>JANITX010000005.1:11043018-11065892 GCA_027564395.1 Erythroxylum ulei
GTGCAAAAATCCTAATTTCTCATAAAATTTCACAATTTACAATTCTAGCCCTAACATGGGTAACGGGATGCTACACTAATACCACTATTGAAAAACCAACTATGATCGAATCACGAGCACAAAGGGATAATAAAATTTTGCAGTTTCTAATCGGATCATAATAATTGAATAATTGGAAAAATATGAATTATAAAATATGAAATTGTACCTGATTAGATATTCCTATCGAAATCTTTGTCAATGCGTCAACTACGATCTGTTCATATGTCCGGTCTTTAACGGTATTCATAGAGTAGTAAAAAATACACCCAACTCTTTGAGAGAAATTTAGCAAGAGCGCTAGCGCCTTTATTTATCTTTAAATAAAGTCTTTTCATTAATTCAAAATAATGTCATACATTAATTTGCATTCAATTGATTAGCTGCAAGGGCATAAACTAATATAATCCTAGTTCATAATTATAATTAGATAAATTATAACTCATTTTAATTTATCTTTAATTCCCTAATTAAACAATTTATAATCGTAGATTAAAATTGATGTATAGCAACAAGTTATAACCATCCAAATATTAGGAATGCCAAATTGGTTTGACTTAATCTGCCCATGCATGATTATGATATATAATTTAATCATTTCCTTATCCAATATTCCAACTAGATAGAGTATGGATATAGTGTTTACTTTTTTTTAATCTAATCATGTTTGCTCTTGCTAATTAATAATTGATATTTAAAAATACCTTTTCAAATGTCAATTTACTCTGATCAGAGAATTCTTTAAATCACTATCAATTGAGAACAACATAATATTATCTATAATTACTTTAGAGTGATAAGTCTTTTATTGACTTACTCAACTATTTCCATATGGTTCATACTACATCCAAGTACTACTGACTGAGCTACTTTAAATAGGATAAGTCATAAGCAGCATCAAAATACAACAATTCTCACATGAGATATCTTGGTCTCAAGTTTAAAAATCAATTATATAATGAGAAAATCTACAGACACATAAATAATATTTCATTTGAGATCCTCAGAATTAGGTTAGTTCAGTGAACTTATTCTCTAATAAATATTCACATGTTTGTTTAAATATCTCGATACTTTAATTTATAAGATAAATTACTCTTTTCGTAAGAAAAAAAACATTAGTTCAAAGAAGTTATCTATATGGCTGTAATAATGTATTCGTTGAGAAAAATTATACATGGGAGAATAACGTAGTTGCTTTTATAGATTTTTTTTTGGTGTAAACCATCCGGTATCCGACGCCACACGGGCAATCGACTAATCTGGATTCGAGCCGGGTAGGACCATATAAGCAGCAAAGTTTTCCCTCACAAGTGCGACTCCATTCCCAAAACTCGAAACCGAGACCTTGGTTAAGGGAGGAGGACCCCCAACCATTCCACCACAGCATTTGCGGGTGCTTTTATAAATTTTTACAATAAAGGTTCTTTCCACGATCGATTCGATAGTTTTAGATATTATTTTTAATTAATTAGATCAGTTAATAAGTAACGTTTAGACTCAACACTTAACATTATAATAAGTGTAAGGATCTAACAATTATATAAGTACAAATATATTTATAATCTCTTAATCGTTTTAAAAATTAATTTACTGTTCTTGTCAGTTAATTTTAAAATCGTTCAATTAGTCTAAATTATTCTCAAATTTGTTATATTTGCAAAACCTACCAAATTTGCAAAATGCATGATCTGAGTCGAAAAATAGATGGATCTTTGCAATTGACTAAAAGTTGCCAGCCTATAACCACATCCTAATTAAAAAAGAAAACACTAATCTTTCATAGTACATCACTAATCCACCATCAACCAAAAGCCATTAGAACTAGCCGTTACTAGCTCTTTGCAGGACAGAATCTCCGGCACTACAGGTTATTAGTAATAAAGCTTCGGCCCTACTTCACATGTCCCTTGCAACGGTCATTTTTTAGCCCCCTTATATAGCCTGCACTTCGCTTCTCTTATTCATTCAAAAGGAGACTCGATTTTTCTAACCACCAAAGCAAGATTTTGGCATCTAAACAAATCCCATCTCCGAAATCTTGAATTCTTCACAAATTCTCAAATGGGTCTTTCCATCAACAACAAGTCTTGGTATGTGGCTCAGTCTCATCCCCACAAGTACAAGATCTTCCTTGCATCGAACTACATTCTATTGTGCGCAGCTTCTAGTTGCATATTCCTCACACTTTCCCTTCGTTTGTACCCTTCTCTGTGCGGCTTCTTCCTCATCCTCCTGCACATTCTGACCATCGTTGGAGCGGTCACCGGCTCCGCCGTGGCGTCGTCAGGGTCCAGCAAGTGGTATGCAGCCCACATGATGGGCACTTCACTGACTGCGATATTTCAAGGGGCCGTATCCGTGCTCATCTTTACTCAGACGAGTCAGTTCTTGGGGTACCTGAAGTCTTATGTTAGAGAAGAGGATGCTGCAGTGATACTTAAGATGGCTGGTGGACTGTGTGTGTTGATCTTCTGCATGGAATGGGTTGTTTCTGCTCTTGCTTTTCTGCTTAGGTACTATGCCTTTGTTGAAGGCAATGGGAATGCTTGCGGAGCTGGTGGTGGATCATATGTCAGAAATGGGAAAGGCCAGGACGAGGAGTTGAAAGATTGGCCATGGCCATTCCAAGTTTGATGGAGTTTTGTGGGAGTTAAAATCGTCAAAGCAGGATGTACCTGATCTTATCATTTCTAGTCTTGTACTTATGTTCTGTACTAAGGGCAGACATATGTTGTGTGAAAAAACATTATATTCCATTTATTCATTCAATTCAATTAAAAGTGAGTTTGTAACTTTTGAATTTGGATATTGTCTGATGAAGGAAGATTGCCAATTTTGCAAATCTCACCGGCATTTCTGAAAACACAAGGGGCTGTTTCCAGTCTTTTGCAAATATAAGATATAGATAACACCATTGACTCATTTACTTCACATTATCTGCTATAAATCCTCAATTTATATTTTTGTTGGATCCTTAAAGCAAAAACAACATTTTCCACTCATTGAAGTGACAGACAAAAGCAACAACTCAGGCTGTCAATTTCCAAAGTTTAACATTCTCCTACGTAAAAAATTTCCCTTGTTTCTTCTCGCGCAAGAAGTCTGCCAACTGGCCCTCGAAAGCAATACTTTTTTGTCCTTTTTTCTAGTCTACGGATAACTGAAGATAGCGGTCAAAAAGGGCAAACATATCACATAATAAGAGAGAAGAATAAATAAATACACTCGAGATTAGTCTGAGAAGAGAAGGGAAAGATGGCATCATCATTTGCTCTGAACATGAATTTGCCGACTTCTCCGTTTTGCAGTCCTCAACAATCACACTCACAGTCTTTGAGTCTCCTGAAAGATTGCTTTTTGGTCGGACCCACTGCACCGGCACCTGGTCAACTGGGACTGAGGCTTTATAACAAGCCCTCTCTCTCTGTTTGTTCCTCATCTTCTCGTTTCTCGGTGGTATGCAAGGCAGTATCTGTTAAGCCGCATACTGAGGTTGAGGGGCCTAACATTGCCGAGAATGTCTCTCAGGTTTGGTTCCTTCCGATTTTGTTTCTGTATGAATTGGCAATTGTCTCTGTTGGGTCTTCGGTCTTTGGAATTAGATGAGCAAGTTCGGATTTTTATTTCGCTTTGGTGTTTTAAATGGCTAAAACCTGTTGATAGGGTTATTTTGATTCAATAAGTTAATTTTGAAGTGGGTTTTTTTTTAATCTCTTGGGAATTGAAGTTAAACTCATCATTGGTCTGATGTAGGGAGTATATATGATTTATTCAGCTTGAATTCCAAGAACATTGGACTTAACTATTTTCAGCTTAAAGCTGTCTGATCACCTAATTTAAAAACAAATACATAATTAGGGATAATATTAGTTTCTTTTTTCCTTTTCGTTGGGATGGAGTGTGGGTCAATCGGTTATCATTGTTTTGAGATGCTTAATTGGTTGTGCATTGAAGTTTGAGATCTTTGCAGAAGAGTTCTTTCTTTCCTTTCCCCCCTTAAAAGTCCACTCTTTTGTGTATCTAATTACTAAGGTTAAGAACTATACGTGTGAGTGGGACTTTGATACAACTTGTGGCATGTTCAGGCTTTAACTGACTTTCGTAAGGTATCTTATATATTGATTGCTTTCTGACACAGCTTATAGGGAAAACACCTATGGTATACCTTAACAATATTGTCAAGGGTTCTGTTGCAAATATTGCTGCCAAGCTTGAGATCATGGAACCATGTTGCAGTGTCAAAGACAGGTTAGACTGATTAGATTACTACTTTAATGACACCCTTCAACAACACGTAAAGTGCACATATAACTGGATGCCTGGTCTGGATTGAAAAGTGAGAATCTTTCTATGGATGTTTCTTTAATACCCTCGTCTATTAGAAAACAACTGCGAGATAATTGGAACTTTATCCATAACATTGACAGTTATATTTTGTAATTAAGGTTTAGAAGGTTTTTGGGTAGTGTGTATTTTGCGATTCTAATTTGGATCTTAGTATGTCATGGGCAATAGACTATTGTGATGTTTTTGGTCTTTTCCTCCCTTGTTACTTTTTCTGATGTTTGGTTTCAGGATAGGTTATAGTATGATTTCTGATGCCGAGCAAAAGGGACTTATAACACCAGGAAAGGTAATACAATCTACTGCATCTGTATTAAATTAGTAATTGATGTATCTTTCAGCTTGGCTGATTGGTTTTTTGTTTTGATATTTCAATACCCTGATATTGTGCATCTATGTAAAACTTCCTATCCTCTTCATCAATTATAGATTGAAAATTTAGTTAAAAGGGTGATACAGACAAATATTGCATATAATTTTTATAGGCATGCATTCTTTCTAGCCGGCTTTGACTGGAGCATATAGCTAGATCAATGCTTGGAAGTGTTGGCTTACTTCTGATGGAAATCAATCCATGTTTGGACAGCACATGTGCATTATCACTAAGACTGCAATGGATGAGCATCTTGTAAACTGTGTGCTTGCATTAGTTTTCTCGTGTACAACTTGCAATATACTCATTTAAGCAGTTTTGGCTATCTGACAACATAGAATTATATTTGTGTTGCACCATGGGCTGTGATAATAGAAATGGCTCCTGTTCCCTTCCTTTCTTTGTTTTGCTTATGCATTGCTTCATCATTTGACTACTACTGACTTTAGGAACATAATTCTTCCAATCGATTGATTACGATGTCTTAAATCTGAGCATGTTTGTAGCTTCTTTTGGTCATTTTTTGTATACCATTTGGATTGTTCATGCTAATGTTACTGCATGTTTCTGTTGCAAAAGAAATTATATTGAGCAATATTTGGATAGCTTATCCAATTTTATCATTTGATGAGCTTATTTTTATCTCTAGAGTGTCCTTGTCGAACCAACTAGTGGAAACACAGGCATTGGCCTTGCATTCATAGCTGCTTCAAAAGGATATAGACTCATCTTGACAATGCCAGCATCTATGAGTTTGGAAAGGAGAGTTCTTCTAAAAGCATTTGGAGCTGACCTTGTTTTAACTGACGCAGCAAAGGGTATGAAAGGCGCAGTTCAGAAAGCTGAAGAAATTTTGAAGAGCACGCCCAATGCCTATATGCTTCAACAGTTTGATAATCCTGCAAATCCTAAGGTTAGTAGTTACTCTTCTTTTCTTGCTCATGTGACTAAATTTAAATTTCTGTAGCAACGTTCATATGGGTGAGATAAGTTTTAATGCTCAGGCAACATGTTCAGAATATTAGCTGAAATTTGGCTTACATTTCCTGCTCATGTTCGTTGTAAGAATCAAATTTTCTGGAGTCATTATTTGATATGACACAAGTGACCATGCTCATGACCCAATAAGGATTTCTTTTCCATTGAGTTTATTGCACATCTATGTGGATATTATAATTTTAGTCCTTAAGGTTGTATCCACATCAATCGGGAAAAACTTGATTATATATTTCAATGCAGATACACTATGAGACAACTGGTCCAGAAATCTGGGAGGATACAAGGGGCAAGGTTGATATCTTTATTGCAGGTATTGGAACTGGAGGAACAATTTCTGGAGTTGGCCGGTTCCTTAAGGAGAAGAATCCCAAAATAAAGGTACTTGTTTCCCACCTTAAATTGCAAAAACATGAGAATTGATGTTCCAGATTGTTTTCAATTTTAGCAATTGATCCAGCATAAAATAGGAGGATTTCAACATATTTATAATGTGGGGAAAACAATTGAACAATTTGTGACACTCGTGGTGAACAATTTGTGACACTCGTGCTTAACCATTTGCATACGTTGTTCTATATTTCCTCTTGCTGTTAATCTTAACTTCTACAATTGAATGTGTCAGGTCATTGGTATAGAACCTCGTGAAAGCAATATTCTTCTGGGGGGAAAACCTGGTATACTTTAATTTTCTGTCACTATCACTCACAAAATACTTCACTGTGTGGTTTTCAATCCTTTACGCAATATCTACACCTAACTTTAAGCTTGCAAATACAGGTCCTCACAAGATTCAAGGGATTGGAGCTGGTTTTGTGCCCAAAAATTTGGATCAGGATGTAGTTGATGAAGTCGTAGATGTGGGTCCTACTTTCCTGTTCATCCATCTTTTTCTAGTCTTTATTGATCTTTTTTCTCTTGATAAGGGTTCATAATTTCCTTAAATGAGGATAGGCACAATGATTGGGACATTGTCAACACTTCTGTTCCTTTGTTTTTTAACCTTCAAAGTTGATGATTTTTGCTTTCATGTTTGCTTTGTTTTGCATGCATGAATTTTAAGTTGGTGGCTAAAATGTTTCTGCCTTTTCCCTAAATTACTGTGAAAAATGATCATGGTAATGCTATTCTGCATGATAACATAATATTGTACATTTGGTAACAGATGCAAGCATCATTTACTTGTTTCCTACTACATAGAATTTCATGTGACATTGCTTAGTCTAATCACTTATGTGTCAATTTGACATGTATGTGGTTGTAAAACTTCCATTCTATAAATAGAGAGCAAATACATGCCCATCATAACAAGTTCTATGCCTATCATTTAGTTGTTACTTTCGCTTCTT
The DNA here is from genome assembly GCA_027564395.1 of Erythroxylum ulei. Classification (NCBI taxonomy): domain Eukaryota; kingdom Viridiplantae; phylum Streptophyta; class Magnoliopsida; order Malpighiales; family Erythroxylaceae; genus Erythroxylum; species Erythroxylum ulei. The sequence continues at coordinate 11,050,123 of JANITX010000005.1, forward strand.
GCAATTTTGTGCTTGTTACGTGTTTGATTAAAGTGTTCCCTTAAATTGTCGACATTTACCATGTATTGCTTATTCCTGTAACAGATTTCCAGTGATGAAGCCATTGAAACGGCAAAGCAATTAGCCCTCCAGGAAGGCTTATTGGTTAGTTCTTTGAATTTAACTTTTGAGAAGTTTGACATGCAACCGTAATTAAAATTTTCTCCAATTCTTTTCTGCATTTGGTATAGATGCAAAAAAACTCAACAGATCTTAAACTGAAATGCGAGAGGGGGGCAAAGGCAAATCATGTGCAGCGTGTCATTGTGTCTTTGGATTAGATATTTGGAATAATTTAGCTTTTGGTGTCATTGTATCTTTGACTTAGGTATTTGAAATTATATAGCTTTTGTTTTTCTAGATGTTATTTGCAATGTGCTGCATCACGATTTTTCATTTCAGATTAAGGAGCTAAATGTATGTAAATGAGAAACACATCTTACTTGTCCCTTTTTTATTTATGTGATTTAAGCCTGAGATCAGTGTTATGCTGTCTATTCATGATGATGTGATGCTAGGAGTAACAATGGTTTGTTTTGAACATCTTTTATTAGTATGATATAATATCATTTGTTCTAAACCTATCATGCTTGTGCTTTCCGTGCTTGTTAAGATCCTTTGTTTTCCTCCCTTAGATTCCAACCTAAATGTCCCTATATTTATGCATTTATATTAATCCCTCCTTTTCCTTGTTAAACTTATGTTCTTCTAAATGAATCGTTGCCAGGTTGGCATTTCTTCTGGAGCCGCAGCAGCTGCTGCAGTTAAGGTTGGAAAGAGGCCAGAGAATGCAGGGAAATTGATTACAGTAAGTTCTTTGCAGAAAGTCTTTACAATATGGACTTCATCAGTTCTGGATTTAGTCATTGCTTTGAAAATCAATGGTTTGTGGCATGATTATTTTTCTTAATCTCATCAGACAATAAAAATGTCTATCTAGGATACTAAAGGTTCCGGTCAAATAGGAAATGACAAGTGATGTAAGTGTTTAACTTAAGCGTAGTGGGAAGTTACTAGTCAATGTTTAATTGCAATACATTGACGTGTTCTTGATGCCTGACTTCCACCATTTGCCAAAGATGTTTTTGGGAATTTACCACTAATTTGAATTGGTTAAACGGTACATCAACGTCTCTGAAAGCCCCGATTATGTTGGCTTAAAATGATAAAGTTAAAGTTGGGCCTCTTGAAGGCATGGTTTGGTTTGTTGGCACATTCTGCAATGACCTTCAGAGTTCAACCCCTGGGATTGCTTTATATATCTGGAATGTTAATCATAGAGAACCATAAACAGAGGCAATCCAAAAGAAATTTGTTCAAAGTCAACTGGTATGAACTTGTTGTTGGTGTCAGATAGGAAGCCATCAACTTGTGGCATGCTGAATAAAAATTCCTTCTTTGAGGAATAAAGTGTTATTCCATCAACTTGTGGCATGCTGAATAAAAATTCCTTCTTTGGGGAATAAAGTGTTATTAGGACAGGGACCATCCTACAGAAACATTATTTTGGTTTACAAAAGCATTTATTACGGCTATCTTGAACTTTTGGGCTCCGGCATATTAAAGCTAATTGCTTTAAATAGTGAACTTGCAATCTGAACAACCATGTCTAAACATGGTTACTCTTTGTGTGCCAGTTGGCACTTGAAACAGTATATTGTGGAAATTACGTTTCTAAATACAGCACTGCTGATATTGTCAATTTCTTTTATCTTACCTAACTTGAGGTTTTGGATGTACTCAGGTTGTGTTTCCAAGCTTTGGTGAACGTTATCTTTCTACGGTTCTTTTCCAGTCAATTCGTGAGGAATGCGAGAAAATGCAGCCTGAGGCATGAATTTGCATGTTCGAGTTGTTTCAAAGAAAGTAGATTTTATTCCTAGGTTTCTCTCCTTATACACAATTTCATACAAAATGATTTCTTTGCTACCCTTTGCATGAGTATCACTTCTTGGACCTTGGTTTTGAAGATGGTTCTTATGCACGTTTCACCCATACTTGTTCAGGGGCGGCATTAACTTTTGCAATGTGCTTGATGATGCCATTGCTTTACTTTTATCTGTGATTAATTTATCTGCCCTTGTGCAGGAGACTGGTTATGATTTAAAGGAAATTATTGGTCAATAGACTACGTGAAGTCATAGTATGATAAAGTTCATCCTTTTTATAATTACTTATAACAGCTTGTCACTTTCCAAAGTTGGATCCATGTTCTTGGTATAAGGTGGTCAAATATTGCAACTGTTGAAAGCGCCCGAAAACAATGTTTAGGGGAACCTTATTGTCCTAACCTACTATTAGTTTTCACCTATTTTCTCGATGCTTGATGCAAAACGTGACAGCAACAACTTGATACTTTAGTTTGTTATTTCACTTGGTTCTGTTTGATATCAAGCGTCGAAGGTTGAACAACACATTTATCGAGTTTTATATGGACCCTATAACCATTACATAAATGGGTTGTTGGTGACAACTAAAAGTTACATCTGGGAATCACTACGAATGGGTCGACTTAGCAGCAGAGGAAACGAATATTTCTCCAGTTGCTGATTTCCAAAATACTTATTGTAGGAATATGATAAAAAATTATAGTTATTGGATTTTCTTAATGTTAATTAACAATTGAATAAGAATCCTTAAGTTCGAATAAGAAGAAAAAGAAGTTTTAGTTCTTGTCAAGAATTAGAAAGCTTAGAAAAAAAGAAACACCTGGGAAGAATTGGAGGAGAAAGGGAAGAAGGGGAAGTGTAGCTTTCCGTGCGAAGGTCTAACCACGCGGCTGTAAGTTTCAGATACAAGTTTTGAGCATTCTGATTTATCTAATGCTAAAATGTCCAAACTCTATGGCATTATCAGTATAAAATTGTTTAACAACGTGTGGTGGGTATATAAACTAAGTTGAGGTGTCCAAATGTTGTGTACTAATGATGCTCTCAGTTTATTATACCTGTCAAAAGGTGGCAGAGACATTGACAGATCAATAATGTCAGGACGGCAGATAAACCCCAGCCCCATACGTCTGATAAACAATTAAATGGCTCTGTTCTAATTCACATGGCAAAAATCAAGCCTTTTCAGATAAAGAAATCGCCTGACGTATATGAACGAAGTAAAGTGATCGATATAGTGGCTCTCCCTATATCCTATATAAGCTAGTTTCTGATAAAGAAATGAGAAGAACAAGGCACGCAAAGTGGCTTTACGCCGCAAAAAACTACCCAACAACCACGAAAGTTTGTTAGTTCCTATCTTTGTGTGTCCTGTCCCTCGTCTTTTTGAGCATGGTGTCCCAACTTTTGTTGTGGATTCCAAACGTGCAAACCATAAACAGTGCTTTAGCTTATGCCTCAACGAAAAAAGCTAACAGGCTGTAACTATGTAGTATTCTGGGAAAAGATGAATGTTTGTGCATGTCACCTACCATATCCTTTAAGAAATGCTAAGAGTGAAACAAACAAAATTTCTTTCCGTCATCATCAGTCATCTGGCTCCTCTTTTAGGCTTATCAGTTTGATCCTTAATAATCATGAAAATGACCCTTCATTGTTAATATGTCGTTGCTGATATTCACCAACTGCAATGGAATTGATCCTATCTAAGAAGAGAAAAATGATTAAATTTTGTTTTGATTGGATAGAAAGGACTGTAAGTTAACATAGAGCTGAAGAAGATGCCTCGTCAAAAGATTATTAAGCTGGAAATGACTATTTCTAATGTTTTATAAGTCCAGGGAAAATAAAAAAGTCGGATTTAATATATCTGCAACATATAAATATGGAAATTTTAAAATTATATTTTTATTATTAAAATTTAATATCTATATATAAATGACCTTAAGTCATAATTTTGTATACTTAATAAAATATTAAATGATCATAATAACAGTTATCATCTTATAAATTGTTAATAACAATAAAATCACTAAAAATAGTATCAACAACCAAAAAAAAAAAGTGGTAACAACAACTGAATAACAATATCAGTTTAGAAAACAATAATAGAATTGCACTAATAAGCTAACAGATGATCATAAAAACAATTTATTCGTACACTTCTAGATATAAAATCATTAATAATAATATCAGGATCAATATTATTTAATATATTTTTCTCGATATTTAAAATAACTAAATCATTCAACCTTTTTGTAATATTCAAAGCCTCAAGTAAGTTTTCCGTAATTTTAACTTTGAAAAACTTCTCTGCTATTGTCACAGGTACACTTACTAGAATTTGATAAATAATTGAAACATTTGGATAATAATTTATAACTTTAATAAATTCAAGAATTTTAATAGATGACATTAACTTATTTAGAAAAGTCATTTGTAACACTTTTAATTCAGAAAAATATCATCTAATTCCACATCCGACACATTATTATGAGAAAAAGTAGTGTAAAATTAGTGCAAAATTCTTTTAGTTCATTATTATTCATCGATCTCAACTTCTTTAAATCAAATAAGAATTCAAAAATACTTTCCAATATCGATAATTGTTTAAATTTATTCTTCAACAAAACAATAGTAATATCCACAATAAAAGAGAGGTAAACCATTATATATAGCAAATAAATATATGATATGCCTAAATGTATACTTTCTTTTGAGAAAAATATCAAATTACCAATTGCCATAATAATTATCTTTTTTTCAACTTTTGATTATATACTTTTAGATTAATGTTTATCCATTCTAATATAATTACTTGTGAGGCCCACTACGATTTAGTTCATTGTAGATGAGGTTTTTTAAAATTTCTATAAAGTAATGTGCCAAGAAACCTTTTGGTATATATAAACAAATTGAAGCAGATTTATTGACTTTTTAATTTCTACCTCTTTTAATAAATAGATTTATTAACTTTCTAATTTTCATCTCTTTTAATAAATTAACTTTTAATAAATGAGCTTCTTATAAATTTAAGCTCCAGTAAGTGGGGTGAAATCCTCTGGCCACCTTATTCTAGCCCTACTTTATTCCCTTTTAATTCAAGCCATCTATTTATGTGGAACTCATATAAATAGATGACTTGGATTAAAAAAAAATAGGATAGAGCTAGAATAAGGGTTTAGAAGATCTGGTCTCCCAATAAGTACCCTTCTCGCCCTTATCTAGGCGTGCCTGACAGTACTATTGCTATAATTCAACATTATTCTTGTCGTGAAGTTCTCTAAAATTTGTTAATGTAAGACGTTTGCAGCTCTAATTTAATGTTGTGTTGTCTGCTCAAATAAAGGCTTATTTATGCGAGATTCCTTATACTTCAGCAAAGTTTAGTATTATCCCATTTTTAAAGTAATGCATAATATTATAGAAACAAGCTAGATCCTTCCATGTTTGACTTCTAAACATAATTTTAACTTATAGGAAAGATGTACATGCTCTAGATCTATAGGAGTGATGAGAGCGTGGGAGGTGCAAATTTTTCAACCCATGTGGTATGGATGGACCATACCTTCCGCTGGAATTAAACAGTCCATTCCGCCGTCCCTAAATTAGTTAAGAATTTGGATTGCATCTTCCCTTACGTCCTTTTTCATTTATGGCCATTATCTTATCCAATTCTTATCATTTTATAAGTTCAGGGTCAAATAAAAAAAAAGGTTCTAATAAATTAATAATATACTTAATTTTATATGTTTAGAACTGAAAAAATATGCAGGTACAATCAAATTTCAATAGCTTCACAATATATCACAAAAATATATAAATGACATTATATTTGAGATAGAGAAAAAAATAGCAAAATTTAATATCTAATATTAAAAATAAAAAACAAAGAAAAAAATATTAAAAATCAGAAACTTTAGCTTTAAATTATACTCAAAACTCAGAAGACAAAATCATAAAATTGTTTGCTGCTAATTTTTGAGTTGAGGTACTTTAAATACATATATTGATAAAAATAAAAAAATTAGAAGATAAAAGTACACTTAAATTTTTCAAGACTATTTATAAACATAAAATGTTAACTTGTTAATGTTTAACATTAACTTATAACGTCAAAAATTACCAACGTTAAAATTATTTATTACTAATTTTAATAATTTTAAGCTAAGTTATTAAATTTAGCACTCCCACTAAGCTAAGGCTAAGCCAAGAAATTTATTTATTTATGCAATTCTTTTCTGGCACATTAATCTTCCATGGCTTCTCTACTTGGACAAAAGAAGTAAAAGTACACATATGTATGTATCCCATGAAACCATTCATGAAGTTTTCTTCAACCATCACGTAAAAACCATTCTAGTCGCAAATTTCAAAACACATAACATGCCTACTTTTATATAAAACCAGCCAAATCATACACAACTCCGCGAAGAATGGTTTCAAATCCTATTCTAAATTGAATGTCATCGTACTACTATATGGGATTAGGGGCTCCTTTTTATCGTTTAGCACTCCCACCAGTCTTTACAAGTTATAAGTTAACGTCAAAAATTATGAGATTAGGGCCCCTATTTATCGTGGGTCTTGGACAGGAAGATCAGATCTTTTGTTCAGTTTTACTCTATTTTATTTTGTCTCATAAAATTTCAGTCATTTATTTTGCGAGTTTCACGTGGGTCCCATGCGAAACTCATATAAATAATCGGCTGAGATTTATTGGACACAATAAGATACCATAATATTGGACAGAAGATCTGAACTCTTGGACAGGTGCCCTGCCGGCACTGATCTTATCTACAGATCATGTTAAAATAATAACACAGTAACTTATTCATCTCCATGTTAACTTTGGATACGTATGTTCCTGTTCTGGTAAAAGGTTCTTCATATATTAGACTAGAGTACGTAATTAATGTTTTGTTTCAAGAATGAGGTTAGTTCTTTCCCCCCTCCCTCTTGTGATAGTTGGTTGTATGTAATCTCCACTATAATCTCATACATGAATTGGAAGGGTGCATAAAATGAGTTGCATGCTCTCTTGTTACTGCCAGATAATAGTAATATGTTGATTATGAAAGATGATACTTGAAAATGTTATGAATGATGTAAGCTTATGATCAGCAAAAGAGTTGGGATCTTATTATGAAGAGAAGATAAATTAAAATTATATCAATTTATAACATCTATGGCTGAACCTGGACCACATTTTCATATTCCACACGTTTCGTCAAACCAAGGGGAGCCAGGATTAGTTTGAAGGAAGCATGCAAGTGTCAATGGTAAGTTTACTTAATTATAGGATGACTTTTGACCAACTTGTTAAGAGTTCCATTAAAGTGGAAGTTTGCTCGAAAATATTCCTGAAAGATGCTTTTTGAAAAATTAAGAGTTAACAATTTTGTCAAAAATTATAAAAAAATAATAAAAAAGTGCATCTTAGTCTTAGAAGATCCTTTTTTATATTACTTTTATAATTTAAAATTAAAAAGAAAATTATTCAACAAAGAACCTACACTATATATATTCATACCAATCAAGACAAGAGTTAACACTCTCTTCTCCACCCAAAACACCATTATCTCTTTCATTCCTTCAAAGACATGGACATTAAAGAATGTTCCAATGTGTCTGCTCCTTCCCCCTCCTCTTCCACTAGGTAAACTGGTACCTTGGGCCCAATTTCTACCCATTTACAGGGATAGTACGTGAATGTTTTTGTCTCCGTCTTCCATGCAGGTGGTGGTCCAAGGACACGGTTGCGGTGGTGACAGGAGCGAACAAGGGGATTGGTTTTTCGATGGTGAAGAAGCTCGCAGAGCTTGGACTCACCGTGGTTTTGACTGCTAGAGACACGGAGAGGGGACGCAAGGCCGTTGATGAGTTGCGAAGACAACATGGTCTCCATGTATACTTTCATCGCCTTGATGTCTCTGATTCCGTTTCCATCAAAGCCTTCGTTGACTGGTTTCGACAAAACCTCGGAGTACTGGACATTCTTGTAAGTTTCTAACATTTTTGGAGCATGGGTATTACACAAAAACATGTCTAGATGCATATTAACAGCCATTAGCTCATAGTTATTTGCAACAAGATCTTGTGTTGCGTATACGCCTTGTCTTTTGTAATTAGGCAAGTATTTACCATGAATGAAAGTCCACGATTTTGTAGCTTGTCTTCTTATTAGGATTTTGTTGTTTCTGAACTTCTTATTGGCTTGGTCGCAAGAACAAGTTAATAAAAACAATATTGGTAAGTCATACGTAGTGAAATCAATTGTAAATGTTCTATGTTCCCGTTGCAAATTACTGGGAATCAACTATATATTTTATGACTTGAAAAAGAAGATCAAAGATAATTTAATCTGCATTATACCATCTTGTTTTCTTAACTCTAATGACCAATTCAATTACAACTTTCCAAATTCATCGGTCTATATTCAAACAGTGTTTACTTCCAAAGTTGAACACGACATACCCAAGGTCCAACATGTACATGGTAGAGAAAATTTCACCCTGTAGACTAGGACTTTCTCAATACACGTCATAGACTAGTCTAAGGCAACCAGAAACGAACAAATGATATTTTAGACCACCGATTCTTGCGATAGGTAATTAATTAATCTGCCGAGGCTCCATATCCAATATATTCGGTTATATAATAAAGTCACATACATGTGATAGGTCTTTTGTTGTTTTAGATGTTCTCAGAGGCGGTGCAAGTATGTGTGAAGGTTAACTTTGGGTGCTGTTTTATTCTTCGTCAGGTGAATAATGCAGGTGTATCTTTCAACGGTCTCCATGAAAACTCTGTTGGACACGCAGAGACTGTGATCAAGACCAATTTCTGTGGTGCCAAATTGCTGACGGAGTCCCTTTTGCCTCTGTTTCGTAATTCAGCTTCCAAAGGCAGGATCCTTAATATTAGTTCAAGACTTGGTTCGTTTGATGTAAGTAATTGACGTATTGAGCATGCATATACTATCTAAACATACAGATTTCTTTTTTAATAATTTCTTTTCGTTTTAAAATTATTTTATTATTTAAATTATTCTATAATATTAAAAATTATAAAATTTGATCTTTTATTGTATTTATTTTAATATAGACTATCACGAGAAATTGAATTATTAAGATGTCAAAATTTAAATGTCTGCTTTTATACGATTTTAATAGCAATTTTTGGTATAATAATTCAATAAAATTTATTAACAATTTTTATATATATTTTAAATATCATATGATATTTTTAAGTAATTAAAATTTTTTAATTTTCAAAATAAGTAAAGTTATAAAAGAAATTTTTAATTTCTAATAAAATTTAAATACAATAGGTCTTCCTATTTTATAATTAAAAAATTCTTGGCTACTCTCAAATTACGTTGCAGTAGTAAGAATATTTCTTAATTAATATTCAAACCAATTCCGCATGTCTTAAACCAATTTATTCGTGCAGAAGATGAGAAACCCTAAAATGAGGAAGATGCTAGAGAGTGAAACCCTGACGGTGGAGCAGATTGAGCAAATGGTGAATTTGTTTCTTGAAAATGTGAAGAAGGGTACGTGGAAGAGTCAAGGTTGGCCAGAATATTGGACAGACTATGCAGTATCAAAGATGGCTCTAAATGCATATTCTCAGGTGATGGCAAGGCGTTGTCAGGACAACGGACGACTACTAACGGTAAATTGTTTCTGCCCTGGCTTCACACAGACTTCCATGACCGGTGGCAAAGGCACTTACACGGCGGACTACGCGGGGGAAGCTGGTGTTAGACTGGCCTTGCTTCCTCCTGAGGACCTATCAATAGGGACTTTTCACAAGCTAACTCACACCGGAATCAAATCTAAAATGTAGAAGCCAGTGTATCCACACATATATTTTATATAAGAATTACCAAATAACTATGAATTTATACCTGAATTTGTTGTAAAGTTTATGCTAGAGTTAGGACTAACCTGCTTGAATTGATAGGATTTGAAAAACCAAAGAGGGTAATACTTTGGCAATCTTTCTAATTTTTCGTAGACATCTCTAGCACAAACGAAAAATAAAAGCAATCAAAACGAAATAATAAAAACACCATAAATTTGGTAACGCAGTTTGACACATCTTGCTTATGTCTGCGGGACCATCACCCATCTTAATACTTTCACTAAAGTACAATAGATTTATCCACGGCTTTACTGAGTTGACACTATCTCTCAATTTCAGTTTCCATGAAAGAATTTCACACTCAATAACACGACCAATTCGTGTTAACCTTAACAGAGGATTTTCTCAACACTCTTTTTAATTAAAAGACAATTAATAAAGAATAACTCAAGTGATGAATCAACTAAAAATAAAAAACAGAAAACACTTGAGATAAAAGAGAAGAACAACTTTTCGAAAGGTTCAGTTTTACTAAAATAAATCTGAAAGTTATCGCAACAACAATGGGCTGATTCACATAAATACTAACATGAAGCCACAACTGCATCGATAATACATTCACCAACCAAAGTATATGCAGCCCATAAAGAAATCAATTAATAATCGTTGAGCTAATGAAGAATGATGCAGCCAAGAAATCACGCACAATCCCAAAAGACCAAGTATAGAAAATAGAAGTTAACCCATAGTGTTTATCTCACGAATAACATCTCACAACCCCAGATGAAGAAGACTGAAAAATAACAAGCTAACCCACGGTATTTGCAATCCACGAAGACATATAGGTGCAGTTGAGTTTTTCAAATCAATAACGAACACCCACTGCATCATAGCTAACACTCACCCAATACCCCGTGGCTCTTTTCACCGTAGCATATATCCTTTTTGCACACGTTATTCAGCTCTCTTCATAAACATACACACCCCACAATATTATTATTATTTTCAATAAATAAAATTCACGCACGCAACTGCAACTACTTTGCCGCACAAGAGATTCACGCTAGAGATAGACGTCAATAGTAGATAGGAGATGTGGAAAATTACACACATTAGAGATAGACTTCTACCGTAGCTTGAAGATGTGCACACGTCCCCACACAATGAGAGTCCTACTTCAATTCAAATACACAACAACCACTTTGATTCAAACATGCAACAATCACTTCATTATCTTTTACCACAATAGGAGACGTACATGACATAAACACATTCAAATAAGAAGAGTCCACCTTGAATGTGTTTTGTTCTATCCATAATATCTTCACAATTCAGCTTTAACACCATCCAATCACTAACATATCCAGTAGTAAAATAATTTCAATATCACCATGATGATAGACTCTAATGTAGTGTAGAATTCGTACAAGTTATATCTTATATGTCCAATTAAAATGCCAAAACTAAATAACAGATTTATACAATATATTCTAACAATCTCTCCCTTTTTGGCATTTTTGTCGCAACTTTAGAACTCCACGTAAATAATCATAATTGGACATATAAGTATCAAATTCATAATTCATATGACAAATACTCTCCCTTAATCAAACATCAAGTTTATCCAATTATCTAAATTTCTCCCCCTTGGCACAAAAAGATGCTAAAAAGTACAATGAATAGTCACGCATATACCTTGAAATCTCTCCCTGAATAGAAGATTCACCATAAGCAATCTGATGTCTCCCCCTTAGGACAAAACAATATCAAAACACATAATGTTCCGTGATTGTTTTTTTCCTTCTTCTCACTAGCCTAATTCCCCTTCTTTTCCTTCTTCTCACTAGCCTAATTCCCCTTCATTTCCTTCCTGCATTTCTGCATTCCTTTGTTCTTTGATCCTCTCCAGCTTGCTCCTTGCTACAGGTTATTCATTTCCCTGTTTTCCTACCTCCCTGTTTTCTTTCCCTTTATCCCCTACATCTTCCTTCCCATTCTCCTTGTGGCAGTAGCCTGGTCCAAGGGTATTACTGTCTTTCCCTAGTTTTTCTCCTCTTTCCCGCCTCTGTTCTTTTTTCCATTTTCTGCTTTACGTCTCCTGCACTACCTTTCTGCATACTCTCTGAAAAGTAGCCACCTTCCTCTTTTGGAAACATGACAGAACAACAGCTTCCTCCTAATCTTTCTGACTTCCCACCCTTACCCTTGTCCTCACCTTCTTCCTCTGTAACTTCCAATCCCACTCCTAACCTCTTACCTCTGTCTACCTCCTCCCATACCAGAACATCTTCTTCCTCCTCCCCTCCACCTTTACCTCCACCCCCTAAACCAATCCTTCCGACATCTGAGCCTTCTCCCCTGAGCAAAGTACCTGCACCAGAAACATCTTCTATTAGAGCTAGGAGGACTTGGAAACAAGTTGTAGGAGAAAAGAATGAATCCTCCCTAGTATTCTGCCCTCCAGTGGAACTGGATGGGAAACTAATTGTTGCTCCTCCACTAGAAACACTTCAAGAAGGGGCAAAGTCTTGGGAGGCCACCCTAGTTGGGTTTTTCATGGATAAAAGACCAGCCTTCCCTGTGATTCAAGCATAGAAACAAAGGCATTGGAAAGGGAGAGGCTTATTGGAGGTAATGCTTACTGAGGAAGATAATATTATCTTCACTTTTTCCTCCAAATCAAAAGCTCAAAAAATAATTAAAGAGGGTCCTTGGCATGTTTCACAACTTCCCCTCTTCCTCCAAAGATGGCAGCCGGGTATGGAGATTGAAAAAATTAAGGTAAAGAACACTCCTTTATAGGTAAACATCCATAATATTCCATTGGAATATTGGACAACCAAAGGCTTGAGTATGCTAGCTAGTTATTTAGGGAAACCTTTATGTATGGATGAGAACACAGCAATGAGGAAAAGGGTTGGGTTTGCTCGGATGTGTGTTAGTATGGACATCTCCAAAGACACGAAGGATAGCATTCCTATCTTAAGATTGGCCAATGAAAACTCTCTTAAGGAGGATAGAGTTTTGGTTACATACTAGTGGAAACCCTCATTGAAAGCCCAAGGAAAGGCATGGAAACCTACTGGGAGAACCTTTACAAGTGGAGATTATTGGGAGGTAACTGGCACAATCAGACCTAGTTTGGAGGAAGGGAAAGATGTCCAGGTTACTGATTCTCCTATTCCCATTCACTTGGAAAAAGACCCCCTCACCCATGAGGACAATAGCCAAGGACATCTTGGCCAAAGCTTGGATAAGTGCAAAGGGGCAGACTTGCTTCCTGCGGATCAAACTCAGAAGGAAGAGGCAGCACAAGACAATGGGGCCACCACAGCAGAAGGGGGAATTATCTCCCATCAGCTTGATCCTATACCCCTACAGACTACTCAGCCACAAGAAGGAACTCTAGAGGAGCTTCTAATAGCCTTAAGGAAGAGCAATAAGAGCAGTAGGAAAGGCTCCAAGAACAAAAACCTCACTCCATGTCAATGATAGTGTGGAATGTACGTGGAATAAATCACCCCTCAAAGTTGAATGCTCTGAGGGATTTTGTCCTGAAGGGAAAGCCTCAGGTTTTTTGTCTTTTGGAAACTAAAATCAAAGAAATAAATCTGCCCAAGCTCTCTTGCTTAGGCAAGAAATGGAAACTCATCTCAAACCACCACAGCCATAGGTATGGGAGAATTATTCTGTTCTATGAAGCAGATTCTGTGGAGGTGGCTGTCATTGAATCTCATCAGCAGTATATTCATACTTTGCTCTACTACAAGATAGAAAATTCTAGAGTCTTTGCTACTTTTGTCTATGGACTTAACCTTAGGTTTCAAAAGATTGAACTATGGAATGCCCTCAGCTGACTCAAGCTCTCTATTTCCCATCCATGGGTAGTTTGTGGTGACTTTAACACCACTCTTTATAGATCGGAGGCAGAAGGTAATTGTAATTTACGTAATTATTCCCCAGATATGCTTGAATGTATGCAGGAGGTGGAGTTAACTGACCTCAAGTCAGTTGGTCACAAGTTTACATGGTCAAATAAGCAAACTTCCTCTTGGCATATTAGGAGGAAGTTAGACAGGGCTCTAGTGAATGTGGACTGGCTGCAATCCTTCCTAAGAAGCACATCAACCTTCTTGGATCCGGATTTTTCTGATCACACTCCTATTTAGATTGTTAATATGTTCAACTCTCATAAAGTTAGTCACCCCTTCAGGTTTAATAACTACTTGGTTAAAAGGGAGGGTTTCTGTGAAGCTATCTCTCGGGGCATGGAGCATGTTTGCTTTGGGACAAAGCAATATATTTGTCTCCAAAAGCTAAAAGCTATTAAACAGGAATTGAAACTGCTGCATTCTCACAGAGGGCAGGATCTTTCGCAGGAAATTGAGGCAGCTAGAGTCAAACTCTCAGTAATTCAGTCAGCCTTAGCTGAAACTCCAACTGATGTTTCCCTAGTTCAGGCAGAAAAAGAAGCTTTAAAGGCCTACCTACAAAGTGTGGATAATCAACATTCTCTTTGGCAGCAAAGGTCTAGGGTATCTTGGTTAAAGGATGGGGACAAATGCACCAAATTTTTCTTTAGTTCTGTGCAAGCCAGACATAATTTCAATAAAATTACTTCCATTTCTACTGAAGATGGGACAACTGTGGCTGGACAAGAAGGACTAGCTAAAGAAGCCTTTCATTACTATAAGAAACTCCTAGGCACTGAGGTTCCTACGATGGTTAATGGGGATGTTCTTGGGCAGTTTGTTTCTGCATGTATTCCTACTGAAATGGTTTCCTTCCTAATCAGTCCAGTAACTGACCAAGAAATAGAAGGAGTGGTCTTTGCTATGAATGGATCCAAAGCCCCAGGTCCGGATGGATTTAATGGTTTTTTTTACCAGAAATCCTGGCCTATGGTGGGAGGGATGGTGAAAGAAGCAGTGCATGAATTTTTCCACAATGGGGTCTTGCTAAAGGAGATCAACAAAACCTTTATTACCCTAATCCCTAAACACTCTAACCCCTCTTTCTGGACAGATTTTCGACCTATCTCTTGTACTAATTTTCTTTACAATATCATTGCTAAAATCTTGGCCAATAGGCTGAAGGATGCTCTCCAACCCATCATCAGTGAGAATCAGGGAGCTTTCATGAAGCATAGGAACATTGGGGATAATATCCTCCTTGTCCAGGAATTATTGAAGGGGTACAACCGTTGCACTAGTCCTCTTAACTGCAAAATCAAAGTGGACCTTCAGAAGGCTTTTGATAGTGTAAATTGGGATTTCTTGCTTTTTACTATGGAGATGATGGGTTTCCCTCAAAGATTTTTACTATGGATTCGGGAATGCATTACAACCATAGCTTTTGGAATCCTAGTTAATGGGAGTCCTACGGAGATCTTTAAAGGGAGGAAAGGACTAAGGCAAGGAGACCCCTTGTCCCCTTACCTATTCCTTATTTGTATGGAGGTGCTCACTCAAATGTTGAAGCATAAGTTGATAGCTGGCTCAGGTTTCAGGTTTCACTCAAAATGCAAAAAGCTTTTTCTAACTAGTTTGTGTTTTGCAGATGATCTTATCCTCCTTAGCAAGGCATATGTTCCCTCAGTTACCCTACTGATCAATGCTCTCACCTCCTTCAGGGACATCTCGGGGCTGAAAATCAATTTTCACAAAAGCTACCTTATCCTTTCTAAAAGTGCTGACCATTTAGCAAACACCTTACATGTAGTCACTGGAATGGCAATAAAGGAGCCCCCTCTCCTTTATTTAGGCATTCCAATATCCTCAAGAAAACTCAGGTACTGTGAATGCTTCCCACTCATTGAAAAAATACATAAAAGAATTGGCTCCTGGACAAACCGTGCTCTTTCCTATGGGGGGAAGCTTTAGCTACTGAAATCTGTCATTTCCTCCATGTACAATTACTGGTGCTCCTATCTTTTCCTTTCCAAAGGGATTATCAAAACAATTGACAAGT
>JANITX010000005.1:11065992-11078696 GCA_027564395.1 Erythroxylum ulei
ATAATTTGTAGCCCTATTTCTCTAGTTTAATTCAAATCAAAAATCGTCTCATTTCGATAACTAGAGAAAAATTTATGACCAAAACACTGAAGCATGCTCAATATAACATTTTCCAACTTTTAACCTTTAACACTTCATATATAATAGTTCTAACTTCCAAGAACAATTTGGGATCCAACATCAACTATGATGAGGACTCACTTTTTGACCATTAATACTAAAAACAAAAATAAAAGCGACTATAGATACTAGAATGTTAACAAATCTCATGTAATTGTTTTCATAATAGGATATTGAGCTCCATTTGACTTCCATCATGTTAATATATAAAAATGCTCATCAGTTTTAGGCACGATATTAGCTTCCAAATAAATTTTCTACTCTATTTTACCATAGAAAATCTTATCCCTTTTTTCTTTTAAGAATTCCTTATAACAAAAAGCCAGCTAAAGTTCTATTATGAGGATGTACTAATAAAATCTAAACTTGATACTAAGCTACTTTGATCCAAATCTTTACCTATTCTTTTCTGACAATCATTAGCAAATCACACCAAAAGTGTCTAAATGTTATCAATATGTATTATAGTTCAATCACCATACAATTGGCAAAAATAATATTCAGTTAACTCGAATTTGTATCTCAGGTCCAAAATAACAATAATTGTAACTTACAACCATATTACCAATATCATTCTAATAATTATCAAATTTTCTCACCATCTTCTCTACAATTTTTGGAATTAATTTATTTAAAGAAAGGACTCACTTCTCACACATTGCTTTTGCCAACTCGAATTGCTTATTTGTTGATAAAGAAGTATAATGAGAATCTTATTATCTTAACTTGATAAACATTTAAATATACTTAATCATCAACTCAGGCATCTTGAATGTAGAATTCCACTTTATTAGACAATTCAAGTGTAATTTATTAATGTAGGAATGCATATTTGTCTTACAGTTTCCTCAAGTTTCTAAATATGTTTAAGTGTTATACTCCAATAAATTGCATTATCCTGAATTACCTATATCCCTTCTTTGATTAGTTTTGACCCATCTATCAAAATCAAATTATTATATACACAAAAATGCATATAAAAGAACCTCCTATGCATCAATAAGCTCACAACCTACAAATTAGTCCTAACTTTGTTGACCATAGCATTGCTCATGTTATAGCTATCCAAAATTATTGTTGATTGCTTCATGTTTATGTTCCAGTCTATTATACAATCACTTAATACATTTGTTAACATGTTAGTTTTACAAGGTACTAGAATATGAATGAACCTACAATTCAAAAATATTATCAAATATTAACTATAATAAATAAACAATATCTTATGAAATATTGATCATCATAAACACAAAAACAAGACACCAATATTCTCATTCTTCATCTACGATGCACATGTAAAATGACCACTATTCTCATGATCTTGTAATATCAATTAATCACCATATTTGTTTCATATTCATACAACTAATGAGAATTAACATGTTACTTACTTGCTAAAACTCCAAGCTTTTCAAAAACACCAAGAAGCCCTAACTTCTCATGCAACCCACGTGCATCATCATAAAGGTTGGAAAGTTTAGGTTTCTTGTGACAAATGAAGAAGACAACAAGATGAGAGTAGCAAGTGAAAGAAAAGAGAGTTAGATTCAACGTTGATGAAGGTTGATGAGAAAATTCGTGAAGAAGATGAAGAAGCTTGAAGAAGAAAGCCACGTAGAAGAAAAAGAAAGCAAGAACAAAACAATTAATGGTCTTTCAAGTAATAATCGTGGTTTAAAGACTAGGCTTGGCACTTGCCACTTGCCACATGTTTAATTTCTATGATTTTAAACTAGCTTCTCCTATAGACTAACCCAATCAACTCCAATTTCTACTTTAATTGTCTCTCAATTTTCAATGACACTTGTCAATAAATCCCAAAGTCATTTATAAAATTTTTTTTCTGTCATTTAACTCTTATTTCTACTACCATTTATCAACTGTCTTGCCATTTGGCATTTTTCTAGTCCAGAAATATCCAAAATTTCAGAAATTTCCTAAATTTTACCATAAAAATTATAAATCAGTAAATATACTCTCCACATCAATTTTCAATACAAATAAACCACAATTCTCAATAAAATCACATTTATAAATCAATTATACCAAGACAATGTCAATGAATGCATGTACAATCATTTTAATGTGCAAAAATCAATATTCACGTGTGTATGTGTGTGTCATATTATTCATGAGCATGAAATGCACTTTCTAACTTCTCAATATTCTCTCATGTACTCTATTCTAGGGTTCTAACTCTTAACATGGGATAACAAGATGTTACAGTTATAATATAACTTGAGTGGCTTTTCAATACCATTAACCACCTGCAATCTTGTAATGAAGTTGTATAGCTACATAACATGACTGGAAGCCTCACAACATGCAATAAATTCAACCTATAAATTGGAAGATGCATGGAGCTCCAAAAGTAGAATATTTAGAGAATTTTATGGTAAGGGAGTTTCTATAGATCATGCCTCTAAAAGTATAATACTTAGGCCATTTTATCTCTAGTGAGGGAATTTTACAGATTCTGCCAAATTTCTATAATTTAGTAATGGCCTATTCTTACTACTTTAAAGCAACTGAGAGAATTTCTAGAGTTATTTGGCTATTATAGGAGATTTAGTAGGAGTTAAGGATTGATTGCAAGGCTATTAACTAATCCTTTATAAAAACCTTAGTTCATTTGGAAATTTTTTGCTCAATAGGCTTTTGATCAGCCCAAGTATGCCTTTTGTTTATCTCTAATCTTGGTGTTAGCTAACTTCAACTAGGGATGGCAATAGGCTGGGTTGGGTTCCGGCACCATTATATCACGAGCTAGGGCATGGAGTTGACCTGCTTGAGCTCGGTCCGATCGAGCCATGGAGAGACCTAAGCTTAAGCCCCAACACGGTGGGCCTAAGGAGGGTCAGGTCGGCTCGACCTAATTCATTATTTTTTTAAAAAATTAAAAAAAAACATCGCTTTGTCACTCTCGGTCAGGTCTCAGCCTGGGTCAGGCCTGGATAGCCCTAGCCAAAGCTGGGCCCGAGGCTCGGTTAAGCCCTTGATTTGGCCCATGACCCAGTCAACCTGGGCCTAGTCAATTAACTTCCAGTCGAGGCGAGTTAGGCTTAGGCCCAATTGCCATGCCTGACTTCAAAAAGACTTTTGTTACAAATACTAATGCATTTGGTTCATGTATTGGTCTGTGCTTATGCAAGACAATCTTCCTATTGCTTATATCAGTAGAAGTCTCAGTCCTAAACATCAAGCTAATTCGGTCTATAAAAGAAAGCTTCTTACAATTTTATTTCTTGTATAAAAATGAAGTCCTTATTTGTTGAATGCACATTTCATTATCAAAACTGATCATAAGAGTATAAAGTATTTGCTCGAGCAAATAATTTCTACTCCAATACAGTAAGATTTGATGGCCAAACGTATGGGATATGACTTTCAAATTCAATTCAAGAAGGGCAAGAAAATAAGGTTGTAGATGCATTATCAAAAATGTAGGGTTTATAGATTTTACTGGAAGCATTGCAAGCAATTGATAATGGTTTATGTGAGGAATTGCCGAAGTGTTAGCACATTAATCTAACACTTATTCAAATCACTTAAGATTTGAAAAAGCAACCTAACAGCCACCCTAAGTATTCTTAGGTGAATGACCAACTTAAAAGAAAGGGCAAGTTGGTGGTTGGTTCCTCACCACAACTTAAACAACTTATACTCAAATGGATGCATGATTCTCCATTAGGTGGACATTTGGGAAGAGATGCAACCATGCACATAGTAAAGTCCTTGTTCTTTTAAAGGGAACCAAATAAAGAAGTGCAACACTATATGAGGACTTAAAATGTATGTCAGAGGTGTAAATACGGAACAACAACCTACTCGAGGTTATTAAAACCTATAACTATACCTAAAAGGGTATGGTCTTCAATCTCTATAAACTTGATAGAGGGTTTGCCTAAGTCTCATGGAAAAGAGGTTTTTTTTTTGTGGTAGATAGACTTACTAAATATGTTCATTTGATGGCTTTGTCTTATCCTTATACAACCCTCTAGATTGTACAACTTTATATGGACCATGTGTTCAAACTTTATAGCCCACCAGACAGTATTATAAATGACAGAGATACAATATTCCTAAGTAATTTTTAGGTGTTGATCTCTTGAAATCATTTACTTATCACCTTCAGACAGATGGACATATTGAGGTTGTAAATAGATGCTTGGAAACATGTTTAAGGTGTATTTGTCATGAGAAGCCTTTTTCTTAGAGTAAAGGGTTGTCACTTACAGAATGGTGCTACAATACTACCTTCCACTTAGTTGCAAATTCCACCCCTTATGAACTTTTGTATGGTCAACCTCCCTCTGGCAATTGTCTTACCTCCTAGGTGAAAGTTATAATGTACCAGTTGATAGAAGTTTTAAAAAATGAGAAGAGGTGATAAAATTGTTGAAATATCATCTATTCAGGGCTCAAAACAAGATGGAGCAGTTGGCAAATAGGCATAAGTCAAAGACGTCTTTTGTAGAGGAGACACGGTTTGATTGAAGCTGCAGCTATACAGGCAGCAGTCTATAGTTCACAGAAGCTCTTAAAGTCTTAGTTCCAGCTATTATGACCCATTTGTTGTGCTTGACATAGTTGGTGCAATAGCTTATAAATTATCTTTAAGCTAAGGCTAAAATTCATGAGTTGAAAAAAATGTCATGGTGATTCTCTTGTTGTGTATCCACTACCAATTCCTATGTCATCTATTACAGCTACAAGATTTCCAAAAGCCTTTTCAGATAGAGGATTAGTGAAGCACGATAATAGGACTATTGTCAAGCTATTGGTTAATAGGCATAATGTTCCACTTGACAAGCCACTTGGGAACTCTACGATAATTTTATGCATCAAAAACCACATTTTAACCTTCAAGGACAAAGGTTCTTTGGAGAGGACGATTTTGATACAAGAAAATTGCTTTCTTCAATTATTTTATTCCTTTCTACGCATTTTTTCATTTTTATTATAATATTTGCTTGATTGCCATATACTAGACACCTGAGGTTTGTTATTTATTGGTGTGATTGTACAGAATACAATAACAATTAACTTTCCTCATCTCACACAATCTCTTTCTCTAGTATCCACAATCAGAATTGATAAGCTTGATTGATTTTCTTCATCTCTCAATCAATCCTATTGAACTCATCGCAATTCTCTGATTTTATTCAAAAATTCTCGAACTGCATCAGCTTTCTTCTCATTCTTTCAGACACCATTTGCTACTCCCATTGCTGCTATGTGATCCATCTGTTTTCCTTTATTAAGAAGAAACCTCATCTTCAAGGTTTAATAGTTTGGCTGGAACAGAAATCAGTTGCTTATGTAGGTTTATTTATGATCTAACCAAATTTAAGGTTTATGTCCTCTGAAATGTGATATATCTTAATATTTTATAGCATTTAATCACGATTCAAATATTATTAAGAGAAATTTAATAATGATTTTAATATTATAAAAGGAAATTTTAATTATTATTATAGAAAGAGCATTTAGTTTATTTGCCTCTTTTTTGTCATTGGATTGGTTTTAGGATTTACGGGTATAGTTTATATTTCACCTTTGGTAAACTCTAGTTTTGCACATTACTAAGGACTTGACCTCCAGAAGCCATAAGAATGCAGGTTGGATGGTGCAAACTAGCATCACCATCAAAATTGCCACATAAGGATTATTCGGCTTACACTAGTACAAGTTGCAAACCTGCGACAAGAAGACCACTCGAAGAGAACACAACAGCAAAACCACAGCTGCCCCCATATGCCTTCTCATAAGACCCAACACACAAGAAACAACTGTATCTACACCTCACCCAGAACTCCTCACTCTACAACCAACTCCACCCTTGAAACAAATTAAAAGAGTAAACTGGATATTTCACCAAGCAAATTCCTACCCTGCATTTTGATTCAGAAAGAAGGAGCATGAAGCAGAGCAAATTGTTTTTTTTTTTCTGTTCGCTTTCATTAGGCACTTAAAGCTTCACTTCTCGATCAAAAATCCAGCTGAAAGGAATGGTTGGTGTTTCCTTTGCCCTTCCTTGAGCTCTCTCTTCCAGCCTTCTAATTCTTGGAGGTAACCCGCATACGTAGTCCTGCGCTTTTCGTCCTTCACCTGAAAGTCCAGTTAAGTCCTCCACTTTCCACCTTCCCACCAAGAACTCTAGTATATCTGCATAGTCTTTTGCAGTATAGACCCCAAGCCGCTGGGCGACAGCTGAGAAGTGCTCAAATAGATTATCATCGCGGCCGTCATACATCAGGTGTGCAGGCATAGAAATCTTCTTCCTCATCATGTCAGCAAAAGCCAGAACAGTTCCGTCAGGGTCAATCTCAAAGAGTTTCTCCACTATTTTTGTGTAGGCAGTCTCATGGCGCTTCTCATCTGAGGCAATTGTACCACATATTTGAGCCAAATTCATGTCTCCATGCTCCTTGGCTTGTCTCGCAGTGTTCCCATGGGAGATAAAAGTTGCCCTTTCCTGGAATGAAGTGTAGATGAACCCAAGGTAGGGGCTGTTTTCTGTCCGTGGATCCTATGATAAAATTTATTTAAAAGGAATCAGATGAGAAGAATGAGTGTATGAAACTGTGATGGATTATATAAAGAAGAAAAGATGCTCAAGTAACTTTCCAATATGCATGAAGAGTGGGGAACACCCATTTCAATAGCTCAGATTATAACCTTATAAATGGTGCTCTGCGACATTAGGGAATGCACGAACTACAACCTGAGGGAAATGAAAGAGTATACAGCATACATATTTTTTATGTCGATTTTAACAAAAAATTGTCATTGGTAGACTAGGTTTTCTAACAGATGACAAAGCAATAGCAAAAAGGAATGAACTATACTAGATGAAACAACTTCCAACCAGCAAGTAAAATCAATCTTTGCCTAAGCTTCAAGGCGGAACAACTTTGTGCCCCTGTATGGTTATAAGCATCTTCATTTTGTATTGGTTACTTTGAAAACTCGAGAAGAAACTAATCAAGTTAAGCAAGGATCTTACCATTCCTGACCCAATCAAATATTGAATTGTCTTCTCAATTTGCCTCATGTCCACACGCCCAGACAAGTACAGATATTTGTTGAGAAGGTCACCATGCCTATTCTCCTCAGCAGTCCAAGCTCTTGTCCACATTGCCCAAGAAGTCAGGCTTGCACCTGTTTCATCCCGAACCCCATCTAAGGTATTCAACATAGTTTGATAAGTAGGTAGCGCTTCCTCTGTGATCATGTCCCCAACCAGAACAACAAAATAATCATCTGGGATCTCTTTTGCTCTTTCCCTGAGCTCCTTGACTTGCTCGTCAAATCCTTCAGAAGCAGGATCCGGCAAAAAATCCTGTGGTTGCCAACACTTCTCAACTGGCTTAAGATGAACCAAGATATTCAGCTTGGCCCAGTCTTCTAGAGATTTAAAGATCTCGATCTTTTGGGTTGGCATTGAATGAGAAACTTGAACATGTACCTCTCTGGGAGGCATAAAAGGCTTTTTGAGATTCTCAACTTCCCTGCATTAAACAGAAAATGTCAGCATTTTTTAGATAACCATTCAAAACGAGTTTACAATGGAGTAGATACTCCTTCATGCATAATGCTTCTATGAGCATGCAGAAACTAAGACAACATATTTTTTTTAAACCAACAAATTAGTCAATGTATCTGCATGACAAATTATTCTCATGTGAGCTTTATTTACAATCTAGCACTCCCTCGATCCATTCGAATGATGAACTAGCCGGAATAGAATTAAAGTGCATATACAGCAAATGTTTGATCGCACTAAAGCACACCAAACTGGTTGAATGAAAATCATAATTCAAGATTAGGAACATAGCCAGTAAATCTTCAGTGTGAAAAGGATTTATTGGCCTCACAAACTTGAACTGGTCCCACCTGAGGAGCCAATGTAAGGATCATAAAGTTAACTCAAAGGAGAAAAATAACATCATACTTCATATTACAAAGATTCCCAAGAAAAGTGCAATATTACAATTGATGATTATAAACATCATACTTCATATTACAAAGATTGCCAAGAAAAGTGCAATATTACAGTTGATGATTATAACTTCATTCATTAAACCTTTTTTTCAGTAAAATTTCTGCAACCAATGTTGAGATTAAATGGAAAGCAAACCAATTGAGGGCTACAAGATTAAAAGTGAAATCTCAAGTTTATAAAACTATTTTCTCATTAGAATTCTTTCCTAGGTAAAGAAGACCAATATGTTGACAAACAGCTGCTATCTCAAGGAAAAAAGTCAAGGACTCATCACCTAGAAAATAAGAAGTAAAGAAATCTGTCATTGAAGTATCCAAACCACTTTTACCAACTCAAATATCGTACTTCAACCACATTAATAAAAATAGGAGTAGGAAGTGAAAAAGCAATTCAGCAACCAATGATAATCATTTTTATCTAATGGACAAAATGGAATTTTAAAAAGCACGTGATCAATTGTTACGTAATGGATACTTTTCACAATGGTGATCTGAAAGGAAATACAGAAGAACAGATGACAAATAGAAGATAGATACTGTTCACAATTCTCAAAGCATGTTATGACAGGATAATTGCGACAAGCTTCGAGAAACAAGAAGACCAAACTAGGATAAAGACACGCCTCACTCAAGCAGTTCAAATACAGACAGAACTAGATAACTAACTAATTAGAGCACACAACAGGTGGACAAGTATGCAGCCCTCAAATTCAAGGCATAGAAAGATGTAGATATCAGCAAAAGTCACAAGCCTCTGAAAACTTTCAACCACTTTATCAAACCTGCCGTTTATTTGTTTGTTTATGGATATAATATCGGTGCAAATTATGTTCAGACACTGAAAAACTTCTGAAGAAGAATCCAAATTTTCAAAAAGGTAAAAGCAAGAAGACACAGAAACAAAGAAGGAAAGTGAATTGAATTTTGAAACCTTTTGCACAGCGACAATTAACCCTAATGAAAACATCCAACGTGGATTCCAGCAAAAAAGACGGCAAGAAGAAACAAAAAGCCATGATTGCGTAGAAAATCCCACAGACAACAGAACTAATCAGGAAACCACAACCACTGAAAATATTGATCCTAAACGAGTTGCATGCCAAATTGATTCCATTTAATTTCTGGTAAAACAATAAAAGCCGTTTAGTTTCTTCGGTATCGGATTTGATTCTTCGAAATTGTTTTGGATGCCAAATTGGTTCCATATATTAATAGCTCAAAACAAGGCCAAACACGCGATCTGTAAAGCAGGCAATATCTGCCACCAACACGAAAACCACAAGAATTCTGACTTCGAATACCTAAAAAGTAACGAGGAAAACTATAATATATATTAATAATAACTTAAAGAATATAACCAGTATCTCTCTTGCTCGGAGGGTAAATGGTTTCGCGTGCAAACTAGCGAGAAAAAACTTTGGCGAACAGAATAAGAAAGCAATACTTTTCTTAACAACTCTGCAATAGGACTTGAGAATTCAACAGGTAAAACCCAAAAGTTGGTAAGGACTGTAGAAATGTGGAAGTCATCTTAATCGTTTCGCCTATAGGGACCCCAGTCGAATGAAACTTCAAGACGGAGAAAAATCAGTTTGATCAAACAAATTTTTTGCAAAGAAAATAAAATAAACGAGATTGAATCAAATAATGAGAAAGCAAGAGTCCGCGGAAATACATTTGTAGAACTTAAACGGAATCAAATAGAAGTTCAGAAGAGTAATTTTGTTTGAACACATGAAACAAGAGGATCATAAGCGAGTCTCGCAACTAATGAAGCCAAAGCTTAATATCACGAGAAAAAGAAAGAAAAAACCCAGATCCAAGCTGACCTCCAAAATAAGAGAAACACGCAAAGATACCATCTTTTCACACAAAACAATAAAAAGAAAGAAAACAAGGAGCATTGAAGAACACCAGAGGAGAAAGGTGCTCACTTGGACCCAGACTTGAGGGTGGAAGCCATGTAGAACTTGGGAGATCTGACGCTGGCCATTGGAGGTAGAGTAAAAGAAGGCATCTTTGGGGATTGAGAGACCAAAGGATTGAACTTGAGAGCCATTGCCTACTGCTGTTTCTGTTGGTTTTTGTTTTGTCTTAGTTTCAGTTTCGACCACAGAAGAGAGAGAGAAGCAGAAAGACGAGCAGGGAACGCCAATATGTCTAGCCGGTGAAATAATGGGGTTTATATATGTACATAAATTTTCATTTTTCATAAGTTCTACAAATTATATTATATATAGTATACTTCTAGTAATCTAATTTCCTTAACTTTTACGAATTCACCAATAATTCTGTCGATAGGAATTTAACATGTAAAGTTAATACGAAGAAAATTCACTAATGAGTACAAGTGGAAGACTAATAAAGCCAAGTAAACGGTGGGAAAAGAGGCATCAGCAAGGCTTTGAGTTCATCACATTTATGTGCAATACTGTCGGGTCGACTTCAAAGGACGTGTTGCGTAGTTTGAGGAGGTACCAATGAACAGTCCTTAGGACTGATTCACGCAATGTCACACACGTCCACCGAGCTGCTCACCCTCGTAGCTCTGGTGTCGTGTTAAATGATACTTGGCATACCACGTTTTCCTGCCTGTCCTTGATTTATGACTGGAAGACGGCTCCGAAGCTAGTCAAAGTAGTCACAATCCCTTGTACTTAAGATTATGAGCTCCAATTTTAAGATAACACAAGTTTTTACTTAAAAGAGGTCTCTGTTTATCATTAGCTTGAAGTTGTTAAATTATTATGAGCCTGAGTCTTAAAATACCCAAAATTTTGTGTTAAACTAATGCTTTTACTTGTTACTAAATTTTGAATCAAAAACATATATTTGAATGTTAGAACTCTCCAAAATTTTATATCAAAGAAAACAATATTTTAGGGGGGAAAATCTCAATGCTCATCTTGTAAGTGATTTATCCAATTTTTGGTTTCATATTTGTTGTAAATATGATAGTGTTTCACAGCATGCTTGACTTGAGGGAAATCTGAGCTTAACTTCGTTTTGTAGTTTCTGGTTTAATCCAAAAAACAAAGGTCGTACATCTATATTACTGTGAATAAGCAGCAAATTTCGTCTTTCTGATACAGTATTCCCGGTATTTGACCTCACCAAGCAACAAGCTCACTCATTTCTGATGGATCATTACATGCCATCTTTGCTCATGTCACTATAAGAGAATAGAAACCTTGTCGTTCCAAACTCAAGTTACGGACGTTTGACAAGTCGTGTAACCTCAGGACGTGCTTCACAACTCTACTGAATTACCTGTTAAAGCAACAAGTGTGATATCAGGTCTTATAAAACAAAATAAAATAATAAACCAATTAATCGTCTATATCTTTCTGGATTAGAAAGCAAAGAACCTCCATTCTGCATGAGTTTAACTCCTGCAGGTAATAGAGTTGATTTAGCATTTAGACAAACCAGCATCTTTTATGATATCCATGGAGTGCTTTCGCTGGTTAATTGAGGTACTAGCAGTATTTCCAATCCCAAGAAGTATTTGGCATTCACCAAATCTTTAATGGTGAATTGGCATCTAAGAAACGCTTAACAGCAGCTATGTCATACTCAGATGAACGTGTAATAAGAATATTGTTTACATAGACTAGAAAAGTTATAAAAGAGTTATCATAGATTTCATAAATAAACAATGATCATGTTTAAGATTGTATAAAACCAAATGAGCACAAGTTATAAATTGAATTCACAATTTCATTGGCAAGAAGCTTGTTAATTAAGTCCATATGGTGACCTTCATTATTGATATACTTCACCATGTGTTATTCACATCAAGCTTGTTACAAATATAGTAGTTAACTTAATCATAAGGATTATATAGTTAATGTAAATAACATAGTCGGAGGGATTTTAGCATGATTATCGGAATTACTTTCCTAGTTTAACCTATGCATTCCTTATAAATACTTGTAGTATCATTCTAATAGAAATACACAAAAAACTCATTCTTATGGTATCAAAGCCTAGTCGAGTTTCTGGGTCTCTTCTTTAGTTTTTTTTTTTAATTTCGTTTTCTGCCCTTTCGTGAGGCAATGCACAGATTGCATGGGTGATATATTTGTTGGAGAAATTTTTCTCACCTCTTCCTTTACAAGACTCTACTGGTGTCGATCAGCCATCCCTCCAAATTCGGTCGTCAGATTTCAAGCGTGTGACTTGCACGTGCCACCCAGTTGGAGATGTTGTTTTTATGTGACAGCGTGTGAGCCACCGTCTGTCGAATCGGTTTCTTCCTTTGACATCGCCTCCTCTGTCCAATATCCAATCAGTTTCTAGGTATTATCGATTTGTGTGGATGTTACTGAAATTACGTTGAGTTCATCCAAAATTACTGATAAAAAATTGATTAGAAGAAAAAAATTATGCACAATGAAAAAGGACTATTCGCCGATTTGTGACTAGTGTAGATTTGGAAGATCATTTAACTAGTAATCTACCTCCTAAGATTGATGCTATTGCTCGAAAGAAATGGTTAATAGAGGATTATAAATTGTTTAATCAAATCCAAAATACTTTAGACCCAACTATTGATAATGTTGTGAATCATTGTG
>JANITX010000005.1:11113271-11125489 GCA_027564395.1 Erythroxylum ulei
CAATTTCTAATCCAATTGTCTCCAAATTTTCAATGACACTTGTCATTAAATCTTAATGTCACTTATCACTAATTTCTACTACCATTTGACACTTATTTCTACTTCCATTTATCAATTGATCTACCATTTGATATTTTTTCCATTCCAAAAATACCCATAATTTCATAAAATTCTCAAATTTCACTAAAAACTCTAAATCAATAATTTAATTCACCAGATTAATTTTTAAGGCAAAATATTCACTATCTATATCATACTCACATTAAAACAATCATTTATACCCGAAAAATGTTAAATGAGTGCATGGACAAATCATTGTAATGTGTGCAATAATTAAATTCACGTGTATGTATGCTATATTACATATGAGCCTGAAGTGCATTTCTTAATTTTCTCATTGATATCTCTCATATACAGTATTATAAGGTTCTAACCCTTAGCACGGGAAAACGGGATATTACAATACATATGAATTTAATCATCTTAAAAGTTGTGGTTAACATAACATAATCTCAAATTTGATAATGCTTAAACCATTTTCGATCAGCGTAAGAATATTGAGAACAAAACATCATAACAAGATAGGAAATATGAATGTAGCAAAAATATCCACTTTGTTTGCTACAAATACTCTAATGTTTTTTTAATCTTACTTAGAAATGAGAGAGAGAATTGAGGGAAAGATGATTTCTATTACTTTGTAAAGTGTATGTACATGTATATATAGAGAATGGAGATACAAGTTACAACTTTCTGTTGTAACTAACTAATGCTGTTGAAACTAACTTTTTGCTTGTTAACTAACTAACAAACATACAAAACTAACTCTTCAACTAATGTTGACGTGTATAATTTAGCTCCTCCATTGCTCTTAATACTCCCCCTCAAGATGAGCATAGATGTTACCAATGCTCATCTTGCTTAAGAGCCTTTTATGCTACCTTGGATGTAGTGCTTTCTTTAACAAGTCTGCAATTTGTTGGTTGTTCTTACATGGCTATGCTTAATTAGCCCCTCAAGCACTTTATTCCTTACATAATGGCAATCAACTTTTATGTGCTTGGTCCATGAAGAAGGGGTTTTTAGAGATGTGTATGGCTACTAAGTTATTACAATACAACTCAATAGGCCTTTGAATTGATACTCCCAAGTCATTCAACAAATAAGTCAGCCAAACCACCTCTAATGTGGTTGTCGCCATAACTTTATATTCTAATTCAGAAGAGCTCCTTGCAACTATCTTCTAGTCCTTAAACTTCTAATTAATCAATGATTTTCCCAAGAATACACAGTAACCACTTACTGATTTTTTGATCTCTTGACAGCTTGCCCAATCACTATCACAGTAAGCATTCAGTTTTATGTAGAGTCTACTAGTAGTAGCGGTTCTTTTCTTGGAGCATTTTTTTAAGTATTTTAACACTTTGAGACCTGCATTATGTTCCAACGTTGGTTTGTCCATATGTTGTGTTAACACAAGGACTACAAAGCTAATGTCTTGTTGGGTTAGTGTCAAACATAAAAGCTTGCCTATTAACTGTTTATACTCAGTAGCATCTCATCTGCTGCTTTAAACTTGTGGTTTACTTCCATAGGGATGTTATTATGTTTGGCTCCTAATTGTTCATATTCTTCAAGTAATTTTGGGATATATTTTCTTTAGCATATTAAAATGCCCTCTCTTGATCTTGCTACCTTAAGTCCTGGGAAGTACTTTAGCTACCCAAGGTCTCTCAATTTGAAGTGAACCTTTAATGTTTTCTTAAGCTCTTCTATTAGTGTAATGTTGGTACTTCCATTAAAACATATACCAGTAATGTAACAAAGTCATCCCTAACTTTCTTTGTAAATAAGGTATACTCTACTTTGGATTGAATATAACCATTCTTCCTTAAACAGTCTGAAAACTTCTCATTCCATTACTTGGATGTTGTTTAAGGTCATAGAGACTTTTGTAATTTGTAGACTAGTTTTGTTGAAGATCCAGCGTTATTAGATTCAGAACAACCCATCTCTCCCTGAAAATGATAACCTGGAGGCAAAGCCATATAAACATCCTCATGTAGGTCTCCATTCAAGACAATATTATTGATGTCTAGTTGGGATAAATGTCAGTTTTGGATGATAGTTATGGCTATAAAGTGTCACCTTCTTATTAGGTATATCCTTTGGCCACCAGTCTGGCTTTGTATCTTTCAATTGAGTCATCTGAGTTGCATTATATTTTATATACCTATTTGCAGCCTTTGGACTTCTTGCCAAATGGAAGTTAGTTAGTTTCGAAGTGTTTATTGCTTTTAAGGCGGTCATATCTTCTTTCATGGCTTGTCTCCATTTTGGATATTAGATAGTAGTTTTGTAAGAATAAGGTCTAGTGGTAGAGCTAATAGAGAGGATATATTGATGATAAGAAGGGGAAAGGGTAAAGGATGACAGGTAGTGTTAAATTGGATGTTGTGTGGAGCAAATGATAGTAGGATATGATTTTTGGTGTTGAGGAGACATGTGTGGTAGTCTTCGAGGTAAGATGGTGCTCTATATGGTCTATAGGTCCTTCTAGGTGGTGATGTTGATGTTTGGGGAGGATTTGGAGGTGGTTCTATAGAATCTAAAGTGTCAGGTTCTCCAAAATCTGACGTGGTTGGTTCTGTGGGTTGTGATCGATAGGGAGGATCAATGGCATAAGGTAATTCTGTAAGGAGGTTGGGTAGGACCAAGTTTGGAGTAGAAGTTTCATTTGGTGGTGTGGGAGTTGCATAAGGAAATATTGTTTCATAAAATTGCATATTGCTGGCAATGAATGTGATATGAATTATTAAATCATATTGCTTGTAGCCTTTCATGCCAATTGGATATCCAAGGAAAATACACTTGGAAGCTTTAGCATCAAACTTCTTCCTGTAGGGACTTAAATTCACATCAAAACACAAGCATCCAAAATATTTGAGGTGATCATAACATGACAAAGATTTAAATAGCATTTTATAAGGTGTCTAGTTTTGGAGAATAATATACGAAGTTCTGTTAATGATATAAGTGGCTGTTAGGACAACATCACACAAAAAATTGAGATGTAATGAGGCATGGAATAAGATGGATCTAGCCGTATTTAAGAGGTGCTGATGCTTCCTTTCAACCACATCATTTTGCTGTGGTGTGTATGCACAAATTTTATGATGCATAATACCCTTTTTGCATAGAATAAGGTCAATTGAAACTCTAAATCATTGTCTATTCTAATGGTCTATATGGAAACATGACATTGATTAAGAATAAGAGCATAAAATTATGGAACCAAATGAGCAACATCAGATTTTATTTCATTAGGAATACCTAAGTACATTTAGTAAAATCATCTACAATAAAGAGGAAGTATTGATGGCCATACAAATTAGCTTGTGAATAGGGCCTCTAGATATCCATATGCACCAGCTCAAATGCATGTGTGGTGGAGGGTATGTGTACAGAGAATGGTGGTTTTTATTTTAATTTAGCTTTTAGACATGTAAGACATGGATGTGAAGGGAGTGGAACATGAGATAAGGCTAGGATTTTGGATTTGAAGTGCCCAAGGATATATGCCCTAATCTATGATGCCAAAGTTCGAAACTAGTATGACATATTACAGTAAAAGTGGGATTGAGAATAATAGAATTATCATAGATTTTGGAGGTGCTTCTGAGTTGTAGCTTTAAGAAGTAAAGAGCTATGCCTTAGTTCAATAATTCCAATCTTCATCCAAGTGGATAGAACCTAGATAAAACATTGATTGAGAAGGATTAAGCACAATTGCTTACTCAGTTAACTAATAGACAGTAAATTGAAGGTAAAAGAAGGAACTAAAAGTACATTATGAAGCGTGATAGCTGCATTAAGTACCACAGTACCAATATAGGTGACTTGTGCCTTAATGTCATATGGTAAATTGACTTAAAATTTTTATACAAGAATATAATTGAAAAATAAAAGATAAAACAGACTATATGATCAATAACTGCAATATCAACAATCTATGGTTTGATTGGAAAATGAGTATTAAGCATATGTTTTAAAGTTGCAACATGCACAATAAAGAAAATAGTGTGGTTTACCTGCCATATTAGTGAAATGTTGTCGTAGAGCCGATTGATTCCAATATGTCATAAATGGTGAAATGATAAGATCAAGTTGCTCATTGAGTAGATTCACGAGTTTCTGTATTTATGCCCTAGATAGTTGAAGTTGTGGGATTAAGCTTTCATCCCTATCAGACATGATTTCAGTAAGAGTCAATGGTCTCTCATGACAAGTATCAAATCCAACGTGATTAACATAGCTTAGTGTCTTATTGCCAACGACCCTAGAACCTTTGTATCCAGGTGGATAACTATGTAACTTATAGCACTTTGCTTCAATATGTCCAGGTTTCCCATAATAATTGCAGGTGACCTCAAAGTTAGAGGTTCCTTATTTGCTCCATGTTTCTCCAGTTTTATCCCTTTTATCATCAATGGTAGAAGCTTCTGTGAAGGTTGGAGTTTGCAGTGACAAACTTCTTTGATTCTGCTCAGGTAATGCCATATTGTATACTTAATCTAAAGTTGGGAAGGTCTTCATCATAGTTACTTGAGATTTTCGGGTTTGGAATGTCTCATTCAATCCATGCAGAAATTTGTACACATAATCCTTTTATTGAGCATCAACAGAGGATTAGAAGCATGCTGCATTACACTTTCCATATGAGCAATGTGACAAAGGCCTAAAGTTCCTTAATTCCTCCCAAATCCTCTATAATTTTGAGAAATAAATGTATGCTGATCTGTTCCCTGAGTGAGACTATAAAACAATTATTTAAGGTGAAAGATTTTGGATTCATCTAGCTGTGAAAATAGTTAATGTAACTTTTCCATATTTCATTAGCAATATCCATATAGAAGACTGTTAAGGCTATGGGTGGAGATATAGATTTTAGTAACCTTGCCACCAGTAAATGATTACATCAAATCCAAGGTTGAAAAAATGAATTATGTAATGCAGGTTTATTGTATCAGTTGCTTCAAATCTTGACGTTCTCTCTCTCTCTCTATCTGTTGTAGTGGGTGTGGCTCAACTATTTTTTGTAGCCAACATGTCATATGACTTTTCCATGAAGGTTGTGACCGTGGTTGGTAGATACACCCTGTGCTAAAATACCGAGTGGAAGTAAGTAGGTAGTCGTAGTTGCAGTTACCTAGTTGTCTTAGGCATAATTCTCCAAGTTGAGCTACTTTTCATTCAATTCTTTCACATAGAGGGCCTACATCCAAACATTGCACAAAAACACAAAAGTTCGAGCCTCATTAAAGCAATTTAAAGAAAAATTCAAATGCAAATAAGGTAAAAATATATAAAAGTTACATTCACATAAACTTCCATACACTTGAACATTTTTCTTGTCCTAAAGCAAAATAAGTATGGAATAAGATTAGGATCAAATTCCTTGAGGGATTTTAAGTCATCCAAACCATGTGATTAATGTGACTCAAGAGAGCAATTCAAGCACACCAAATTAAGATTAACCTCATTATTATAATAGTTAACTATTTTCACATGTTGAAGGACAAAATCCAAGTTTTGTTCATCAAACCAATCTAAATCACCAAGTCCAATCACTAAGTTAGGTATGTCCAACTCAAGTAACTTTGGCTTACTACATAAAGTTTAGGTTAATTTTGTGTGATCCCCACTTATTTCTTAACTGCACAATTAGTAAACCTTTCTTTTGTCGTGAGTTACAATCATTTATGATGACTGACCTTAATTACTTAAAGAGCTTAACATATCTGGAGTGATTAAAATGATACTCCCTTTTTAGGGTAAAAAATTAATGAAATTTTTTTATAGGAAAAATTTCATGTGCTAGTGCTAGTTTAGATTCAAGCAAGTGTAAATCAATTAGTTAAGCATGCAAAGTGAGTTTCATAAGCCAAAGCAATCTTATCAGGCACATTTTTGCTTAAATGACTAAACTAGCAACTTTTCAAAGTGTGGATTCACTATATATGGAGTTTAACACTTAACTTAGTACTTAACTTTTCGATTTTGATCCTTTTACTAAGTTAAGGATGGTGTGCTTAAAACTCTCTTCCTAAGTCATCATCATCACATGACTTCACCACTTAACTTCCCCATCTTAACAACCTTGATTTGATTTCATCTAACATGAAATTCCCCCGCACTTATTTTTAACATTGTCCTTAATGTTGATCAAATAAGGGAAAAAAAACACAAAGATCATACAAAAGATAAGGGAACAAGAAAACTCCCCTTTCATTATTGGTGCCATATTGTTACTTGCTTGAGTGCCTATCAGACATTCTCAAATAAGTTATACTTTGCAAATTCTAACTTTAGGTTATTACCTGATATTTTTAAGTTGTAAAGCATAATTGTTGCATCAAGGTCATTTTCACATCTCTTAGAAATTTTTGGGTGAACAAAACGATCATATGTTATAACATGTTCTACTATAGAATATAAAGGTGAAGATACATGCTATAAAATGACTATGTTGGTATGGCAGAGAATTTTTTAAGAAAGACATGAGTGTCAAAATTCGTGTTCATATGTATGGAGAAATAGTGAGATACACAGCTTGAAACACTGGCACATCAAAGCCCATGTTTATATGCGTGAAGAAGCAACAAGATATATGGCCTAGAACATGATCATATCATAGACTGTGCTTATAATAAATAACCTTATTTGAAAATGTATTTTTGGTGGATCTTAAACTCTATAAGAGTTCTATGACTAATTTGGGTCATCCTGAAGTTAGGTTGGGTTTGGTAAAAAAAATTATACTATATTGTTGTAAACTTAGTTTAATATAAAATTATTACTATTATACAATAGTAAATTAGTTACTCTTGGCTTTCAAAGATTTAAAGTCACCTAAATAGTTAAGCTTCATTAAAAATATTTTTGTGTTCTTGTTATTTCTTTTTTTACTATATTTTTAGTGTACATTATTTTTCAATAAGTAGTACTAACATTGTTGAGCCAACAATGAGTTTGGTTACAAGGTTTCAAGTGGAGAATTTTAATAGAATTTTGGACTTGGTAATAATGAGTGAAGAATGTGTTGACGTGGCAAGGCATATTAAAGGGATTACAAAAGAATAAGCTAGGAGATATGAACATGCTTGACTCAAAAGAGTTACATGTGTGATTAACTAAAACCATACAATTAAATTTGACAAACGAGATCATGTATTATATTATGAAGATTATATATCTATGGAGATATGGAAGAAACTTTAAAGTTGATACATGTTAAAGTCTCTCAAAAATAAGTTGTATTAAAGTAATGAATATATACATTGAAGATGTAGGAGGGAATAGGGAATAGATTTAAAATAACCAATTAATGCCTTCAAATAAATATTTAGTGCTATGATGAGACTTAAGATTACTATTACACATTAGGATAAAGAAATAAATTTTCTTTTTACGTCTATCTTGTAAAAATTTGGTGACCAAGCTTACATTGAATGAAGATGACTATTATTGAATAAAGAGAATATTGGCATGAAAGATATAACCATTGAACTTTTGGCCCGCAGCTATCGGAAAAAATAATAGTGAAAGCTCCCAATGTGAAGGGTTATATGTGAGAGAAGACCAGCACTATAGGAGGAAGCAGAGTAAGGATTGGTCATCTAAAAGGAGTTTTAAATCTAAATCTAAGAGCAGAACGATTAGATGGTACTATAAGTGCAGGCAAACTAACCAAAGTAGGATGAACTATCCAAACTAAAAGAGGTATGATAATGAAAGAAAGTCTAACGATTTGTCAAAGTCTTTAAATATAGTGTAGAGTGGGGACTTGAATTTTTACAATAAAGATATGCTCTAGATTTCAATCAGTTAAATTAAAGACTCATGAATACTAGATATGGGATGCTCATATTACATAAAATTAAATAAGAATTAGTTTATGTTATACACATGAGGCAAATTTGGTACTATTTAGTTGGGGAGTGATAGAACTTGCCAAATCGTCAGAGTATGATAAGTTGGGGTCAAGATATTTGATGGTATTGTTAGAAAACTATGTGATATTTGACATATACCATATTTAAAGAACTTGATTTCTTTGGACACCTTACATATGAACTATTTTGGATATAAAATTGATAGTATAGTGTTAAAGTGTGCGATGAATGTGATGAAAAGGC
Source organism: Erythroxylum ulei (assembly GCA_027564395.1). NCBI lineage: Eukaryota > Viridiplantae > Streptophyta > Magnoliopsida > Malpighiales > Erythroxylaceae > Erythroxylum > Erythroxylum ulei. Next base: position 11,121,470 of record JANITX010000005.1, read on the forward strand.
CAAGAATAGTGGAAACACCTATAAATTGATAAGAAGCATAATTGTAGGTGGAGAGGTTTCTACAATATAGTGAAATGATTGTAATACTTTGATATGACACAACCAGTTAAACCGTCTTATTAAGCAAAAAATAACATAACTTCATAAGAGGAGCTTACTGAAAGGTGTCAAACACTCCAAGTTAGTTTTGTGCAAATTTTTTGTGCTTTGTAAATAGTATAAGGTGACATTCAAGATGCGTAAGTATAAAATTAAAAGCATGATAGACTATGTGCGTATTGACTTAAAGGGCCTATTAGGGATTTATTATAGGTGGATCTTAATACTTTATCACATTTTTCATTGATTTTGTTTAGGAAAGTTTGGGTAAAAATATAAGGTCTTTACCAATTTTAAAGTATGAAAAGTCAAGGTGGAGAACCAAATAGGCAAAAATGTTAAAGCACTGGACAACCTTATATGAAACACGTTTTTATGGATTTCAAACTTTAGAATGATCTAAACTTTATTAAATTCATGTTGAAGTTTAGAAAGAGTATTTGACTACAATTATACTTGTTACAATCTACGTATACATATATTGTCATAAACTTAGTTGGATAAAACAATCATTATTATAATTCAATAGTGAATTAGTTGTTATTGAATTCTAAGTAAGAACACCCCATATTTACTTGTATTGTTGCTCTCTTTCTAGTATATTTCCTTTGCACATTATTTCTAACACTTTTACCTTATATATTCATATTTTAAAAGGTTAATACCTCATTTTTTCATACACTCAATATATAAAGTGACTTTTTTGCTATGAAATTTAGCTAGCTCCACTAATGGCTGGCAATAGCAGACATGGATGTATAAACTATAGAATATATATTCAACTTCAATGGATGCTCTCCACTGAAAATGGTTAATTTAAGGTCTGAAGGAGGCGCGTGAAGGATTTTGTTCGCGTTCATCTGGCATTTAAAGCTTAACTTGTCGATCAAAAATCCAGCTGAACGGAATGGTAGGTGCTTCCTTTGCCCTTCCTTGGGCTCTCCCTACCAGCCTTCTAATTTTTGGAGCTAGCCCGCAGACATAGTCCTGCGCTTTTCGTCCTTCACCCGAAAGTCCGGTTAATTTCTCCACTTTCCACCTTCCCACCAAGAACTCCAGTATATCTACATAGTCTTTTGCAGTATAGACTCCAAGCCGCTGAGCGACAGCTGAGAAGTGCTCAAACAGATTGTCATCACGCCCATCATACATCAGGTGAGCAGGCATAGAAATCCTCTTCCTCATCATGTCAGCAAACGCCAGAACAGTTGCATCAGGATCAATCTCAAAGAGTTTCTCCACTATTTTGGTGTAGGCAATCTCATGGCGCTTCTCATCTGAGGCAATTGCACCACATATTTGAGCCAACTTCATGTCTCCATGCTCCTTGGCTTGTCTTGCAGTATTCCCATGGGAGATAAAAGTTGCCCTTTCTTGGAATGAAGTGTAGATGAACCCAAGGTAGGGGCTGTTTTCCGTCAGCTGATCCTGTGATGAAACTTTTGATTGGCTACCTGGAAAACTCAAGAAGAAAATGATCAAGTTAAACAAGGATCTTACCATTCCAGACCCAATTAAATATTGAATTGTCTTCTCAATTTGCCTCATATCCACTCGTCCAGACAGGTAGAGATATTTGTTGAGAAGGTCGCCATGCCTATTCTCTTCAGCAGTCCACGCTCTTATCCAAGTTGCCCAAGAAGTTGGGCTTGCACCTGTTTTATCCCGAACCCCATCAAACGTATTCAATACAGTTTGATAAGTAGGGAGTGCTTCCTCTGTGATCATGTCCCCAACCAGAACAACAATATAATCATCTGGGATCTCTTTTGCTCTTTCCCTAAGCTCCTTAACTTGCTCATCAAATCCATCAGAAGCAGGATCCGGCAAAAAATCCTGTGGTTGCCAACACTTCTCAACTCTCTTAAGATGAATCAAGATATTCTGCTCCGCCCAGTCCTCTAAAGATTTAAACATCTCGATCTTCTGGGGTGACATCGAATGAGAAACTTCAAAAGGCCTTTTCAGATTCTCAACTTTCCTGCATTAAGAAGAAAATGCCAAGAGTTTGTAGTTAACCATTCAAAACGTGTTTACAATGGAGTATATACTCCTTCATGCATAACGCTTCTATATGATAAGCATACAGAAGCTAAGAAGACGACATACTACTATTGCAACGGATTACTCAACAGATGTGTCTGACATTATTCTCACGTGAAGGACTGACTACTAGTACACAAGTTGGTACTACCTTGATGCATTCAAATGGTGAACTAGTCAGTACAGAAACAAAGTTCATATACAGCATATTTTGATCAAATTAAAGCACAGCAAACTAGGATAAAGGAAAGACAAAGAAAGAAAGAAGGAAAACATTGAAGTTTGAAACTTTTTGCACAGAAATAATGAAACCGTTGAACCAAGTTTTGAGCAAAAAAGACATTAAGAAGAAACAAAAAAGGATGGCTGCGCACAAAATCCCCATATAAAAGAGCTAAGCACAACCACGGATTGATCCTAAACGAGTAATTATAAAGAACTGTTAAACAATAAAAACATTTTGGCTTTTTTCAGCATCAGACTTGATTATATTGCAAACTGTTTTGCACACAAGAATTCTGACTTGTAAGATAATATAAAACTGTACAAGGAAAACTAGCATCTCTCTTAATCAGAGGTCAAATGTAAAGTTTTGAGCAATACTGTATCTTTGGCAAAATCATAAAACGAAAATCGGAAAACAATGAGCATTGAGAAGAAGCAGAGCAGAAATGTGCTCACTTGGAACCACAGAGGGTGGAAGCCACGTAGAACTTGGGAGATCTGATGCTGGTCATTAAAGGAAGAGCAAAAGAGGGCAACTTTGGGGATTGAGAGACCAGAGGATTGAGCTTGAACGCCATTGCCTAATGTTGGTTCTATTGAATATTGATTTTCTTTGTCTAAGGTTAGTTTCCTCAACAGAATGGAGAAAGATGTATCAAATATATATAGGAAGAGAACGACTTAGTGGCCTGCAGGTGGTAGTCATCGATGCATGACGGGTCTTGTAAGTTATAATATAATAAAAAATTATCTAAAAATATTATTGCCAAGCAGTTTCCATTACAAAAAAGAAGAAGTGCCAAAGTCGTGTATATTTTAAAATATTATTATATAATATTTTTTCTTTTATATGAAAAATCTTATTTTTCGTATCCTTGAATTTTATTAAAATTACAACTAAAGTCAAACTTTAATTATAATTATTAATTAATCCTTAAAAGATTAAACATCACATATTGGTTCTTAAAGTTTCTGAAACTTCTCAATTAAGTCCAACTTAATTCAAATTTCACTTTCTCCTTTCTAGACTTTTTTATGTGTGACCCATTAGGTTCCTAATATGTTGACCATGATTATAAATTATAATTTTAATTCATAATTAGAATCAGATAAATTAAAACTCCTTTTAATTTATCTTCAATTCATTAATTAAACAATTTATAATCATAGACCATAATTGACGTCTAGCAACATGTTATAACTACCCAAATATTATGAATGTTAAAGTGGTTTGACTTAATCTGTCTATGCATGGTTATCATATACAAGTTAATCATTTCGTCATCTAATGTTCCAATTGGAATTGCAGTATGAAATTCGTGTCCACTCTAAATAATCCAATCATATTCGTTCTTGCTAATTAGTAAATGATTTGTAATTGATATTTGAAAACAACTTTTCTAAATTTTAATTTACTCTGGCCAGAGCTTCCCAAAATTATTACTAATCAAGAATAACATAACATTATTCCTAATTATTTTAGGACAACGAATTCTTTTTTGATTTACTCAACTATCTCCACATAGTTCATATTAATCCAATAACTACCGAATTGAACTATTCCAAGAATAGGACCTAAGTAGCATCAAAACATAGTAATTCCTACATGAGATAACTTTGGTAATCTCAAGTCTAAGGATCAATTATACAACC
>JANITX010000005.1:11145581-11163306 GCA_027564395.1 Erythroxylum ulei
GTTTCCTATCCTGAGTTTTGGCCATTTAAGGTGGCCTATGTATTAGTGGCAACATCAACCTAATTGTGGTGTTAACAATGCATTCTTTTTTTCTTAGTCATGTTGGAAGCAAGAAAAAAAGAGGAAAATAGAACTTGTTTCGAAGGACACCAGAATTCTGGTTGGACAAGAAATAAATGGTGTGAACAAACAAAAATCAGATAAGTGCACGACCACCATCCATCCAAAAGATAAGGTTTAGTCCGTAAAAAGAAAGAGTAGATCACATGTTTCATCTGTAAAAATTTAATCCATTCAATACGTAGAATTGTCAGAAAGAAACAGAAGATCTGATCCAAAAGACATCGTCCATTACTATTCAGTCAAACTCCTAAATTGAGGCTACTTCCAGCCTTAGCAGTATATTTTTAAAAGGATTAGTCCAAGACTAATCTTCCGCGGAATCTGCTGCATTCCCAAGATCAATCCTCCGACCACTTGGTTAAGCGACGAAGGTATGTGCTACCTGTGCCGTCCCACTGAGTTAGCAGTCTCTTATATTTAACACATGAAAAGGAGGCAACAAAAAGACCAAATATGTGCTTTTGTCTATTTACATGATATCTGATTTTCAGAAGGAGAACAATAACAAGGAAATGATTTACAACAAAAAGAAAAATGAACAGAAAGAAGAATCATGAATTGGCTCTGAGACCAAATTCAGGCCTGTTGTATCAGTTCTTCGTGCTAATGAAAAGCAAACTAGTATCACACAACTCTCTCTTACATAATTCAAAATCAACAGTATGAAACCTTCTCTCGCTTATCTGAAGCTATACTTCCCTCCAATTTATAAATATGCAAGGATACTAAGACGTAGATTGCTCTTATCTAGTGCTGGCTTCTTCAGCTTTAATACCTACTCCAAGTGTAGCTCTTTTTTCAGCAGCTGGGTAGGACAGTCTTCGCGCCTTCATAACTCCCTTCCCATGAACAGGTGGTTTTGAGGAAACTGGAGGTTTTGTGGCTGGTGAATCTGCATTTTTACCAAGCTTGTTAGCCTGCTTATTTTGTGTTTTTCTTGGAGTGGATTGCATAGGAACACGGCTTTCCCATGGACGTGCAGTAATCCAGCGTTCTGTCCAACTCCAGCCCCAGTTCGCTTTCCCAAGTTCATAGTTAAGTGAACCAAAGTTCAGACCGGTGTTGGCTCTCCACTGCAATTTATGGGATCGCTATGAAATTTTCAGTTTCCATTTTCTATTTCCACCAAGCCAAACTAAGGAAATTATAAGCTTGACTTACCTGATGAGTAAAGGCATAAGCCATTGCTCGTTCTCGCTTGACAGCTGCTTCTTCCCGTTGTTGAATTTTTGTAAGAACTTCCTCCATTGTTGATGCCCCACCACACCATTCCACCTGTCATCCATTTCAAATGTTACTTCGAATAAGAAAACCTGAGCAGGCGATAGATTGGCAAACGAGTATGTTGTGGACTGTTGAGTCACTACAATTAACAAATGAGAAGTTCACAGGTGTCCGGTTTCACTGTATGGTGAAAAAGTTGTAACGAATATTTTCATACTTCCAGCAAATTGTTTCCGTGCTTTCCAACCTAAACTTTCAGATTCAATCATAGAAAGGTAAGCAGTTTGTGAAGCTGCAATGCATGGAAAAGTGACTGTAAGCAGGAACAAGTTCCCTGAACATGTCCACACTGTAGCAATTAAGTCGCAGGGTCTATGAGAAAATAATTTCGGCCAACCATTGTGCCTAGTTCCTACTAAGGCAACTTGAGTCATAAACTATAATAAATTAAAAAGGAAACAACTGCTTGAATTTGGTGGGCATTTAAAAGAAATGTTGGATGTTAACCTCTAGTTCATGGAGCTTTGCCTCGAGTTTAAGTTGATTCTCTAAATTTTTACGTCTCAGCTGTCCTTCTTTTACCATGCAGACTCGACGAGCTCTTATCTGGACCTGTATGTTGCTCCATGAATGAAGATAACTCAATGTGCTTTTGGTCTGTTTCTTCATAGAATGGTTTAGGTTCAACAACTGTAATCTGGCAATTCCTTTTAAGCACCGCAGAGATTTCCTGGCCTACACATAGGGAAAGGATTAGTTAACAATTACTAATTTATGCAAGTAAGAGTTGGTATTTGCACTAGAACAGAAGTGAGACCGAAGAAATAGCTTCATGACATCAATCATTACAAAAGGAGCATTTTCTTTGTGTTTCAGAATAAATGGTGCTGCTTATCCATAATTAGTATTGTGATTTTGGATAACAATTAGACAAATCCTACATTATCTTGATACAGCATATACAATTTATCGCGTAATCTAGCTTGAACCTTTTTGTATATGAGTCATCCAGATGAAAATAACATAATATAGAGTTGGATAGTAGAACTGATGGAGGTTAATGCAAGCCATTAGAATATATCAATGATAAGTTAACATTCTGATAAACCTGTTTCTGGAGTTACTAAACATACCATATATGCCCGGAATGCAGTTTGGATCCGTGTGGCAGCCAATTCCTCAACTGGCACACCGAGAACTCTGGGATTCCTTGTAGTAGAACCATTTGCCAAAGTAAGAGATTTTTTATGAGTCTTGTTCTTCCATTTGAAGCTATTTGACTTTCCGGAACTTAAAGAATCCTGTGTAAAAGGGCAGAAACAAATCAGGCGGTGGTAAGCTAAGGAAAAAAGAATCCCCGTCTTTTGTTAAAACAGTACTAAAGTTTTTCTAGAACAACTTGGAAAAACAAGAATGAAGTCGTAATAAACTGGCTAAGATGTAAAGCAGTACAATTAGACTAGGGACAAAAACATAACAAATTGATGGCATTAGTAATTTATATATTTTAAGTTCACTACCTTCCCTTGCTTTGAACTTTTATCATTGACTTTCTTTGAGCTAATTATTGTTTTGAACCAACCGCCAGATCCCATTTCCTTATCAAGTATCCAAAAAGCAAACCTGAAATCATCGTTAATATAAAAGTTTACAGCATCAACAACAAGCAAGCTGGATAGGGGGGCAAATACAACTACGGACAAAGGCAAACCTTAATTGCATCTGACCTCTTGCACGGATATTAACATCCAAAAACTGGAAACTTAATTGCCTAATTTTACCAAGTAGAAGCAACTACCCAAAACATTCTACAGTAGCCTATTTCATTCCTTGAAGCTAACACTTGGCAGACAAGGGGCATCAAAAACAGGACACAAAAGCATTAGCACACTCAATGAGTAGTCAAGTAGCACCCTTTTGTTCCCGGTCAACGCCAGTGGAACCCCCAAGACGACACCTTTATCCCAACAGAAAAAAAATTCAACAAAAGGAACTAACTTCCAGCATCCAGCACCCAGCACCCGCAACATAAAAACACTTCATCATAGAAAACACCACGTTCCAGTTAGTTCACGCTGTAAGCAACAACAAGATTGGAAGCAAATCTGGTCGAGTCAAAGCATTTATCAATTCTCACTCAATCCAGATCTCATCCCATACGTATAATTCGTGAATGTTTGGTTTGAAATCACATAAATCAATCCGGAAACAAAAGCAAAACACCAGCTAAAAGTCGCGAGAGTAAGGAGAAACACCACAAACACACACAAGCCATGGTATGACATACCAGAGAAGAAGCAGAAAAGGATCCCGAAGACTGTAGTGATTCCTTTAAGAAAAAGCAACTTAAGATTTTGGAGGAACTGAGAAAGTGACAAAACCTGCAGTAGTAAAGAAGAAGGAAAGCGTAAGATAAATACAAAGCAAAGAATAAGCGGTGGGTGTGAAAATGTGGACTTCCATGGCCCATCACCACCTCTCTTTGAGCATTCTCTTTAAAAAACTCATTTTCAACACAAATATAGCTGAAGGGAACATGTACAAAAACAGATGGCCTTGCTCTCTCAATCAAAGGTCTCAACTCAACTACCAACAACAGGTTCATGAAATTGATTGGACAGATTTTACGTATTGAAGGCTAGCAGTGACAGGAGAACCAACTCTTGATTATGCCTGAGAAATATATTGTTGCTTGTAGTTCTTTCTTATTGTGTCCCTTTCATTTTTATAATTTTTCCTATTTTATGTCACTCTCTTTCTAATTGGCATTTGTGATTGTGGATTTGCTTTCTTCTTGGTTTAAGTGGAGGATTAGCGTAAGAGTTGAAAGAACCAATAGCTATCATAACATGTTCACTAACATGCTAATTAACTTTTTCACTCAACTTTTTTAGTTTATTTCAAGTATAAATTCACTTCCTCCTCAGCGAATTTGGCCTATTTTTTGCCTTTTCTAGCTCTTTATTAAGGTTAATACTATAAATTTTAGGTATTTTTACAATATGAGTTTTTAAGTTTAACTTGCAATAATAACAATTCGCGGAAAGATAAGACAAGGAGAATTCCAATAGTACACAGTCTTACTTCTAATTAAGAGAGAGCCTATTTTCAGATTAAAAAAACAAAATGATATTTATAGAATCAAAGACTTTTAAATAATAATGATGTTTTAAAACAGTAAATTGCACTAATTATATCGTAGTTTAGAAGAAGAACGTCTAACACAATTGATTTTATAATTATTGCATTCTTGTAATTGGTTAGATAATGTATTAAAAGTAAATTAAACTTAGGAATGATTGTGGAACCTTTGCCATTATTGTTTAGTTGCTTTTGTAATGGGGCAACTAGCGAGAATCATTGATTTGGGCGTTGGAACAAACCCACAAAAAGAACATTTAACAAAGTGGTGTAGGGTCCTGATGGCCCACAGACCGTTGATTAGGGGGATGATTAGTGGTAACGCAAAATGCTATGGATGTGAAAACGGAACATATGGTCCCGGCGAGGCTCGAACTCGCGACCTTCGGCTCATAAGACCAACGCTCTAACCAACTGAGCTACGGGACCTTGCCCTTTTGTATTTATTACATCACTTAAACCTTAATTATAAAACAATAAATAATAACCCAACATTATAGGATATTTTAATAATGACAACGGTGATTAACAAAACTATGATGCATGTCAACCCCTTAAAACTTCCAAAATCAATTAAGCCGACCTCTTTACACTCCAACTTCGTCATTTTTCAATTGTTTATTTTGTAGGATTCTGGCTATTTAACAAATAAAGACAAATTAAGAGATTGATAAAATGTAATTTGTAAAATTTTATAAAATAAATATAATTTATAAAATGTTTTTACACCCTTAACATTTGCACCAAAAAAATAAATAGGAATATAAGGTATTTTGTTAATAAAAGGATTCAATATTAAAAATTGTTAACCAATTTCACCTAAAATAAACAATCAGACATAATGTCTTTATTTTATATTTTATTATAACTAATATTAATAAATTATTATTAAACTAACATGTGGTTTACATAGATCATAAAGATCAAATGTGCATATATATTAGCTTTTTGTAAATATTATTTATTAAAAAATAAAATATTTTATTTTATTAAAAATCTTTTGATCCCTAAATTCTTATCCTATGTTTTAGAATAAAAAGCCTTAGTTTCAACAATATTTCTACTTCTTCCAACCACGTATTACCAATTTTAAATAACTAGTGCTAAAAATATCTCCTTTATACCAACACTTAAGACCCTAGTCAACCAACAAGGCTTTTTTAGATGAAATTTTGAGTTTCACATGTTTTCTTCTAAAAAATACTTTAAATATAAAGATAAAAAATGCAAAACATCATTGTTTGTGCTAACTCATTTCGAAATCATTAATTCTAGTATTATATACTTCAAGGTTCTAACTCTGCATGTTATTTAAAAGTGTGTGATGTCTTAAGCACCCTTCGTCGAATAGGTAAATCGACACGATGTCGGATAAGAAGAACAGAACGCTGTATTGTAGATGGCTGGGGGCAAAGGTGATTTTCAGACGTAAACTTTTAGGGTTTAGGAAAGAGGTAATTTTTCTTATTGATGTGTGACAAGTAGAGTTACGTCAATATTTATAGAAAAAGAATTACCTATCCTCTCGGTTCAAATAAAAGCGTCAAGCGAAAGAACCAAAAAGAAAACCCTTGAAAGAGTGTTATAATTCCACTCAACGTAAAAATAAAATTAAAACAAATGAATAATTAAAAACAACTTAAATATAATCCTTGAACCTAGTCGGCCGTGAGGTAGTTCGACATGATCTTCTCAGAGCAGCGACCTCAACCTCATGTAGCGTATCATTTACCCCGCCATCAGAAATGTCCTTGTCCTCAAAGGCTAAACTAGGATAAACACGTCGCATATGATCAACAGGTTCCCACGTCGCGTCATCCAAACCACCATCCGACCACACTACCAACTATTGTTCTTGGACAACGCCATCAACCAAAACTGATCGAGAACGCACAGCTCGGACTGGAAAAGATAAAGGGCCACCATCTCGGAATTCTGTAGGAAAGGACGACAGTGGGGGTGCATCACTCATTGTAATATATGGTCTCAGTAAAGACACATGAAATATATCATAGATCTTAGACCATGCGGGCAACTTCAACTGGTAGGTAACTTGCCAACTCGAGATAGAATTTCAAACGGTCCATAAAAGCGCCTTGCCAACTTTGCGGACTGAGGTTTTGAGACCGAAAATTGACGATGGGGCTGCAATTTGAGTAAAACTCAATCCCCCACATTGAACTCAAGGTCACGCCTATGCTTGTTGGCCTGGGACATCATCCTCTGTTGCATTTTAAGTAAATTATGCTTCAACACCTTGATCAATGTAGTCCGTTCTACAAGCATATCATCCACACTTTGCACCTTACTTGTCCCAGCCATGTAAGGAATTAATGAGGGAGGGTCTCTACCGTATAAAGCTTTTAATGCCTTTGTGATACGTCGAATTCAAAGCTAACTCCACACAAGGTAAAAATAGTGACCACTGATTCGGGCGAGCATGGCAAAAAGCCGCAAATATTGTTCTAGACCCCTGTTACGAACTTCTGTTTGGCCATCGGTCTGGGGATGATAGGCAGTGCTTCTTTTTAGCGTAGTGACACTCAGCACAAATAATTTATTCCAAAAATTGCTCAAAAAGATAGTATCACGATCGGATATTATAGATATAGGGAAGCCATGATGCTTGATGACAACCTCCAGGAATAAGGACACCACTTTGGGCGCATCAAACGATATCGGCAATGCTCCAAAATGAGCATACTTAGTAAGCCTGTCAACCACCACCATAATAGAAGTGAAGCCACACAATGCAGGTTGCCCAATAATGAAATCCATAGAAATGTCATCCCAGACTCTAGTTGGAACGGGCAGGGGCTGCAATAACCTACCAGATTTTTGCGTCACATATTTTGTAGATTGACAAGTCAAGCAAGCGTCGACGAATAATTTGACATCCTTCCGCATACCGGACCAATAAAAAACCTCGGCCACCCTCCTGAAAGTCCTATCCACCCCGGGATGTCCCGCACTTGGCGAAGAGTGAAATTCATTCAAAATATCAGTCTTCAAAGAAGATGAAGATCCCAGACAAATACGATGATGATAATAGACCATACCTGCATGGATAGAATAAGGTTTCGGAAGTGTCCCATTAGCCGCTGCATTATGAAAAGCAATCAGATCAGGTAAAGTCCCATTTTCAGCTCGAATGCGGTCCAATATATTTGGCAAGGGTTGAGCAAACTGCTGAAATAGAGTCGCCGAATCATCAGGAGCTTCACGATGTGATAATGCGTCGATAACACGATTAAAAATACCTGTTTTGTATTCAATGCGGAATTTAAAACCCATGAGTTTCCGGACATAAAATTGTTGATCCGACGTTTGCACCACCTGAAATAAGAGCTCCTTAAGGCTCCTTTGATCAGTCCTGATGACGAGTTCACGTCCCAACAAGTATTGACGCCACTTGTGAACGGCTTCTACTACATGAGCAACCCGAGTGTCGAGAGAAAAATCCACAAGGCAAAGAGAGCCTGAAAATATGCACTATGTCAAGGAGAAAAATTACAATTGTTTTTCTCTCTCTCATACCAACCCTAGGACTAATGAAGAGTATAGTAGTAATATAACCCTAAGGTAGAAAACCTACACATAATAGGAATTTGGAAATAGTGTCAAAAAAGGAAAGAAAACCTACATAGGGTAAGAATTTACACAATGTTGGAATCTTGAAGACTTAGGTCATTATCCCAACAGGTTACATCTTTACTAAGTATAGCTTTATGAACACTAGCGTCAGGACACCATAAGCAATAACCTTTAACACCAAAATCATAGCCCAAGAAAATGCACATTTTAGCACGAGGAGATAACTTTCTTTCATTGATATGAACATATGCAAGACAACTAAAATTTTTTAAATTAGAATAATTAATAGAGTTATTGGTCCATACTTATGGAATTTTATCATCAAATGATCTATGAAGCAAACGATTCACTAAATAAGTTGCAATAGAAATAACTTCAACCCATAGATCACGTTAGTGCCACAACCGAGCAATAAAGAGCATACATCAGGCTTTTTCTAGTAGTGTATGGTTCATCTTTTCCACAATGTCATTTTGTTGGGGCTTGCCAACTAAAGTCTTATGTCCAGCAATGCCCTCTTACCTTCAAAAAAATTCAAACTTATGTTCAAAAAAATAAGGACCATTATCAGTACAAAACATTTTCACCTGTTTTCCCGTTTGGTTCTTTATTAAGATCTTCCACTCCTTAAAAGTGATCAAAGCTTCATTCTTATATTTTAAGAAACGAACCCAGACTTTGCATGAAAAATAATCAATTATGGTCATGAGATAACTTTTTCCTCCTAAGGGGGAAGCTTGGAAGGATCCCCAAAGATCGGAATGAATGTAATCAAGCGTGCCCTTGGTCTTATGAAAACCTGTAGAAAAACTTTCTTTTGTTTTCCAAAAGCACAATATTCACAAAAATCAATATTATTAATGTTTTGGCCATCAAACAAACTACGTTTGCATAAAATTGGCATGCATTTGTCCCAAATGATCCAAACGCATGTGCAAAAGTTTGGTTACATTAGAGTGGAGAGTAGAGGATATAACTCCTCTTGAGCCATGTAGTAGTAAAACCTTGCAAAATATATAGGCTACCACAACGAGTACCTTTCAATAACGCAAGAGCTCCTTTAATTACCTTTAAAACTTCACCTTGAGTGAAGTACTTACAACCAAGAGATTTAAGTGTATCGAGAGAGATGAGATCTCTTTTTAAATCAGGGACATGTCTTACTTCGGTCAAGATACGAATGACACCATCATGTGTGTTAATCTTGACTGTACCTTTGCCAATAACTTTGCATTGAGAACTATTGCCCATAAAATTAAAGTCACCATCATATGGCTCGTAGGTTCAAACCAATCCTTATGAGGACTTATATGAAACATACAACTCAAATCCATTATCCACTTATTCTTCAACCTTTGCTCAATGTAAATAGCTAAAAGAACATCACCCTCAAAATCTATGTCAAGAATGCTAGCCTCAACAAACTTTTCTTATTACTAACCCTTAGCCTTCACTTCTCTGTCATTTTTATTTTTCAACTTATAGCAATCACAAATCTCATGCCCTTACTTCTTAAAATAATAACACTTTTGCCTCTAGATTTTGACCTACCTTTCTTTATTTTTTCCTCTAGATTTTAACCTACCTTTCTTCTTATTCTTACTTTTATTTCCCCTCTCATGGGTGCTTCCCCTAACAATCAAACCTTTACCTTGAGGCACTAATGAGCTTTCATTGTCAATTTTTTTCTTAGACAACAAGTTTGTTGTAGCTTCCTCAAAGCAACAATGTATCACAAATGCCATACAACATGATTTCTTTAAAATGCCTATATGAAGGGGGAAGTGAGCAAACAAGCAAAACTGATTTATCCCCATCATCAATATTCACATTAAGATTTTCAAGGTCAATCAAGATATAATTGAACTCATCTAGGTGAGATTGGACAGAGGTACCTTCTTACATTTGAATGGTGAAAAAAACATTCCTTAAAACGAAGCTTATTGGATAGGCTCTTTGTCATCTAAAGTGATTCCAATTTCAACTAGAACCCAGCCGTCATAGTTTCATTAGTCACCTCGCGTAGAACTTCTTGAGAATAACATAGTTGAACTGTCGAAAGGCCTTTCTCATTGAGGTCCTCCCATTGTCCATTGGTCATAGTGTCTAGCTTCTTAGATATTAAGTTCAAGGCTTTCAATCTATGTTGTGTAAGACTAACGTTCATCTGAGCACGCCAAACTCCGAAACTAATCTTTCTGTCAAATATCTCAACGTCAAACTTAGTGAGAATTAATATAGTGAACTACTCCTTAATTGAGATTAACAAGGCTCTGAAACCAATTTGTGGACCAAAGTTTAAGGAATAAATGTAAAAACACAATCAAAGGGAACTACAGAAAAAAAAACACAAGAAATTTAAAGAAGCACAAAAATTACATTAAACCCACGGGGCAAAGAACTAATTTCACAATGTTCAAAAGACGGTTGCAAAGTGTTAAAAAACTCTTAAATAACTTTCTTTAGTCTGTCGACGGCTGAGAAATTTTCACTCACGCTCAAAAAACAAGTCTCACAGGATATATTTATACAAGTTGAGAAGAAGAAGAAGGTCCAATACATATTGTGTCAGCTACACAACAAAAATTATGTTACACAACAAAAGGACATATTGTGCTAGCTACAGCTTGTATTATCCTCCTAGATGTCAGATAAAAACAAGGGTGCTGTGGAGAGACACAATCTGTGTCCAAGAAACGAAAAAATTGCCGATAATCCTAACAACCCCGTCGTACTACTCCCATCAGATTACAAAATACTTGCTTTTTGTGCTATTTTCTTTTTATATATCTCTTTTTTGCCTTCTTTTGTTTTTTTATTTTTCTTTTCTGTTTTGCCTTTTACAAGGAACTAAACATGATGAATTTAGTCATTTACTCCTTTCAAGGCAAGGAATTTATGTCAGCAGCCACAGCCTAACGTAGAGGAACTAAATACCTTCTCAATCATTATGACTAGCAGGAAAACTAAAACGAAAAAAAAAGTTGATAAACTAGAGATTCTGAAGAGAAAAAGAAGAGGGTCTACGAGTAGAAGTACACAATATGATGAATGCAATTAAAAAAAAAATTCATGATAGCTTTTCAATCCCTGTGACACTCAATCCATCATTTCCTATCTGTTTCTTCATTATTTTACATCACCAATCACATGCACTCAATCAAATTAACACCAACAAAAAAAGACAACAAGAAGAAGAAGAAGAAAAAATGTTAAGATATAAGAATACGAATCACACAAATCGGTTAAATGGCTTTCTTCCAACTGTAGCGGGCATCGAGACTGTTGAATCTACACTCAAATCTCCTATTGATTGCACTGACTGATGCTTATCATCTAAACCCTTTTGGGAACTGGAATCCTTGCCAGAGAACAAGGAACCTTTGTTCCATTTAAAGGATCTAACGCCTTGTGTTAGGGGGAATGAAAGCCTCCTCTTTTCACTGCTTGGCGTCGCTGGAAAACTCTCCCTGGGATTGCTGCTAGGTCTTACTTTGGCCTTGGCTGCAACTGTAGGAACCGTGTAGTTTGGAACTGAAAATGGGGGGCAGCTCATGAGGCTATCGTCATCCTTTAGTGGAAAGTCAAAGGGAGATTCAGCTCCCGTAGCTCTTGCTTTTGAATACTTGGAGAAGCTGGGGCTGTTTGCTTGTGATGTTCTATGCAGAGGAGTTCTTGATGGTCTTGTTGGAACAAATGCAGTTGATTTTGTCGAGCGGGGTGTTGGTGTATCCATATTATCAAACCCCAACTGCTGTTGCCTGTGACTACCTGACGGAGGCCGAGGGCTAGGCTTTAGCTCAGATTGAGGTCTTGGTGAAGTAACTTGAAAATTCTTGAAGGCTAGGCTCTCGGGAGCATTTGCTGAAGGTATCTGTCGTTCTAACCAGTTCCACCACCATGGAAATCCATTGGCTCGAATATCTGTTAGAGCTGATGGAGTGGACCTTGGAGTACCTTTCCACGACTGTTAGCAAAAAGGAAACAAGAATATCACTAGTTGCAACTTCTCAAAGCAACAGCTGACTTTATGCTAATTATAAGGCAGTATTTTATCCCTAAATCATTGAAGATGCAGAATTCAGCCAACTGCATCTTTGGTGTTCTCTTTTTCATTTTCTGTCCCAATCAGAATGTCTAGTAAGATTCTTACAGTTCACACTTCATATATTAAAATAATCTGCAGGCTGTGTGCTTTCGCCAAGAGTTGCATAATGTATTTGACTAACAGATATGAGCTTTGTCCTATGCAGGAAGTTCATTAGCTTTACATTGCTCTAGCATAATTGTTGTTCTACTTTCCATAATTATCTTCGATCTGAAGAATTCTAGTGATTTCCAGATAAAGGTTACAGACTAGAAATCTAATGTTCGAAGACCTGTGAATGCAAGGATCTATTCTCACTAATTCATATGGTGAATTCAAGTTCTTCCCCAAAAGTTTTTGGGATGAGAAATGAGGATATGAAAGAACCAGAAAAATAACGCTGGATATCTATCACGAAGAATTCAATTCCGAGCATCGTGTACTGCATAAAGTATAATACCTGGTGGGAATAAGAATAGGCCATTTGTCTTTCTCTCTTAACAACTGCCTCCACCTTTCTCTGCATCCTTGCTTCAATTTCTTCTTTTGTCAACAAGCTGTCATCCCAGTCTTCGTTACCTGTCTCAGACTACATGAATGATCCCAGTTATTATATATACTTACCACTGGATTGCTTTTGCACGCGTAGTTTGGACAAAGAACTTGGCATCTAATATTTAACGTAAAGAAAATTAATAAGAAACTTACTGCCTGGCTCCATTTGCCCACGGCACTCTCTACTTCTTTTCCATTCTTATATTGAGCTTGACGTCGTGCTTGATTTTCTAACATCTGGATCCTTCGTGACTGAATCTGGGATTGGACACGCACTAAGAGCTGCATATACTTCATCGCATTCATAGTTTGTCGCTTTACATTCTGTCCTCTAATTACTCCTTGAAGTCTCACTAAGCCTTTCAGAGCTCTGAAGCTCCTTCTTGCCTGCACAATAGTTGCATAACAGGTTGAATTAAAGATGTACTAATAGAAAAGAGCATAAAAATTCTATAGCATTCCTGCTGAAACAGTTGTCAACACCAAAACCAAGTAGAGTCTAACTTAAACTTGATTCAACGTGTTGGTAAACTTGTTGTACCCTGAAAATAGTGAGGGGCAAGTTCATTTAAGATCATTAAATCAGTCTTAATTTCGATCTTGAAATGTATGACCCAATTACAGTGACTCTGGAACATGTTATGTCAACTTCTCAAAAATAGGATTTTAAAATTTAAACCTACAAATAGTATGTGCTTCATTTCCTAAGTTCCAGCTTCAATGAAAATAAATTGGGATATTTTCCAAGATTAGTTATATATATGTATTGGATCATATTTTCTCATAATGCAATTAATGAAGGCAAAGAGAAGCTTACAGCATAGCCTCTATATGCTGCTTGGATCTTTGTAGCTGAAGCATGGTGGTTCCTTAAAGTTGGTTCTGGCCTATAGTATGTCTCTTTCTGACGATTGACATTCTTAGGAGAAACTGGTCTTGCAGAAGAAGTCCTTGGAGATGCTGCTCTGGAAGAAGAAACTCTTGGTGATGCAGGCTTAGGGGAAGCAGTTCTTGGAGAAGGAGCTCTAGGAGATGTAACTCTTTGAGAAGGAACCCTTGGCGAAGCGAGTTTTGAAGGTACAAAAGGAGGTGTTTCGGGTTGGTCAAGCGATGATGGAGGCCTGAAGATTAACTTATGCTCTCTTGCTGCATCATCCAAGATTTTCTCAATACTACTTGGTTCTCTAAAGAGGGGAATGAATGAATTGGTCTCTCCATGCCTTCGTCTTGCTAGCCCCTTCTTCTTCTCTTTTGAACTCTTCTTCTCTGATTCCTGCAATACCAAACTGTCATTCAGCATGTCTTGAACACTTGGGTTCCTTCCTTACATTGGAGATAATTAGCAAGGCAAACAATTGAAAAGGAAAAAACACATCTTTTTCGTCAATTTAAATCATCAGACAATACTACAAACCATATACATCAAACACTTCCAATCCAGTAGAAACCCAAGTTCTTTTATTATGAGTGGAATGTAGTTAAAACTTAGAAATGGTGTTGTTTGTCCGTGATGCTTCAGCTGATTAATAACCATTTGGCAAACAGATTGCAAAACCGAAAATTCAAAATTAATAAATTTGATGATGATTGACATAATTCAATATTTCGAGAGGAAAAATCATAAAGAATACTACTTACATTGGCTAGTTTGTCCTTGGAGTGGGGTAGAAAGACCCTCTTGATGGCAGAAAACCAACTCCCTTTCTTTCCCATGATCCGAGCATTACTATCTCCACCTGAGCAAATTCTATAATCAATTGTCTGCAGAACCAAGCCTAATCAAACTCATCTGTATATGTACCAATTTAAAAACTTAAACAGAAGAAAAGAATTCCAACTAAAAAAGTTATGATCATAATTTATAAAGTTATTGTCTATTCCAATGCAGAACTGCAACAGATAAGAGATACGAGTCAAAATTCAACCAGATAAACAGAAGATTGATAAAGCCTTCATGTGATCTGTATATCCTCTTCAACAAGCATTCTGAAAAGAAGACTAGGTTTAAGCATAGTAAAGAGACACATAGCGGAATATTTTGGATAAATAAGTTAATTAATGAAAGCAGAAGCAGAGAAGAAGAATAAGAAGAAGAAACAAAAGAGGACAAAAATGTCCTGCAAATCATTTTTGGAGAGAAGGGGGCTTATGCGCCACTTGTTTGTAAGTTGAGAGTTAAAAACAGAGTCGAATATTATATAGCTAAAATCAATCGAAGTTACAAACAAACACATACTGCCAAAGCCGAATCCTTCCTGGATCACCTCAATTTATATTGTAATTTAGAAGGGCGCCGAGTCTTTGACAAGCTTACAAGGTTGTCTGACCAAAACAAGGGTAAGGCAAAGTGGAAAACAATTTAGCTACAAAACAACCAGAAGATGAGAGAGAAATTTGCAGAGACATTCTACGTATTCAGCTCAAAGACAATTACAAGTCTCCAAGAGAAACAATTTGTTTATGGCTGTACAGATGATTAGAACTGACATTTGAAAGACAAAAGGGGACTCGAAGAGACAAGAAATTTGACAGAATCACCTAAAACATCATCAGAACAGTATCAAACTCTCATACAAAATTCCACCTTTACGACTACTCTCTTTATTTCTCCAAAGTATATGCAGGACTAACACGTACACACACCAAAAACATCACATGATCATAATAAACAACATATTTGAAACACACCCAAAAAAGCTCACACGAACAGAGATCACACAGAAACTGGGATCACATAAATTTAGTACATATGGACGTACCTTACTTAAGACCCAGTTTTGCAAAGACCTCGTAAGAGCTGTTTAGAAGCAAAAGAGAGGACAGAAAAAAAAAAAAGAAGCCAGAGAAGACTCTCTTTCTCTCTCTAGGCTTCCTCTCCTTTCCTACAAAACATTCTGTTGTTTTCTGTATAAAACTCGTTTTTACTTGGTCATGTGTTTTGTGTTTTGGTTATATATAAATCTATCCATCTACTTTCTTTAGAAATTAGAACCCAAAAGCTCTAATCTTTCTCTCTCCCCGCGTACAGAAACTTCCAATCAGGTTCTTGCATCTGCGAATTAACCTTCCTTGCGCTCATCACGACATTTCTCAACCTTTTTGGTGGGTTTCCAACATATTTCATTTTCTTGTTGATGATGTGTGAGTTGGATTTATATATTTCATCTTAGCTTGGTGATCATGATTAAGAGCGAGCGAGAGAGAGAGAGAGGGATGACCGCTTTGTCACTCAATGTTGCCAACTTCAACTAACTTTACTTCAATGGGACGACTATTCAGACTGCAACTATCCTTAAACGGTTAGGTTGGTTGGGTAATAATAATATTTCTCCCTCTACTCTTTTTTAAATTTTCCATTTCATTTACCTTAATTATTATTTTTATTATTATAGTATTTTCCCTATCCATTGCGTTGCCACGAGAATGGTTTTTGGTCGCCACCCAAAATGTTCTCTCAAGAATATCTCCATTCTTCTTTCTATATTTCCCACGCGCAGTCTTCTCACGCGTGCAATTAACGATCCACTTGTGAAGACTGTATTTTTTATAATTAAAAAAACTCTTATGTTTGAAATACTTGAGTTTTTAAATTTTATTTTTTTCTATTGACCATAAAAGGTAATTTTTGAATTTTTTAACATGAATAATGAACCGCACGGAATTTTTTTAATTTAGTGCTCAATCTTTTAAATTTTTTGGATCAAGTGACCAATTTTTTAAAGTCTTAACAATTCAATGCAAAACATTAACTTTTATTAATAAAACGAATCGATAGAGATTTATGTGGTATTTAGTGGGTATATCACATCATAAATAACGACCTTTTTTATTTGATTTATATAAGTTTTAAAATGTTAATTACTAGATTGGAAATTTTTAAAAATTTATCGTTGTGATAATATTTTTAATATTAAATTTAGGACTTATATTCTATATAAATGTTATATGAGAGAATGAACAAAATAAGTTCACGGTCCAATATTATGAAAATACTTGGGCCAAAGCAATTAAGAAAAAATTTGAAATAATGAAAATTTGTTAAGATAATTTAAAAATTAGCATGGTAAAAATCAATTCAATTAAAATTATAAACTTTATACATCCGTACAAATTTGATCGTCCAAATTATTTTGACTATTGAATAAAATTAAAGTACAAAATGATAATTAATTATTAATTATAGGGAAAAAATTTAAAAGGCACGAAATCGTCTGTTCCATAATCCCTGTTCGCATCCTGCGCCATCAACATATTTAGCTTTGTCTTATTTATTTATTGTTAAATGCGAGGATGCTGTGCAATGGCACAGGCCCAGGGTGACGATTTCATCTCCCACAAAAGTTATTTGCGGTTGGACATCCCCATTTTCAAGATGTTGTGTACAATTGTTTGCCATTTGTCCATGAACCATGAACTTGAGAGGTGGAGAAGACAAAGTCTATCGTCTTCTTTGATTCCATTTGCTTGACCTTACTGAGACTGGGTCTACCCAAACCTGTCTTTTGTTTTTGGCTTTTCTCTTGGCGTATGACTGGGACTGAATACCCACAACTCTTTAACCAAAATGCAAGTTAAATGGAGGAGTTTTAGAACCAACAATAAAACGAATATATAACTTTTTTTCTTTATAAAATAAATATCTTATTAAGGAATAAAACGTGAAGTGAATTATAAGGAATGACGTAATCTTCTTGTGACATGAATAACTTCAGCTAAAAACAAGCTCATGACAGTGTTCAAATTACATTATCATTGGTTGGTATGGCTATTTCCTCCATTCCCGGAGTTTTCTGCAAAATGAGTTTATAACACCTTACTACTACTCAAATAGAAAGGACACGAAAACGAGAAAGATCAAGACTGACAAGTTTAACATTGAACTTGAAGAAGGAGTACAAATTATTAAGGAAAACGAAAGTAATAAGTTTATATTGATATTCTAAAAAAGGAAAAGAAAAGCTTATGTTTCGTGCAGGTTATTTGAGACACTGATTTATCATT
>JANITX010000005.1:11192631-11215639 GCA_027564395.1 Erythroxylum ulei
ATCAGAAGGTATCTACTTGAATGTCCTTCGGGTATCCGGGTATTTGCCTTATGGTAGTGGGATGTTGCACCAATGGATTTCTATCACATTTTCCTACCTCTCTATGAAAGCTATAACTTTTGATTCTGTTAGGACCCTGCCCTTTTGAGTCACATGCCCGACATCCTACGTGACATCTGGACATGCATCCTACAAGAGTGGCATGCCCACACTAGTCAAACATAAAAAACGAACTCATTTCTCCTATTTCTGAACAAATTTTAGGAAATTCAAAACAAAATTTTTTCCCTTTGTCTTACGTTTCTAATGACACAAAAATCATTCAATTTGGTTAAAAATCTAAAAGTCATAGGCAAAACATTTTTGGACTATTATTGAACTAAAACAATACACTATACTTACGTTCCCTACCGAAATTGAAAGTCTTTGAGACTGAATAAAAATTTGAGTTCTTCAGATAATATGTAGCTTTATGTTTCTATTTTATTTAGAAATAAGAATCTTCTCATTTGGAGCTCTATATATCAAGCTATCACCAAAATACTGAATCATGTTCAGTAAAATATCCAATCCAATCGATACCCTTATTTTGATTCCATTAATCTTTTTCAAATCAAATTCAAAAGCTATAACTTTTTATGAAGAGATAGAGGAATGTGTTGAGAATCCAATGATTCAAAAATCAGGTCATTCAGAGGTCGGACGAAAAAGTTATAGTCAAAAGTGTGAAAGATGTTTAGGTAGGGGGAAAGACCCGCAGGTCGTGATTGCAATTTTCACACGCCCGCTGCAATGTCGCGATCACGACTTTTCTCTTTTCTTTCTCCAACCTGTCTTGGTAAAAAGGGCATAACTTTCACTACAAATGTTGGATTAAGGTCATTCAAAGACCGTTTTAAAGAAAACATCTAGATCTAGAATTCCATGAAGAACTTAAAAACAATTTTTTCCTCTAAGAGGGCTAAAATTTCGAAGTAAAGCAGCTGTCCCGAAAGTCCATCCTAAACAGCATCACAAACTTCTAATGATCATTTCTCTCAACTCCATTGTCTAAAAATTTCATACTTTATATCGTTGGAAAGCTAGAAAAATAAGCTACAACCTTTATGAAGACAACTTAGGCTAATTCTACTTAGATCAATACAGTATTTCCCTCAAAGCCATAACACAAATTCTCACCCTTATGGAAAACTTGAAAAATGCAATGTACAAATTTGACATATCATTAGCAAAACACAAATATACTTCATTAACATCAAAATATAAGAGTTTTTACAAAGCTTTAGTGGGAATTTTTAGCCATAATACATCAATATCTCAAAATGCCAAAATATAAAAAGCTACATGAATAGTAATTTACTCAAAATGCAACTAAAGCCTGGTTGTTACAAATCTAGTTTAAAACACAAAAAGATGCAAATTTTGGAGTGATGCCTCGATTTTTTTTCACTTAATCTCTTGCTCATCACCTAAAAATAGGAAGGAATGGGGGGTGAGCTTAAGCTCATGGGTAACAATTTTATAACCAGTGACAAGCAAAACCATTGAAACACTTATTTCCATTGTAACAAAAATTCACAATTTAATCACTAAACACATATTTCTCAAATTCTCAACCAAATTCTTAATATTACAAATCAGGTATGCATCAATCTTGTCAACATATCATGAACACATAAACACATCTAAATGGTTTGGAAGGTCCATAAACAGAACGAGCTAGCATATTTTTCCAAAAAGGGTCCTGTGTAATCATGAACAGAACGAACTAACATAATCACACATAGCGGTTTTGTATAGTCTTAAACATGAGTGAGTCCATGAAGGAGCTCCATGCCATTAACAGGCAGGCGGGAGAAGCCTATAGTCAAAATGTACTTGACATACAGAATGGACCAAACCAAACCCACATAACATGTATCTCAATACTTGTAAACTTGTTGCCTAAATTGGACATTTTCGAAATTAGATTTTTAGCATAGTATCCTTTCAAAAATCATTTGCACAATCTTTTCATAATTCATCAACACAATATACTCATACCAAACACGTAACACATTCTCAAAGCATTGAAGAGTCTTAAAGTGCATTCATGAAATAGTTGAAATCATTTATTTCCATAATTTAAAAGAAAACATTAATGGTTTATCACTTAGTCATAAAACGGTAACCCACCTTGAAATCCTTGATTAGGAATTGGCTTAAGGATGTCTTTCCTCTTACTACTCTTGCCTCCCATGATCCCCTCCTTGATTTCCTTCATAAATGACAAAATTCCCATTCAATAAGAAATTCAAATTAAGAACCCATAAAGCGCATTCACTAAAATTGGCTCTAGATTGCTTAAGCCTATGTATTTCCTAAACTTCATGAACCAAAACCCTTCCATATATCCAAAGTATAAAAAAATCAAACTTACCTTGAATCTTCACCAATTTATGAGATTATTGGCTCTAAAGAAAGCTCTTCCCTTCCTCTTTGTCTTTCCCTTCTTAAGCAATCTCAAACTCTCTCTTTAAGACTAAGAAAAGATGAAACCTAACTCAAAACACTACTCTTCTCTTAGCTTCACTGAAACCTCTCTTTCTCACTTTTGATTTTCATATTTTACTTCTTCCTTCACCTATTCCACGTTTTTCATCTTTTAAAGCACAAAACAACA
The DNA here is from genome assembly GCA_027564395.1 of Erythroxylum ulei. Classification (NCBI taxonomy): domain Eukaryota; kingdom Viridiplantae; phylum Streptophyta; class Magnoliopsida; order Malpighiales; family Erythroxylaceae; genus Erythroxylum; species Erythroxylum ulei. The sequence goes on from JANITX010000005.1 coordinate 11,195,294, forward strand.
CCTTTCCTTTCCCATTTTACCCTTAATGAATGAGAAAAGTCCACCTTGCCCTTCCTTTAATGCCTTAGTGTTTTTAACCTTAAGTAAACTACCCAAAATACCCCTTTATGCATGAATTTACCACCTTTACTTCAACTAACCCATGAAATAAATTCCACTAACATAGACATAATTAAATAAAAAAATAATCCCAAAAAAAATCATTTTTCCAAACCTCATAATTATCTAAATCATGCTTAAGTAAAAAAAAACATTCGGGGGCCAACAACAATTCTGAGCTTCCTACCTATCAAAGTCATCAAATCATTCCTCAATCCATTATTTATAAGGACCATAAGGATCAAACTCAACGAACTCAAACCTAAGTAGAACTAGTATCTCTAAGAAGATCCACGAAGGAAAGGAGAAGTGCAATGCTAGATGATTATGTCGTTTTCTCCAACAATATGAGGAAAGTGTTGACTTAGTGGAGATGATTCACTCATGTTCAATGAGCCAATTAAAAATTCTAACTCTCATAAGTGGATTAATTCCATAAGTGAGGAAATGTATTCTATTAGAGACAATGACGTTTGGGATCTTGTCCTATTACCAATAGTATGAAACCTATTAGTTTTAAATGGATTTTTAAGACCAAAAAGGGACTCACAAGGCAATATGGAAAGATACAAGGCTCGTCTTATCACCAAAGGATTTACTCAAAGGAAGGCATTAACTATAAAGGGACTTTCTCTCCAGTTTCATCAAAAGACTCTTTCAAGACTATCAATTTATCTTTATATCCATCTAAAGTAGCTCAAGATTAAAATATGCTATAAGTGTGACATTGAAAAAACAATTTATATGAAACAATTAGAGGGGTTAGCATTTAAGGAAACTGATTAATTAGTTTATATACTTAAGAAATACATTTATATGCTCAAACAAATTTCCTATCAATGGTACCAAAAGTTTCATCAGGTTGTTCTCTCATTTAATTTTAAAGTGAACATTATTGAAGATTGTGTGTACCATAAGTTCAGTAGAAGTGGATTCATTTGCTTTGTCCTATATGTGGATGATATTTTGCTCGCTAGTAATGATATGGAACTAGTTTAGGAAACCAAGAAATTTCTTTTAGAGCAATTCAAAATGAAAGATCTTATTGAAGCATCCTTTGTATTAGGGATTTAGATTCACCATGATTATTCATAAGGAATTGTAGATTATCACAAAAGGGTTCAAAAAGGTGTTACAACATTTTGGTATGAAAAATTGTAGACATCATTATCCCCTTATCTAAAGGAGATAAATTAAATCTAAAATAATGTTCAAAAAATGAAATGTAATCCAAGTTTTTGCAAAATATCCCTTATTCGTCAGTGGTAGGGAGTTTAATGTACACTCATGTCTACACCCATTCTAACCTCGCATATGTTATAGGAATGCTTGACAGATACCAAAGCAGTATAGGAGAGAATGTTGGGAAATACTTAAAAAAGTCTTTGACTATTTATAAAAATCTAAGGATTATATGCTCACTTATAGAAGGTTAGACAAACTAGAGATCATTGAGTTTTTTTTATTTCAAATTTGGATGTCAAAACAGTTGTAAATCAACATATGGTTATATGTTTGTATAATCCAAGGGTGTGATTTCTTGGAAGAGTGCCAAACAAACACTCATTGCATCTTTTAATATGGATGATGAATTTGTTACATTTTATGAGGCATCTAAACATGTTATATGACTAGGTAACTTCATTTCAAGACAACCATTAGCCAATGGTATTCAAAGGCCACTAAAGTCATAATGTGATAATAGATTATCATCATACATTCAAATAGAAATAGGAACTCTTCTATATCTAAACATATAGACATTAAATTCCTTGTGAAAGAAAGAGTTCATATAGTGGTTTTTTTAGTATTGAATTTATAAGAACAAACTTTCTTATTGCGAATCCGCTCATAAACGCATTAATGCCCAAAGCCCTTCTTGAGCATTTAACTTATATGGGTGTTGTTACATAGGATGCCATTTGATTTAGTAGGAGTTCATGTTATGTTCTCTGTGCTTAAAACTGTAGTTGATGTCATGTCATTGATCAAATATTAAGTTCTTTTTTAGTTTATATAGTTTACTCTAAACTCCAATCTCATTTAGTTAATGTTGGATTAGTTCGAAATAGGTATGTATAGATCACATAACATGTAATTTTCACAGTACACATCTATAGTTGATCTATATCATTTAGTTGAGATGATGTACGAGATCATTGTGAGTTTAGTTGCAAAATAACAACGACTGCCTTCTAAATGGGAGATTGTTAGAATATTGAGTTGTGCACTATATGCATACATAATTATACATGCATATAAACATGTAGACATACATGTATCATAGTACATATTTCTATTATAAAATTTAAGGACCTAATTGAAATAATCTAATTATTTTAGCAGTGCATGCCATCTAATATAAAAATGTAGGGACTAATAGATAAAATATACGTATAAAATTTTTAGAATGCAATTACTAATTAATAGTAGGCTAAATTGGTAACTACACACATAAGTTTTATAAAATGGGTGTGGTCCTTAATTAATGTATCATGACATTTCTTTTCGTGAAACTCTTCCATTCTTCACCATAACTCTTCCATTTCTCATTCATGAATTCATATACACTTCTACCATAATTTTTCTTCTTGAACAATACTTTAGATATGATCTATTCTCTATTTACATCAAATAACACCACAAATATACAATTTTCATGACATAAACAACCAATGAAGTCAATTACCTTTTTTGCCAATGTCTCAAAAATAAAGATAGAACAATGTAGGGAGTCTCAAGGGCAAATAATCTAAAACCATAATATGCAAGTAGAAAGATAAAGCTTAAACGTACATATAAAATATGATTTTTTTTACCTATATGATTTCGTTTCCTTTTTCTTCTGTTTTTCAATGTTAGATAGAAAAAAATATTTTTAAATTATTCAACAATACCAATCTTTTTTTATAATTGAAAAGAATTTATTTTTAATTTTACTATTTATAATGTAATTTACTTATCATTATTGTGAATTCATAATTTAATTTTTATAAATTAAGATATCAATTATATTAATGATATATTATATTAATAAGAATAAGCCTAGAGTAGTAGGACTAGTTCTAATATAGGCTTCAGAAAGACAGTTGAAATCCAATGGGTCAAAAGTCCATCCATACGATGCCGTTAGGGTCTCAATAGAGAACAGTTCCCAAATCTATTTTTCTGATATTATTATCATTCATTATGTATATAATATTTCTCTTTTCCCTCGTTGGTTACGTTCTTTCTCTCTTACACTTATCGAAGGAGAGCCGAAAAGCCAAAGACCCAAAACGAGGAAAGCCCTAGAGAAAACGCTGTTGTGGAAACTACATCATCATCGCCGTCTGCATGCCCGGTTGGATACACTTCTCTCAACTGTACAATCACTAAGCTTGGGTACAATTTCAACTTATAAAATCTCTAATTTCATCTATATTTAGTTTAGCGTTTTCTGTTTGTTTGCCTTCTTATACTACCAAAAAATTCCACGCTTTTCATTATTTATTGAAGAAATCTGGATTGAGGTGGGGAATTTGTATGGTGCGCTTAAATTCTTAGATGGGTTTCATTTCTATGCCATACCCCTTTCCGGTTAGCTGTAAATGTCTTTATCGCCCATCAATACCAACTTCCATGTAGATGCTTAAATTTAGGTAGAAAGTAGAAACAGCTGATTGCTTGTTATAACGTGTTTGAATCTATTAGTCTATGTAGATACTCGGTTGCTAATCTTCGTTACCCATTAGTTTAAACTGGAAAACGTGAGTTGGACCACTGCTCCAGTTTATGAAACTCTGGAAGGAAACCATCAGATAGAGTTTGTTTCTCATGAAAATTTAGATTTCGGTTCAGAGATACCGAGTTCATATATCCCAATTTCTCTCTGTAAAAGTGAGTTCCTGCACTGTTACACTTTTTGACAAACTGAGGAGATAGAGTGTTAAACGTCATTTTGCAGGGTTATCTTCTTCAATTGTGTTATTAAAAAAGAGATCTGAGTAAGGTAAATGCATGACTACATGTCAAATTTCACCTGACCCCTGCCATGACATAAATGCTTTCTTTATGATAGATGACAAGCGCTTGGACAAATAAGAGCTTTGGAATGATACATAGGGATATAGAGTGGGAGTGGGAGTAGGAGGATCAGGGTGGAGTAATGGGTATTTTTTATTATAACTGGAGGTTCTTGCTCACACCTCAGAAGAACTATACGTCTGCAAAATTTGAGGAGAGCATGGGGAGAGCATTATATATTTCAAATTTATTATAGCTTCGGAGCATCTTTTTATAGCTTTGGAGCATAGTGGAGCAAATAAGCAGTGGAGCTTATGGAGCACAGCTCTGATGGAGGATTGCTCACATGGTTTGCTTCATAGTTTTTGGTTTTGCTGTACGTTTCTTATCGTCAGGGTATATGCTGATGATAAATGGAACAGGAACGTTACATAAGAGTCATTTTATTGGTACAAGAGATCTTATTATGTTTGCTTGGTTTAATGTCTCTCTCAGTGAAGGTTTTTTCTTGTCTCAGAAATGAGTAGTCGCTTTTCTCGGACCATTTATGTTGGTAATCTGCCATCAGATATAAGAGAAAGAGAAGTTGAAGATTTGTTCTACAAGGTTTGATTTTAGTAAATGGGGAACTTTTTTATCTAAGCTGAACTTTATAATTTGTGCCTTTAAGTGAATTGGCAATGCCCTTATTTCACAGATTCAGTGGGTCAGTCTAATATATTATGTTGTGATTGGCTGTTCTTTTTATGGTTGGCATTTTCTTGCATTTACACACAGTGGTTGAGTAGAAGTGTGACTTATCTTCCCGTATATTCTCTTTTGTGTAGTATGGCCGGATACTGGATATTGAGTTGAAAATTCCTCCTCGTCCCCCTTGTTATTGTTTTGTTGAGGTAAAAGTAATCTTTTGGTACATTACTGCGTGCATATATAGAGAGATAGAGAGGGAGAGTATCATGAGGGAGAGAGATAGAATATAATATCATGAGGAACTTATTTTCTAACAATGCTGCAGTTTGAGAATACTCTGGATGCTGAAGATGCAATCAGGGGCCGTGATGGTTATAACTTTGATGGCTGCCGTTTAAGGGTACTTATTGGTTCAAATCACTACCATGCTCTATATTTGTGCCTTTTCATATTGGTTCTCATTGTTTTCCAATGCAGGTTGAACTGGCCCATGGTGGTAGAGGCCAACCTTCAAGTGATCGTCGTAGTGGTTATGGCGGCGGCGGTGGCGGTGGCGGTGGCGGTGGCGGTGCAGGTGCAGGTGCAGGCCGGTATGGTGTATCACGCCATTCTGAATATCGAGGTTTGTTTGGAGAATATGTTCTTATTTGAAGTAACGGGATAATACTTACATCATGCATTGTGAAAAATGTTATCTTTACTCAATGCCATGCGACTGTAATTTGTTATTGGACTCCAAAAGCTTTTCTAATGCACTTATCTATTCTGCAGTTATTGTCCGTGGGCTTCCTTCTTCTGCTTCGTGGCAAGATTTGAAGGTTTCATACACTGTAATGATTCTAGTAGGTTTTATCAATTGCTTTACTTCATACTTACTTATAAAATGCTTGCAGGATCATATGCGGAAAGCAGGCGATGTATGTTTTGCTGAAGTTTCTCGTGACAGTGATGGTATGCCCTTTACAATTATCCATCATTTGACCCCTCCCATCTGCTCCTACTGTACTCCAGCTTGGCACTTTGCATTCATTTTTAGTGCTTTGGACACAAGATGCAGTGCGTGCTCTTTCATACTGAAATTAATATTCTTTCTCCCATACGTTCAGGGACTTTTGGCATTGTTGACTATACCAACTATGATGACATGAAGTATGCTGTAAGTTATTTCACGTCTCCGTAAACCAAAAGACAGTAAAACTAATTGAAATAACAATAATATGATGTAAGTTGTATTAATGACTGCCGCTGTGCTTCTGTTACTAGATTCGAAAACTTGACGACACTGAGTTCAGAAATCCATGGGCAAGAGCTTTAATACGGGTAACTAACTATTTGATGGAGCATTTTGATAGTTTGAGTTGAAGTATTGAAATTGTTTTGCTATGTACACACATCTAACATACAAAAAGTTCTAATTGGTGGATACCTCCCATAACGATTAGTCAACACTCTCAGCCGCCATGTTCTATCCCGTTAAAGAGAAAGGAAGGGGTGTACATGTTTTTAAACAATACAATACAAGCTTTTGAGTCAAGATGGTAATGTGTAGAGTGATCATAGATCATTACGCGTTTTACAGTAGTGATGTTTAAGTGCTTCTAATGTAGGTTGATTTCCAACTTACTGGTTAATTTTGGATGTGTACTTGTATAGGTGAAGAAGTATGAGCGTTCCCCGTCAAGGAGCCGAAGTAGAAGCCGTAGCAGAAGCAGAAGTCCACGAAGGGATCGAAGGTAGATGTTCAATTGTCTGTAGTAAAAATATTATCCCTTCTGGTCATTCTATGTCAATATCTACTGCCCTGATTTTACAACAGATCATTGGAACGTTCTGTTTCTAGATCACGTTCAAAGTCTAGATCTCCTACACCTGTTAAGGCATCCAGGTACTCAGATCTGGACTATATATGATTCACCCTCTGTGCTTTTATTATCTTGTTTGTTGTGTTTCTTTAGTTTTAGTATTCTAACATAATTTAATACTCGCTTATGCAGGGAAAAATCTAGGTCTAGGTCTAGGTCAAGGTCTAGGTCAAGATCAAGATCAAGATCAAGGTCAGGATCGCCCAATAAGGTACTTGTCTCCTTGTTTAGCAATTGAAATCACATTGGTCTCCGATTCTTATTTCCCATTTGCATTAGTCATTTCGAGCTAGTTTGTGATAAAATATATCAATAATGAAGCATCTCATGCAGGTCTGAGCTGAAAGGGACTGACTCCTCTATGAGAGCTCTTCATCCGCCACAATTAATTAAAAAAGAAAAGATCTTCTGGATGTTGGCGTTGATGGGGTCTCGATTACCTCTCGCAAATCTCTGGATCGCTTGATCATGGGAGATACAATGTTGCAAGCATTGAGTTTTTGCTTTTTTAGTGAAACTTAAATTGATGTTAAGTAATTCTGAAAGACACAAGACCCTTTACCAGTTGTTTGGCATGCTTCATAGATTGTGTCCCTAATTATGTGAATTGTTTCTTTGATGTCTAGGAGTTTTGATGGTGCACCCTATGCTATGTTGTTGTCTTGATTAATTTGGACCCTTAGATTGAATGAAATATTTGTTTGTGACGTAAACGTATATCCCATTACCATTAGGCACGCGTATCGTTTCTTTTTCTTCTCATTTTACAATATGAATCTGGAGCCACAGGCCCTTTTAACTATCATGTAGACGGACGGACTGTGCAAGAATTCAACACCACTTTTGAGATTCGACTGTTTGTTTGGAGTTATTGACTAACTAATGGAGGTAGGTTGTCGATTGAGAAGGGCCGAGAACGTGTTGACCCTGATGCAAAGTGGGACAGGACAAGCCCAATGCAATACATTTTGTTGTAGATGGAACTTTTAAGTTAAACTCGTTTATAGTCAGGTTGAAAATTTGGAGCAGTCATACTATTTTATCTTAAATGTGCCGTTGGTTGGGGGTTGGAGTTTTTCCTTCCGCCCACGTACTCAACGACTACATTCGTGACAAAGACAATTCACAACTGATTAAGAGATTGTGCAATTTTTTCTCAAGAAGGTCTTAATTATGGAAGATACTTTTAAACCATTTATACTTAAACTAATCTTTGCTTAATTTGAATAGATTCTCTGTAGAGAGCAAAACTCTGCCCAGGTTTTAGGCGAAAGATTATGCAATTTAGTCTTCAGAAAAAGTCATATAATAAATTAGGAGATTACTTTACAAAAAAAAATGGAAACTTCGTTCTCTTTGCATGCGTAGAGTAACGTTTCTTTCCAAGGCGTTAAAACTTAACAACTTCCAAACTCCATTCAACCCTCTAATCATGTCCAAAATTACAAGTCCAAACCAACCAACACCCTCGTAAATGCACCACTCTCTCAAGACCAATTCCGAAATTTTTCTTGATGTCTCAGTCCACCGCTGTCGTTAGTTTCTAAATCTTCCCTCAACGGTGCGGTCCAACCAATGTTTTCTCTCTCTACCTACGCACTCACGTTTTCCCTCTCTAGAAATGCTCCTGCTTTTTTGTTCACGATTCAACTCGCTCCCTCCATTGCTACACCACTAATTATCTGTATCTCCCTCTCTCTCACTCTCAAATTCGCTGACTAAGAGGGGGAGATGGTGGAGGTGGCGATTGTGGTCGAGATGGCCATGGAGTTTCTGGTGCCGTCTTGGTGGGAGTTTAAAGTGATGATGGCAGCGGCGGCGTTCGTCATGGCGGCTTATTGGTTTTTCACTTACTCGGGCGGTGGTGGAGGAGGTCTCTACGGTGATCGATCGCAGATTCTGGAGAGTTCCGGTAATTCTGGGGATGGCATTGATGACAAAGACAAGGTCATTCGGTTTTGTTCTTTTATATTTTATTTTCTTTATGAAATTTCTTTTCTGTTCGTTTTGATTTTTTTTATATTCTGAATGAATGGTTCACTTTTTCTTCTTTTTTACTGAAAAAAGACTGCAATCTTTTCTTTTTCTGCTTCCATGGTCTTATAGCATGCCGAGATATTATGTTTTTGTTGCTTTAAAGAATTTTCCGTTTAGTTACCAAAAAATAGCTTAATTTTGTTAGGAACGTGATTAAATTAATTGATTAACGTGGTTTTGGTATTACTAGAGGATAATATCAAGTAGTTTGTGCGAGTAAAATAATGTACTGACGGGTAGTGAGTGCTTGTTTATAGTTGACTTTGCTAGCAACTACTGCTCAACAGCGTAGTGGTTGTCACGAGGGCGTTTATTTATTTCGGTGGTCGTGGTCGATAGATTGTGTTTGTGCGAGTGGAGGAGTGGGGGATGTCGGTAGCTCGACTGTTCTTAGATGCGGGCTGACGGTGGTTAGAATGATAATTGACCAGAATTGCGAGTTTAATGGTGAATATGAATGAATGCTAGTTTGTAAGTAGTAGCCAAAATACTAAAGGGAAAGTTGTATATGGTTGGATGTTGATCTGCCAGGGTGGAGTGGCCCCTTGTTGACCCACTACTTATATTAAGCCACGATAAAAAATGATAAATGGTGGTTGGCCTAGATCCTATAAATTGTTTGGGTCTAAGAAAATTAACTTCTTCAAGAGTCCTTTTCATGTAAAATGAATTAGTTACCAAGAAACCATGTGCTTCCGATTGATTTTTAAATGTGAAAATGATGAAATTATTTAGATGAAAAATATTCTGCATAAAAAGCATATTTCCAAGTCCTTGTGTTTGATGATTGATCATTTTGTTTTAATTTTGGGAGTCATGAATCATTTGTACTTTCATCATTTTCAGACTTCCACAATTTTGGCAATAAGTACTTGATATCTTCCATATATAGATGACTGTAGTTTTACAGAGTACTAGAAAGAGTATGAATCATTGAAGTTAAAAAGTGTATTATATTTATGAGAAAGTTTACTGTTGATACAAGTTACAGATTTTTATTTTTCTTTATATGTGGGAAGAGTTGATATAGTCACAGTTAATTGTAATCATTAAATCTCCTGACTTTAACACTATTGACAATGGTGTTCCTTCCCCCTCTCTCTCTCTTTTTTTTTTCCAATGACAACTTGAGTGAAAATGATCGGTAACAGCTGTTAACAACTTACTTGAACAGGCCCAACTTTAATTTTGTGTATTTGCTACTTAATTGCTTATGTGTTGAATATGCTACCTGATTTTATCTGGTAATGATTGTATTGATGAAGCCAAATTTTCTCTCATCATGTTTTGAGTTTCTTAGCCTAATTTTATTTTGGTCAGTCAATACTGTGTGCTAGTCATTTCATGGAGTAATTTTCCACTTCTTTGACATGCAGTTCTGCACTTATTTTGTAGATAGGACTATGTAAAGGAGATTCACAAGCCAATTCTGCTTACCTAATCAAGGTATCTCTGGACCTTTACCCTTTTGATCTGACAATCACATATTTATTTACTCTTATTGGTTTTAGAAAAATTATATTGTTTAAGGCTTCTGCCTGTTCCTATTTATTTGTTGGCAGTGAGGTTGGCCATGATTTGGTGATAAGATTTGTTCTGCTTTGTTTTTCAGTTGGAATTGTTGGCAGCTAAGAATCTTATCGCTGCAAATTTAAATGGAACATCAGATCCTTACGCTATCATTACTTGTGGTTCAGAAAAGCGATTCAGGTTAGTTCATCCATTCTTCTTACGTATTTTTATTAGCATTTGAAACTTGCAACTGATGTGAGAATGGGAATTCTAGGGTTTGGTAGAACCACCGTTTTCAAAAATCATATCTGGAATTTGATCTTAAATCTACCTTTCAGAGAAATAACTAATGAAACAATCATTGTGCTCTGGCTGGTGCTAGTGATCATTGGTTTAATCACAGCCCACCATTTTGGCTTATGTTGTCTGGTAGAGTCTATTGTTTCCCATTTGGTGAACTTTCTTTGGATCCAGGATTATGTGATACAAATTCATGTATTTGAGAGCCAAGGATGGAGCTACGGTATAGGATACTCTGGCATATTGTTTGACACAATATGGAAAATTTTCCCTTAGTGACATTGGAATTCTAACAGATTTTAAAATTCTAAGTGGTTGATGTGCTCATTTTTTATTTTCCTTGTCAGATGCTTGATTATGCCTTCTGTATCAAGTTAAGTTGTTCCACTCTATAATTTGTCTCTGTTGGTATGACAGCTCAATGGTACCTGGTTCAAGAAATCCTATGTGGGGAGAAGAATTCAATTTTTCTGTTGACGAGCTTCCTGTGCAGGTAAACATCATAATTTTCTATATTCACATTTTGTCGTTAACATATAGGATTGGTGCCTGCAATATTGAGAACTGGTCAATTTCTAGACATTCCCTGTTCCAGTTGTTCAGCTACTCATAAGTCATGTCTCTAAGAGTAGTTCATATTCAAAGTATTTTGATTTGTTATTTTTTAAAAAGTTTATGATGCTTGTCATTTATGCCAGATAACAAAAGTAATCAGATAATGCATTCGGACCTCAACTGTGTCTTTCACTGGTCATCTTAGTATCAGGCATATATGACTATGAAGTTTTTTGTCCGATGGCTCCTTATAAAGTATATTTATGTTTCTGTGGCAGATTAATATAACAATATATGATTGGGATATAATATGGAAGAGCGCTGTTCTTGGTTCTGTAACTGTTACAGTTGATAGTGAAGGTCAAAGTGGTGCAATATGGCACACATTAGATAGTCCATCAGGGCAGGTGAGTTTTGTTTGTGAAATCATTACCGACTGTCATTAGAACTTTTATTTCCTATCTTCACAACTTCTATTTTCCCGTTTTGTTTCTTAAGGAGGGTAATGTTACTTTGATATTTCTTGTCAGGTTTGCCTCAATATAAAAACTTTAAAACTCTCTGTAAATTCCACCAGGTAGGCTTTTGTTTTATCCTTTTCAAATAACTTATGTATACAGACTTTTATGTACATTATAGATTATATTTATATGTCTTCGTTGTTCCAAAAATTAGTGGGGAATGTAAATGAGCCTACCACTCAATTTGGGGACTTAAATCTAAATTAAGCCTATGTGGCTGAATTCCTGTTCTTAAAAATTAATAATATCTTGATGATATAGTTAAATACCATTAATTGAACTGCCTGGCTTCGAATGTTGTTGACAGGGTAATGAATGGCTACTCTGGAGCTAATCGAAGGAGGATTTCTTTAGATAAACCAGGGCCTACTGTGGTTTACCAAAAGCCTGGTCCTTTACAAACAATTTTTGATCTTCTTCCAGATGAGGCAAGTTGCGTTCTCATTTGAGGAAATATTTTACATTTATCAACAATTCCGTTTTGGCTCATACCAATCATTCACTAACTTTGTTTCAGGTTGTTGAACGTAGTTTTTCATGTGCCCTAGAGAGGTCCTTCTTGTACCATGGCCGCATGTATGTCTCTACATGGCACATATGCTTCCACTCCAATGTGTTCTCTAAACAAATGAAGGTTATTCTGTTCATCTCATTTTCCATTCTGCAATTGTTTGCATATTGTGGCATCATTCATGGTGATGATATGCTGAGAATATAAAAAGAATTTATATGCTCTATCTTTAGCAGAAGAATATGACTCTTATCTCTCTCTCTTTTTTTTTTCCTATAGATACTCATACCTATCTAAGATATTGACAATTTTATCTATTTTCTCTTTAATGTGACACATGGCATTGACAATAGATAGTAATATTAATGAGTAACTTAAATATCCTTTGATCATCATATTAAATTCTTTAACTGACACAGTTTCCTCTTCATGTTTCAAAACACTTAATATTGACCAATGAAAAAAATACTTCCAACTATGTTGGTAGCGTATATAATAAAAGTTCAAAATTATTTCAAGGAAATGGAAAGCTTTCAAAGATATTACTTTTTATGATTTATAGTCTTCTTATATTCCAACTATAGAAAAGTTTACTTTTAAATTTTAGCCTCATTAGACTTTTGCTCTATCTTTTCCTATGCTTTAAGAATTTTACTTCTATTCCTAGCAATATTCTTTTAGTAAGTTATTTGTTTTAGATATTTTATGAAAACAATACTTTTTCTAATATTATTTCCAAGTCTTTTACTTAGATAAACATTTTTAGTTCAATACCAAGTTTTGGATTGTACCTTTCTTTTTATCTTTTCCTTTCTCTTTTTTTTTTTGATTAAGGTTGTGGTTTTGAAGTTTTGATAGTTAAAAATGATTTATTAACAATAAAAACAATCATAAGGTTATCTCACTCAAAGAAATTTTTTAATTTAATTTTAAATTTCTTCAAGAAATTTTACTTTCTCTATTACCCTTCTTCAATATTTTTCTTTTGAAGCTAAGAAAATTTGATAGATAAAAGAGTTTCATTAAAATTATTCTCCCGAACTGATTTACGTATACAATTATAATTTAAAAGTAAAGACGAGTGCCAAATTTTTTATTTTATTATTTGTATACATAAAATATTTTTAATTTACAACGCATGCATAAACTTTTTTTATGGCTCAACTAAATAATATAAGAAGATAAAAGGTATTAAGTTCAATATTTTGTTATTAAATTAAATTATTTCTTATTTACTGCAATTCATTTTCTTGAGATATCATTTTCTATCTTTTCTTCACTGTTACCAGCTGCATGCTTCTGAAAGAGAATTCACTGTAAGATGTGGGAAACAAATTATTCTTATTTTATGAAAATGTAAATTATAACTCCATCTTAGAAAGCATTTGCCCAAGATTCAGGTTGAATGACTAGTGTGTGTGTGTGTGTGTGTGTGTGTGTATAGATACATATGCGTAGAGTGAGAGTTAAGAATCTAGGTGCGATAATAGCAGGTCTAGTCCCAAAAATTGTGTAATACTTTTGTCATAACGTTCTGTCATACTTTTTGCCTTATCATGTTCATGTGATTAAAAAGTAACTCTGACTTCCATTTTTTATATTTGACAATGTTAATCCCATTAATAACAGCAATATGATGTGCTTTTGGTGTTTTGAAATTTAACACTCACTGTGCTTCTGCGGTAATTTTTTGTGGTACAAGTAATGGTTAAACTTTTGTTGTCCATACCTAGAAACTTTCTTTAGATGTTAGTTGATATTTTATTGGTCTGTTGGAGTTTATATCAATGATAAGGTTGCACAATTGGAAAGCGAGCAGTCAAGCTTGTCAAGAATCTGCTATTTTTGTTATGCAAATTTCTCATTTCTGTAAGAGCAAATTGAATCTGGGCATAAGATGCCTGGTTTGTCTTTCAGCTGTTGATCATTTTGCTTATGTTTGCGTACATTATCATCTCTTCCTTCCACATGCATCCACTTTAATGTGGAATAACATATTCAATCACATCGACCACATCATTTGCCATTGTTGGTGGTTCCTAAGTTGTTGCATCTTACATTTCTTAATGTTACCTTTTCCCATAGGTGGTCGTACCTTTTGGAGATATTGATGAGGTACATCCTTTCACTATGCTTAACTCTGACGTTGTTCATTTGTTGAAAATTGGTGAACCCAATATATTCTCTGATTAACCTATTTTATTATTTATTCAGATACGTAGAAGTCAACATGCATTTATAAATCCTTCTATAACAATTATCCTGCGAATGGGTGCTGGTGGTCATGGTGTACCTCCTTTAGGAAGTCCTGATGGTTAGTGGCTAAATCTATCCCCCATGATTGCATTATGTACTGTTCTTGTCCAAATGTTTATTTTGAGGGAAAAAGTACCTTAGAACTGGTGGTCCAATGTGTTAATCACTATTAGTTTTTCCAAAACGCAAGAGGTAGTCATGTTTGTCAAATTTCATGAGTGATTATTGATTAAATTATATGTGTTGGGTCTTTCAACGACTTTTACTAGTTGATATACACAGAATAATTTTATCCAATTTATTGATATCTTGCACACTGCTCTTTGTTTTCTTCCAATTAGAATGGTGACAAGTTGATTTTCATATTCTGCTTTTGAAATTCTTAATTTTCCTTCTCCTGCCACCAGCTAGAAAGTCCAGGTAATATAATGAATAGTGGGTATTTGCAGTGCTCTTTTTTTCCTATGGAGCATGGAAAAATATCAGTGTAGGGAAGAGAAAAAATGATCCAAATGTTTGTGTATTCATTGCCTTGTCTTCTTTACTCGACATTAGAACAAGTACACATTTACCTTCATACACCGACTAGATTTTGTTCTGGGGAGCACTTCCTTTGAAGCTTCCCCATGTAAAATATTCTCTCTTCAGCATTTTATCTTAACATCTTGCTAATATTTTGTGCTCTCCATTTTCAGGTCGAGTCAGATACAAATTTGCTTCTTTTTGGAACAGAAATCATGCATTAAAAGCACTACAGCGTGCAGCTAGGAACCATCATACAATCTTAGAAGCTGAAAAGAAGGTCAGTCGGTTTTCTAAAGGTTACCTTCCCCTCTGGAATCTATCATTAGATTGGTGATAAGGAATTTGAAATAATTGATAGATTCTAAATGCTAATCTTGAAGTCAAAAATAAACTTCTGGTACGTTACCTATGACCATGTCCTTGGACATATATCACTAATGTCGTTATGTTTCGTATAACTTTCTAGTTGGTCCCACCTTAAAAAAAAAAGAACTTTCTAGTTGGTCCCACTGAAAAGCTCCTTCCGTTATTATGTTTCTGGCCATGGTAATCAATTATTAATTCTGCTACGGCTCTGTAGGAGAGGGAAGAATCAGCATTACGTGCACATAGTAGTTCTATGAGAGGTGGTAAAAGACAACCCAAGACTCCTGAAGATATTGCACCCAAAAGTGAAAAGCTTCAAGCTTTTATCAAAGAAGAGGTTTTAGTTGATATATACAATGTAAGAAATTCATAGCATTCTTCCTTGACAATTTTGGCTTGAAAAACTTTTTTTTGTTCTTCTGCAACCGTGTTCTAGAGTTTGTTTCCTATCTTCTTCTGTTTATATGATCCACAATCTTTCTTTCAGGATGTATTTCCTTGCACAGCTGAGCAGTTTTTAAATCTTTTATTGAGTGATGGTTCTAAATTTACAAATGAGCATCGTTCAACTCGGAGGGACACAAATCTTAGTGTAAGTTGGACATTGTTCCTGCAGCTTTTTAGTGTTAGTCCATTTCATGGTTGATTGAACGAACATGCTCTTCAATCGTTATGCCTTGCATTTGTTGATGGTTATGGGAGCAAAAGCTGTAAGTAGCTGGTTTATACCGAATGGTCACTGCGGCAGAAATTGCTGCTTTTTTGGGTTATATTATCCTTTGTCTATTCCTTCATTTTAGGAGTAGAGGCTTTTTTTTTTTTTTAAGTCTATCGTTTGTTGGAGGTTTTTCTTTATGCATCTTGTTATGTTTCTGAAGCATACTTTGACTAGAATTTTATCATCCTAATGTAGGACAAATAGAGGAATTATGAACTAGTAGTTAAAAACACAAAATTATGAAGGGTGGATGATATTAAGCTGTTGGAATATTAGGTTTCAAGGTTGAATTTTGTCTAGGAACGTAGATTTTTCAGATTTTGTATAGCTGGGAATTTAAGGTTTGATTGCCAGAATTTTAGGCTTAGGATTTTAGGGTTTAATATGGTTGGAATATAGGTTTTAGATGGCTAGAATGTAGGTTTAAGATGGCTAGAATTTTAGGAAAGAACACAAAGAATGGGAGGTAGGAAACTAGGAATCACTCTTAGAGTCTAGGAATCACTCATAGGGTCTAAGAATCACTCTTAGAAGAAAGCATCACACCTTCTAATTGAAAACTCCCAAGTTGTAGAAAAATTCCAGATTGCCTCTCCTTTATGAAAGACTAAGTACATATATATAGTGTTCTTAGAATCCTTATTCTATGAGGAAAAGGATTTCTAATTTAAATCCTACTATAATAGAAATTCTATAAGTCCTATTCAACTAGGATAACATATCTAAAATAGAATAATATAATACTACTACTTCCTATCTAATAAGGAATCATAGTGCAATATGAATTTCATCCTTATCTTTGATGTCAACTCAATTGCCAATCCTCGTCCCACCAAATTAGGACTTGTGGTTGACTAATCTTTCCTCTTTTATTTCTTCTATATACTTTTAAGTTCTTTTGCATCACATCCTCAATACCGCCGCAAATATATAGCCATCTGTTTCCTTTTAGGTTCTCCTATGTGGGCTTGATTTTATGTGGGGGCACAGCTATTGAGAGACTTGGTGGTTCTTTTGCAGATTGCTCAAAGTTGATGAATAAAATCCCTGATTAGATCATTGAGTTGTTTTGTTTCATCAATTAATTTGTGGAAATTCCTCTTTTTAACTTGAAGTTACTAGCTTCATTTAGATTTAAGTTTATAATATACTTCCTATTTTAGACGCGGGTAGGACATATTATTGTTATATCATCTTTCATTGCTATGTTGTGATTATACCATCTGGCTTCTTTGAGTATGGTTCGCAATCCAGAAAATGGAGGTGAAGTTTGATAGAAGGATTGTATGAATTATCTGCGAAGGCTTTTGTTTTGTGTGCGTTGACAAATTTTTTCCCCTTCCAGATAGCACAGTGGCATGTTGCGGATGAGTATGATGGTCAAGTGAGAGAGATAAAATTCAGATCAAAATGTAATAGTCCGATGTGCCCTCCAGACACAGCGATGACAGAATATCAGCATACTGTTCTATCAACTGATAAGAAAACTCTTGTGGGACTTTCCCGTCTTCTATTTATGTTTTGCATTAATCCTTTAACATTCTTGATCAGTTTTCCATCTTTGATACATTACAATCTGAATCTTTTTATTTTTCTCTGTTTGTTAAATATTTATTGTGTTGATGATGTAACTGTCTCTTCGTTAGGTATTCGAAACGGTGCAACAGGCACATGATGTTCCATTTGGATCATATTTTGAGGTACATGTTATAAGATGCATCTATATGATGTGAGGAGAAACTAAACGAGTGGTTAAGATGTAAAGCATAACCTAAATTTTTTCTACTCCCAGTGGAAGTTTGTCAAAACAACATGCAAATCATGATTTGTAATTAATTTTTAACCGTCCTTAGGATGGGAAGAATTTTAGGTTAATTAATGGCTGACAAAATTTGTGATCATCATTCTTTTTATTTGCTTTATTCAGGTTGTTACGTCAAAATTTCTAAGATAGTTTAGTGCTGATATTTATCTAATTAGTTTCTGTTGCTGATGCTCCATCAGATTCACTGCCGATGGAGAATGGAGACCAAAGATGAAAAATCATCTATGATGGTTATAAAAGTCGGTAGGTATTCAGTCACCTTGTCTTGACGTAATGAGCATTACTCTTATTATCTTGTTCCCAAATGTAAACTTTTCTAGTTATCATTGTTGACGCCCATCTACTCTTTTATGATTGTATAAAATATCTTTACTCTGGAATCTTTTTCTTTAGCAATGGTTGGAACTTCTATTTGAACATTTTTACAGGTGCACATTTCAAGAAATGGTGTGTGATGCAATCAAAAATTAGAACAGGAGCTGTAAATGAGGTTAGGTCAATTTTAAGGAATAACACTTTTTTTCTCCTCTTACCTTAGTTGATTGTGTTCATGAAATTAATTTTATTGGGTTTCAGTTTACCGTCAACCTTTAAAACCTCTATAATTTATTCTGAGAATGTTTCTATTTACCATACGCAGTACAAGAAAGAGGTAGAATTGATGTTAGAATCGGCCCGTGCATACATCAATTCACATGCTTCTTCTGATGAAAGTGACAAACCCTTTTTCCCTCCCTCTGTAACACAAGATAGCAGCTGACAACATTTGAAGGTGTTGATTGTTTTTATATCATTTATTTCTTTCAATTTATTGGTAGAACTACAGGCGTTCCTTTTGATGAAATCTATAGGAGTCGGTTTTTGTGTTTGCATTCTGTGCCTTCACCCTGTCTCATCTTGGAAGAGAACATGAGGTGTTCCTTTGTACAATTCCAGTGTTAAACATCGAAAGGTGCTGCTATACGCAAATCCCAGCATACCCCTTGTTGGGAAGGGTAGGCCCACCACTTCACTTTCACTTAGGCCCGAGAAAAGAAAGTGGGTACGTGAGAGTTTCCCTTCATAGGGCTCGAATCATTTTCAGATGCCCGGAGAGGCATCCCTACACTTCCAGTGTTAAATGGCAGTCTCGAGTTCTGAAACAAGTCATCTATCGCTTGGTTGTAAGGGCAGACTTGAATTGGCATTTCTTAAATGTTGGCATTACAATGCGTCTCTCTTTTTTCCTCTCTTCATTTCTTCATTTGCATTTCTCTATTCTTTTAACTGAAATGGTGAGAGGAGTCCAAATGTTTTCCTGATGTTTGTCACCGATCAGGAAAGCTTTAGGGAAGAGAAGAACTATATTAAATGAAAAGAAAAATAGATGGAAAAACCCAGAAAAGAGTGAGGAATCTTTTCTGTAATTGGGAACCTGGAAAAATTTTCTAAGCATTGGTTGAAATGTATCAACCTATCCTGGAAATTGTATAGCTAATCATCGTAATTGCAGAAACAAAATCAACATTGTGCAACGATACTTGTAAATCACTTCTATAAGCAAAAAAAATGTGAACGTTGAGTTCAGCTGTAGAAAGAATCGTCAGCATAATTACCACTTCACCACCATGGTAAAACAGGAGCACTGGTACAAGGTGCAGGAGTCATCACCCTAATCAGCACCACGCTAAGAAAGAAGCCATCTTAATCACGACCACCGGTAGAACAGAAGCATCCTAATCGCTACGAACTATTTTATATCAAACAAAGAAAATGAATATCAAAGATATTTTAGTCGTTATTTTTTTTTTCCCTAAAAACTCCATGTACGGAAACAAAGTTTTTAAGTCACCGTTATGTTAAAGAATACTGGACCAGACAACGTCAAGAAGGTTTTTTTTTGTTGAATACAGGGAAAGAAAACACAAGACAAATTACATGCCTACGCTAGGGAGACAAACCCCCTACATATATTCTAGAAGTATAGAGAGGTACCCTGTAGGCATAAACTCAAACGTAGTGGCGCTGAAGGCAAATTGATTGGCAAAATTGGCGAGCCAGTTGGCACAACGGTTACCCTCCCAATAGATGTGAAGGTGGACAACAACCCAGTTCCGATTAAACAACTCGTGAATACCCATTACTAGGGGATTGAGAGACAATGATCGTTGAGTCGAGGAAGACAGCATATGAAGAGCCGCTAGTGAATCCACTTCTAGTTCAATCTGATGATAGCCCAGTTCCAAGCAAGTTCAAGCCCAGAGAAAACTCCCCAAAGTTTAGCAAAAATAACGGAGCACCAGCTAAGATTTTGGACAAAACCACCAAGCCAAGCGCCCGAACTATCACGAAAGAGCCCACCTGCGGTGGCTGAAGAGGTCGAGCTCTTGGACGCTCCATTCGTATTTAATTTGACCCACTCGGGAGGAAGTTTGTGGCAGCCGAGGAATTGCTCACAACGAGGGCGGTGTCCAAAAGTGGCTCTACTCTGCCAATCCGTAGCCATAGATAGTTGATTGGCATATTCCATAATATGATGTATTCAAATTGTTCATTAAAAAGTGCCTTATTTTGCCAGGTCCATA
>JANITX010000005.1:11281726-11308301 GCA_027564395.1 Erythroxylum ulei
CCAAATCAGTCCTAGTCACGATCACCCCTAGCCAAATGACTATTTTACCCTTCCCGTCGGGGGTGGGATGTTACAAATCAATTTATGGTAAGCTCGGTTTGAATGCTAGGTTTAAACCAATTAATTTAGGAAAAATTGAGATTTATTATAAGTTTATAACTATCCTACTAGGTTTCGAACTAATTGCTTGAATTATAAAAATTAATATTTTTAGACTAAGGATCAAAGTTATAATTAGATGACATATTTCTCTTGAATCAGAGTTAGGAATCGTTAAATTTTTCACTTTAATACTTAGTTGATTTATTTTGATTCCTTTTGAAGTTTAGTTTATTAGTTAATTAATCATAACCCCGTCCCCCAATTATGTTTTGTCAATTAAAATTAGAAAAACTAGTTTTTAGTTATTTTAGGATTCTACCTGATTCCATAACTATTATAAAAGTTAACATAATCAAAATTAATTTTAAAGACATTGATAAACCCTTCACATATAAACTGGTTTTTAAGATAACCATAAAGGAATTTATTATTTACATCAAGTTGATGAATGATCCAGTTGTTAGATATGGCCAAAGTGAGAATAATATGAACGGTGGGGGTTTGATTACTGGACTAAAGGTATCAATGTAATTAATGCTTAGGGTATGATGATAACCTTTTGTAATAAGGTGCAGTTTATAATACTCAACAAAAACATTAAGATGTCTTTTTATATAGAAGACCCAGTTATAGTTGATAATATTGGTATGCAAAAGAGGGGAGACAAGGGTCCAATTGTGATTGTGATAAAGAGCATTGAACTCATCAAACATTACTTAGCACCAGTGAGAAACTTTATTAGCATGAGTGAAGGATGTGATATTTAAAGCATGAGGGTTATGTATGATGGTGGTGTAGGTGATATATTCAAGAAATATACATGAAGTACAAGTATGATCACATACGAGTGATTATAGGATGGACAACTGGAGGTGAGGGAGGTTAATATGATAGAGGTTATTGGTTTGGAACTGAGATGGTGGAAGAAGAAAATGGATGAAAGAACAAAGCCAATGAAATGATAGAAGAAGTAGGGGGTGAGGACAAGGTGGCCAGTGAAATGATAGAAGAAGTAGAGGGTGAGGAAAAGGTGGTTACATGAGTATGGACATAGGGAAAGATAAGTTCAAGAAATATAATATGTTTAGAGATGTAAATTTTAGAAGTAGTAGGATCAAAAGAGGCGACAACCTTTGTATTGAGGAGAATAGTTGAGAAAGACATAGAGGATTAATTTTGATGAAAATTTGTTAAGATGAGTAGAGCCTAAGAAGGAAAACAGGAACAACCAAAGACAGAGAAAAGTGAGATTGAGTTTGTTACAAAAAAGTAGTTCATGTGGGGATTTATAATGAAGAACATGAGTTGGTAATAAATTGATAAGATATATAGCAATAGAGAATACTTCAAGGCAAAAATTTTTAAGAATAGATGCATGAAGCAAAAGTATGAGGCCTGTCTCTGTAATGTGATGTATATTACGTTCAATACTATTTTGTTAAGTAGTACGAGGGCAAGAGATATGCAAGGTAATGTCATTGGTAGTTAGGTAGTGAGCAAAGATACATTTTATGAGTTTAAGAGCTCCATTGCATTGAAATATTTTTATAAAATTATAGAAAAGGTTTTTAGTAATAGATTTGGAAGTTTAGAAATGAAATAGAGCAAAATATTTTTAAGTCAAATGAAAAAAATCATATAAAGAGACTAAAGTCATCTACAAAAATACTAAAATATTGAAACCCAAAAAGAGAAAGAGATGGGGAGGGTTCCCAAATGTCATAGTGAATAAGTTGTAAAGGTGTAGTAGAAGTGCATAAGATAATAAAAATGATAAACAAGTACTTTTTCCTTGAAGATACGACATATAAGGGGTTATAACTTTAAATTTAGTGGGTAAACAATGAGATAAACTAGAAAGTGTAGAATGATATGGATGATAAAGATGTTGATGTTACAAATTAATTAGATCAGAAGTCACTGCAAAAGCAACTAAACTCTAAAATGTCATCGAAGCTTTAACAGGTAGAAATTATTATGGATGGTTCTTGCAAAAACTAGTATCTTAGTGTTGAGGTCTTTCACAATATAATTAAATGAATTAAATTAAAAAAAAGAGGAGTTATCGGTAACAAATTTTGCTACAAATATCATGCTTGCAATGAGGTGAGGAATAATAAGAATATTAGGAATATAAAGTGGATGAGTGCAAGTGAAAAAAGTTAAGGAACTTGTAGACAAAATAGGAAGAATGTGCCTGTTACTAAATTAGATCATTCTTTAAGAGAGAATAATATGAATAATTATAAAGTAAGAAATATTAATTAACAAGTTAATTTAGTTAAAAGGTAAAAGTGCATTTCGAACTGTATCATTTTCATCATAACACAACCTAAATCCTAACGTTTTAGAGCATTTAATTTCAATTTTGATATTGTCAAAATGCCAAAAGAAACTTAATTGGGCAAAATTAAATACGTTTAAACTTTTGTCTGCGCAATTATTGATGTGACATTTTATTTTTTAAAATTCAATAATTAGACTCCAATATCATTTATATTCTAAACGATATAATGAAATCTAAGTAATTTATTTAAAAACTTAAAATTTTTAAATAGTTTAATTATTACATATCTTAATTATATTAATTAGAATTTTAACTAAAATCTCTAATCTAACTTTTTTGAATTATTAAGCTAATTCCCATATTATTCTAAAATTATAATTGGACCCAAAATTCCTAACCGAACCTGTATGCATCTCCTCCCTTTGGTTCAACTTGCTACATTGGAATTGAACCATTACTCATTTATTGTGTCTTCTTTTAGGAGCAAAAGCTTTGGGCGTAGTGCAATTCTCTTTTCATTGAAGTCACATGTCTACGAATATGTGTTTGAGCAAATGGATTCTTTGACGTTCCAGTACAATATGACAGTTTTTCCCAGAGATTGAGCATTTTGTTATTAGTTCTCCGCCTTATGTTTCTAGACAAATCTCTGGCGTAATGAACCTATCTCCTGTCTCAAAGAAACTCGTAAGTTTATAGAAGAGAGTTACGTTATTAGATTCTGTTTATTCTAACTTACATGTCAAACATTGAAGTTTTAATTATGTGAAACGGCTAAGAGATTAAAGACAACAGAGAAAAAATCAGTAATAAAAGGGACATTACGGTAAAGATGAAGTGTTAAAGCTCGTTGCATTTAGTACGTTAACCGGTGAAGGAAAGCTTCGTTTGTCTCTCCATCTAAGCAACTCTAGTGAAGGTCTTAGGCACTATGAGGGTAGAAATTATTTCAAGGAAGTTGGTTAGTCCTTCATCTCCAACTCCACCTCACCTTCGAAGCCTGAAAATTTCGGCTTTAGATCAACTTCCTGCTCCAATTTATCCAGGCGTTATCTTCTACTACTTAGCCAATGAAAATACTACTGAAAGAGACAAACAGTTGGAGAGATCTGTGTCAGAAGCCTTGTCCATCTTCTACCCATTAGCAGGAAGATACCATAAGAAACACCTCTTGGTTGATTGCCAGGACCAAGGAGTAGAATACTTGGAGGCCCATGTAAGTGAAAAACTAAGCCAAGTTCTCCATGGGAACATCCAGGTTGAGCAGCTAAATCATCTTGTTCCGATTCTAGTAGAATCAGATACCAGTCCACTGCTAGCCTTCCAAATCAACAAGTTCGAGTGTGGTGGACTAGCTATCGGCCTGCGCATCTCACACAGGATTGCTGATGGATTCACGATGACCTCATTCATGTCAACATGGGCGACAACATGTCGGGTACGGACCCACCGAGTAAGCTCCCCGGGTTTCTGCTTGTCATCCCTTTTTCCTGCAAAACACATCCCTGGAATGACGGAAGATTCCTCGATAATGAAGAGTGAGATTAAGGTAGTGACAAAAAATTACATATTTGACAGGAAGGTAATATCTAACCTGAAAGCAATTTCCACAACAGCAGCTAGTGTGTCAGGGTTGCCAGTACCTCATCAGCCTACAAGGTTGAACGTTGTGACAGCCTTCATATGGGAGATTCTGATGAAGGTAGGTAAATCAAGACGTGGGTACCTGAGGCCATCGGTCTTGAGTCACGCCGTTAACATGAGGGGCAAGACAACTCTGCCAATACCAGAGGAAGCCTGTGGAAATTTCTTCAGGCAAGCCATTGCACGATTCCAGCCAAATGATAGCACTGAATTGCACCACCTGGTGAATCTGGTAACGGATGCAATCAGAAATGCCATTTCTGATTGTAACACGGCCACAAACTATGACGACCTGTTATCAATAGTGTACAAGTCTGTGGCAGAGATGTACGAAGAAACCAACAACCCTGAGGTGGATCTCTATATGTTCAACAGTTTATGCAGAATGCCAGTTAATGATGTAGATTTTGGGTGGGGGAAGCCTGCTTGGGTGAGCAATGTGCATAAGCCATTTCCAATAGTAAATCTAATGGACACAAGGGATGATGGAATTGAAGCATGGCTAACCTTGGACGAGCAAGACATGATTCTTTTCGAACAAGAGTTGAAAGTCGTTTAACCATTCCAAAGTAAGTCGGTTGCATCATAATCGCCTGTTTTAATCGTTGATGAGATTCAATAAATTAAATGTTTGATGCGTCAATCTTACTTTACCTTTCTCAAAGTACCAGGACTGGAAATGTTGAAAGTTTTTTCTGGATTCTCTACTGACCAACTAGCATGTGCATGTTCAAAGCGTAATTGAGTCAGGCCACACCAACTGATGCGTAAGGCATGTCATTATCTTTCAATACACACAAAAATTAAGCATGTGTTGCTCACAAGAATTCTCAATTAGTTTTTAATCCATCAGGAAACAATTCCACTTATTTTCCAGCTATGTCTGATGCCATTGTACTCCAAAATAGTAGCTAGAGATAACGCAAACTAACCAAAATCTCAACCGGGACCAAAGACCATCCGCACTTGATGGATATCCAGAAAATTACCACATGAAGAAAACAGGCACCAGAGTAATATACAAAGGGACATGGGGCAGCATCCCATAATGAAAATGAATGACAGAAGACAAACTTAATCAGAATGATAAAGGGGGCAAACATTGCCATACCAAGAAGATGACAAATAAAAGATAAACATGTATAATACAGTATTTGTGATGCTTGCCTCTTGGTTCTGAATGTTTTGCCATCTATATTATTCCATGAAATTCATATGCTCCTACCAATATCTTTTCCTTTTTCCCCATCTATATAAGCTTCGTAATGGTTCAAACTTCAAACCAAGAATTGAACCACTCACCACATCCGTACCCTAAATCAAGATTTTCAGCTTCGTTATCAAATATCTACAGTAAAAGCTTTTGTATCAAGTGCTGAGTTGGATGTTAAATTACTTATTATTCATCATCATCAAGCTCATCCATGGCTTGCCTAGCTTAGCTCAACCAGAAAAAACTGATAAGCTAATAATCTAGCACGAGATTTGCTAGCCAACTATTTGTTAGGGCTCTTTCTTATCATCATAGCCAAAGATGTGGGGAGTTTATATCTTGAGAATGTCAGCTAACCTAGAGAATTACATCGTTATGCGCATAAATAAAATATGTAACTGGAAGTCCTCAATACTGTCACGAAATCTTACAATCACAAAAGTCAGAAGGCATAAACAGTGTAAAGGCGAATCAGAGTAAATTTAATTCCCACTTCTAAAGGTGAACTTTAACAAAAGGAGAGAAAAACTTCTGATTATTGAGAATTAAGATCCCAAAAATTGCAAGCTTTGCTCCTTATGTACTTCCATGATCAAAAGATTTAACCCTGTAAATCTTCATTCCCAAGCCCTCAATGAGCGAAAACAGTGTCATTTCTCCTAGGAGGCCTGTCAGGAATTGATCCAGGTTTAAACTTCGAAGCCTCATGTTTTGCCAACTCAGGAGGTACAGGGCTGTTGCTTTGAATAAGCATTTGCTTGAGATCATAAAAGACATCTGAATCGTGGAGAGTCAAGAATGTAGTAGCCACACCTGTCTTTCCAGCACGACCTGTTCTTCCAATACGATGAGTGTACATTTCAATATTCCCAGGCATATCATAATTAATGACATGGGCGACATCAGGGATATCAATACCGCGACCAGCAACATCGGTGGCAACAAGGACATTATATCTTTTCGTCCTAAAACCTTCAAGACTAATTTCCCTCTGCTCCTGAGACTTCCCACCATGCAAAGTTGTCACTCGATATCCAGCCTTATCCAGATTCTTGGCAATCGTATCTGCATTCTTCTTCGTGTTAACAAACACAATGGCAGTCTTATCACCAAGTTCGTCAAGCAACCTCTGTAACCTCGGAAATTTCTCTGATTCCTTCACCATCATAACATGTTGCGATATCAAATCAGTAGCCTTTCCAGCAGTACCAATATTAACAACAACAGGGTTTCTCAAGTACTTCCTCGCAAGCCGCTCCACAGCTGGTGGCATGGTAGCACTAAACATATACGTTGTGCGATAAATCTTCTTCTCATCGAGCTCCTCATCTTCATTCTCCGGTTTCAAATTACTGGAAGGCATTGCATCCAACACACCAACAACCTGAGGCTCAAAACCCATATCTATCATCCTATCAGCCTCATCAAGCACAACATAATTACACTGATTCAACACAGCATAACGCCTTTCCAAGCAATCAAGCAGCCTACCTGGTGTCGCAATCACAACCTCACACCCTTGCCTAATCCTAAACCCCTGCTCCTCAATCGACTGTCCACCAACAATAGACACAACTTTGATCCCCAAATAATGGGCGAACTTAACAGTTTCATCCTCAATCTGCTGAGCAAGCTCACGAGTCGGAGCCATAACAACAGCATAAGGCCCTTCAGCCTCATTCTCCTCACTTATGGGAGGCAATCTCGAAATGTAAGTCAACATAGGCAACACAAAAGCAGCAGTCTTTCCAGACCCAGTCTCAGCAATCCCAATAACATCCCTCTGTTGTAACCCCAGCGGAATAGCAGCCATCTGAATCGGAGACGGCTTCTTATACCCAGCTCTCTCCACAGCCTTTAACAACTCAGAACTCAATTTACTCTCTGCCCAACTCCTCATCGGCCTAGGAATCTTTGAACCCTTGTACGAAATATTAAAATCTTCCCTAAATATCCTCCAATCTCTCTCGGTCATTTCCTCCAGCTTCTTCTCCGACCAATGCCTATCAACCCTCATGTCAAAAGTATCATACATATCAGCAGCCTCTTCTCGAAGCTTCTGAGCGGCAGCTTCCTCAGGCTTCTCTTCTACACCCTCCTTCTTTCGAATCTCCTCCCTCAGCTCCTTCTCGTTCTTGGCCGCGAGTTTCTTCTGCTCTCTCCGATCCATCCCGGCTCGAAACCCTCTTCCGAACAATAGCTGAGCCTCATGTGGGTTTTGGTACAAGGAATTCATATCCCTAGAAGTGTCCTCAGTGTTTTCCCAATCGAACGAAAACCTAAACTTCTCGCTAGGCTTAATCACTCTCTTCTTCGGCTTCTTCGATCCCAAGTACTGCTCTTTAATCGAGTCAAGCTCCTTTTCACGCTCTCGCTCCGCCAATTTCTCCAACCTGGCTCGCTCCCGAGCTTTCGCCTCCTCTTCCCGCTCCCTCTCGCGGTTCCGTCGCTCCGACTGTCGGTCGCGGGCGGCGCGGTCTCTCTCACGCTCTCTGTCCCTATCTCGATCTCGGTCCCGTTCCCGTTCCCGTTCGCGGTCGCGGTCGCGGCGGTGGTCAGAGTCGGAGGGTTTGTCGGAATTGGAGGGGCGGGAAAGCTGGGAGAGGAGGAGTTCCTGATGCTTCTTCTGCTGTTCGATCTCTTCTTGGCGGCGTTGAAGTGCTAATTGTTCTCGCTGGGCTTTGGTCAAAAAGACTGGTTTTTTAGGGTTATTGTTGTTGAGATCGTCGATTGGGGGAGTCATGGCTTGAAAGTTGCTCGGAAGAACATGAACACAGAAGCCTCCGGAAAATAGGAAGCAAAGCAAGTAAGCGTATAAAATTATAAATACGAAAATGTTGCTCTTCTTAATCAAAACCTAAATGCCGTAAGTAAATTCTGATTTGATGGCCAATGCTCGACCGGGCCAGAAGCAACCCAGTTTGAGCCCAACTCAGTTCTTCCCGACCTCCTTATAAAATGACGTCGTTCTTGTTATAGTTATTAAGCCTTGGCTAGATCAAATCTGGGAAACCCAAACCCGAGCCTAACCCACTGGTCATTTTTCAAAAATTGTGTTCCAAGTTCGGTAAACCTAAACCTGGCTTATTAACTTCAGGCCGTCTACTGTTCAAGACGACATTTTGAATCAAATCAGAGTTGTCCCGTTGACTTACCTTAACTACAATATGTTCTTTGGTTAACTTGGTCAAAGTTCATTCATGTATGTTCGCAGGTTCTAACATCAATCTTAAATAACAAAATACAAAGGTAATAAGACACAGCAATTCCTCGTCCTAAGGCCTAGGAGGAGCTGACTCTTGTTTTTCTCTCCATATTGCATGAACTTCATCAGTACGAAACCTCTGGGTGAAAGTAGAGTCCTCCAATGGAGTTGCATAACCATGAGCAAAAGCAAGGAGGCCAGTATATGCAATCATAGCTCCATTATCGATGCAGTACCTCTCATCTGTGGCATACAGAGTCCCACCCCTCTCACCACACATTATTCTCATCATCTCCTGCAAACGCTCATTGCAACCTACACCACCAACAATCAGAACATCTTTCTTGTCACAATGCGCCATTGCACGTTCTGTGATCTCCACGAGCATCGCAAACACCGTCTCCTGCACCGTATCATATGATTACATCCATCAATACGTATATGTCCTTTGGGCATGGATTTGTAACAACAGTGCCTGCTTATGATTCCTGATATAATTTTACCTGCAAAGAGTAGCACAAGTCTGCTGGGGTGCACTCGTTATTTTTGAGCTTTTCCTCAGTGGTAGTTTCAATATAGCTCAATATTCCACTGAACGAAACATCCATTCCTTTAACAACGTAAGGCAGGTCTATTAATTTCTCTCCTTTCTTAGCAAGCTGATGAAGATTATATATAACTTTTACAGGTGAGATCAGAGAATTTGACAAAATAACACAAACATGACTAGCAGCAAGCAGTAACGACGAACACATTTTTTAATCTGATAATATCTCAAATAAGCATACAAAATTGAAGTACATAGAACTCACAACTCCAATAGATTACTCAAAAAGAGATGTACAAATAGCAATAACTCTATCATGACATAAAATCAGAGCAAGTATGGCCCAATAATAGCAAGTTATGGATCGACATCAAATAGCACCACTTTCTTTGAATAATGGTTAGGGTTTTTTCTTCCTTTTCTTCCCTTCATCCAAAGCTATATGGTCATACAGTTGACATAACAATGGGCGCCAACTTGTTTTTAAATGAACAACATGTTTAGGGCCAAATAAAGCCTAAATTCACAATGATTAATCTTGATGAAGTCTGCATGGTGTAAATGGCAATATGGTTCATTTAAGTCCAAACAAATTAAGCTCAGTCAACTCTACTAAAGAAGAGTGAAAACAAGAATCCCTCAAAACGAAAAATTGAAGCCAGTATACCTGCTCAATGTTATATCCAGGAGCTGGATCATTTGAGAGCTGCAAGACCCTAGCAAACCGATCCAAACAATTTCCTACAGCAATGTCAATAGTCTCTCCAAAGATTCGGTACTTTCCTTCACTATATGCAATTACCTGTGTATTCCCACCACTGACATACAATACAACAGGATCATCTGCTCCAGTCACAATCCTACCCATCTCAATATGAGCAACACAGTGATTAACTGCAACAATAGGCTTCTTCCACAACTGTGAAAGAACCCGAACAACAATAGCAGAAACTTGTAAAGGTGCTCCCATCCCAGGTCCCTTCGTATAACAGAGGCAATCAATTTCTCCAGGGGTTAACTTTGCATCATCCAGAGCTTGTTTAACTAATGGAATAACGTGTTGCAAATGATGTTGGGCAGTTTCACGTGGTAGAAATCCCTGGCCAGGTGGGGTAATGTAGGTGTGCCTAGGATTCGATAAAATAGACCCATCTAAGGTAACAACCCCAACAGCTATCTTGTTGGCAGAACCCTCAAATCCTAGAGCTATTAATTGCTTCATTTTGATGAACAACAAGTAAAACCTGCAATTCAACCCCAAAGCCAAGAGTTATATGGGCATGCAAATTAGTAACCCACAAAGAGTAAAGATTATTTTTTGGAGCAAGTTCAACGATGAAAGAAACATGTAAGCCAGCAAACCATCACATAGTACGGTGAAGATTCTGAGAGGTAAGGCCCCGTTTTAGAAACCATTTCCTAACACGAAAAAACAGAAGAAAAAGAGAAAGCACCCCAAAACAAAATCAGCGCAATTGTCCCTAAGTAGTCTGACTATTACAAAACCAGAAGTCCCTATAATTATCTTAGTAAAACACATTAAACAAGAAGAAAATAAAGCACAAACATACACAAAAGAAAGAAAAGTAAACAAGCAAATGGTGAGAACGAAGGAAGCTAGAGTGATGTAGGTTGTCGACGAGAGAGAAAGAGAGTTGGTTTACCGGTGAGGTGCCGCGGATACACGGCGGCGACTTGGGAGGATTGGCGGAGTGGTAGGTTTCGTCCCAGACGTTGGGAATGCGGCTTTACAGAAGTTGGGAGTTCAAATTTTCAATAAATCGATAGAATACAGTGTTATAAAACAAATTAAAAAACTAGACCGCTCCCTTTTGCTTCTCCATCTACAATTCGGATCTCCAGCAGGACCCTATCGTCCAATGCTGTTACGTTCGGTTTGAGCCGCTTCGCTTCGTTTTCAGCAAATTATGGGTCAATGGAGAGGTTTTTAGTTTAAAGTTTGTTTCTTTTACATGTTTTCACTTTCGTTTAAAGACCTTAAATTTATTTTTGGTTTAATAAAAAAAAAGTCTCAACTTTTATGAGTTTTTAATTATAATTTGAAATTTAAAAAATAACAACAAAATGTTCAAATTTTACTTTTTTAAATTTTATTTTAAAATTAAAAAAGTGACAATAAAATATTTAAAATTTTAAATTTTTTAATTTTAATTCGACGTTAGTGTTTCCATTAAATTTGTTGACGTGACTTGTCACATATTTTAGAAATCTTAATTATTAATACACGTTAGTCAAAATTAACACAACAAATAAAGATTAATTAAACGACGTCGTTTAATTACACAATTAAAACAACATCATTATTTAAAAATGATTTAGATCAGATTGTGTAGCTCTGATAATCTTATACTTTGATTTTAGTTTTTCCCTTTGTTTTTAGTTTGTTCTCTCGACACTCTCACCTTTCGATATTCAAATTACGCATTCCCATCATCCTTAGACTAAGAGCATCGAAAGAACGAATTAAAAACAAAGAACTTATTGAAGTAGTACACTGTAATGCAAAAATAATTTGAGACGTCAAAAAAATAAACAGATAACAAAGAGCTAAGGGAGAACAAAAGATAACCTTGGATTGGAATTGAAAAAAATTAAAAATTTGAGTATTTTATTGTCACTTTTTAAATTTTGAGCTAGAATTAAAAAAATTAAAAATTTGATACTTTTTAAAAATAAAGTTATAATTGAAAAATTGAGGAAAGTTTGAATTTGTTTTTAATTAACCCTTTATTTTCACTATCATTAGGTTTTCAAGTTTGATTACAATTGAGCAATTGGGATTTTATCCGCTAACTTGAATTGGTGATAGACAGTGAGAAATAATCAACTCAAAGAGAGGAACAAAATAAAAATGTCAAAACAAGATAGAGAGAAAAAAATCATTTACATGCTAGCTATACAGAACACGGAATGCAACGGGTATCTATCAATTGACGAGCAGTTCCTTGGGACATACTTGTGTTTATGGTCTTCCAATCAAATCCCAAAACAGACCTGCCACATTTATAGCACAACCACAAGAAGATAAGCTTCTGGATGACAGGATTATGGCTTCCCTCTCTACATCCACCCCATTATGATCCAAAAGGAGGTCGTTCATTTATGCTTAACCAAATATACTTTATATGGTTACTAATCAATCAGAACATTTTGATAGACTATAACCACCTACATACCTAAAAAAGACTAGAACAAGGTTAGCCCCAGATATAAGAATACACAATACCCCCAACCACAGTTCTATACAACACTTTCTCCAATTTTTGCTGCTTAGGGGAAAATGAATGGATCAAAAATTGCTGGAACTATGTCGAAAATTCTGCTGCTGCTGCTCCTTAGTCTCCATATCCCTCACACTCTCTACTATGTGCTGGATTTTCTTTGATAAACTCTCATTATGCTCCTCAATATGCTTGAAAATCAGTTCCAGATGCCTTTTATAGGTTGCGGCTCTTTTCTTCTCTATCGTCAGCTGTTGCGACAGTTCCCTGATTTTATCATGCTCGTTCTTCCAAGAAAAGGAGACTAAAATAAGTTGTGATAACAAAATAAGAAATACGACTAAGATCAAAGCAAGAGTTCAAGGACAGAAACAAAGATCCGATAAGATCAATCTAATTATGCATAGCTTCATCTCGTAGCACCTACTTGATATTAGTCTAATCAATCCAATTATAAAATTCAGCAGTTGATAATTGGGGAAATTCGAATTGGTTGAAAGAGACGGGATCATAGCTGCAAAAGCGCATGTGAAATCCCCCATGTACACCTCTGTATGCAAAACATGTGTGACAATCTTGGCAACAGAAAAGTTTCCAAGCCTACCCAATAGCGGCAGTATCTGTATGTTGCAGAGCAACTTAAACAATACTTACCCTTGGAAAATAGACATGGGAGTTTTGAGTTATAAATTTGATGATTCGGTGTCAAGTGTGACCATGATTGTATTAATCCAAGGAGTGTAGCAATGAAGACAAATGTGGACAAATAGACAAATCGATACAACAATATCGCCATGAATGATTAACAGACTTGGAGAACTAACATATGGCAAGTGTCAAATCACACAAATAATAGCCACCCACAGATAACGAGAAAACCAAATTGGCATTCTATCACTATATATGGCGTGCAACTGAGTTGTGAAGGGATGAGCTTTCCCGTAATAACATAGCCTTTTTCCTTTTATAATGTCCAATCATTCAATTTCCTCCTTAAAACATACAGTTCTTGTCATAGTCCTACAGTTCATGTTCATAAGATTTGTTTCTGACAGCCTCTCCAAAACTTGTTACAACAAAAGATGGGTTGATTCGTGTTCATGGACCAGCATTTTCAGATCCCCCAAAAAAGTATTCATGATAACAATGACACTCAGTAAACATTAGGTGGAGACCAGCAAATTCCATCAACTACAGAATGCCAAGTGTGTAGGTAACAATCTTCTAAATCCCTACATAATTGAATCCAAAAGTCTTCATCTAAAATCATAAGAGCATCCTTTTTACCAATGTATCTTTAAAAAATAGCGACCAGGTAAAATCCATGTTACCTATACAGCAACCAATAAATTCATTTTAGTTCCCTCTCTTTATAAGGAGTACATTTCATCCTACAAATGCTTTCTCTCTAGCAAGAATGGGAATCTGATAAAAATTGTCCAGACGAACAAGTCTTGCACTGCCCAACCATGCCAAGAATATAGCTTCACAATATTCAGAATCAGTTTGAACGCATTCAAGAATAATTTGACGAAATATTGGGAACGCACAATCAAACAAGAAGCTGTCCAAGTAAACCTAAAAAATTCTCTGTACTTATTTGAGCAAAATAAGGATGTTAGAAAAGATGTTTTAAACATAAACTCAATTGAAACGTAATTTAGCAAGAAGAACCAGGGCAGATAGAACACATAGTTGAATTCAGTGTCTGTAAGTAACAAAACAAAGTGATTTTCATAGGGATACCTGTAAAATCCTTAGCAACTGAACTAAGCATATAAAGATCGCACCAATAAAGTTTAGTTTTAAGAACTCCTCCAAAAGATTAGAAAGGAAACAGATCAAGAACTTACTGGATATTGCTCATATATACAATCTCTTCGACCTTTACCAGGTGTCAGGGAATGAGTATGCTCTTTCACAAACTTTGTGACAACCCATTTGCCAGAACTAACTTTCCTCACTAAAATCATTGCCCTGCAACCAACCCTTGTCTCTGCCCTTTGTCTTACAATTTTTTCCCGCTTGTCAGGCATTCTAAAGCCCTCTTTATTACAAACAAGGGCTCGGCCAATGGCAGTTCCATCACGCCTTGAACGAGAGAGTTTGCTTACCCGGATGACAAATCCCACCCTTGTAGCATAGGTATTGTAAAATGCATGTGCAGCTGCCTCAGATTCAAATTCCTGTCCTACATAGGGCTCATCTGGAGGACCCATAGGTAAACCTGGAATACCATCAGGAATGGCATCATTATCCAAAGACTCCTTATCCATTTTATCATCTTCATCCTGTTGAAACTCCCCTTCAACAGAACTTGCACCAAGTTCACTTTCATCACATGCCTTAATAGTAATGTTGTGCACCTGTGCATTTCCTATTATCTCAGTGTTACCGTCACCATCAACCCCGAAGTCCACTGCATTTAGATAGGGATTATTTGAATTATTATCATGTCAATAAAATGTTTATCATATGCCAATATGCAGAAAGAAAGGTCGTATCTCACACAGCCACAAACTCACTCTATCTTATTATTTGGAACAACGAACAATAGTATGTCCAAGGTTTGAGGTCAGGACCACTTAATTTGAGAAGTGTGCAAAAGCCATAAGAGAAACTAACCAACCTCAACAAAAACAGTAATTGATGAAATTGAAGTCCTAATCATTATTAAAGATCTCAAGCAAAATATAACACCATAATAGGAGAAAAAAGAGCAAGATATGCAATTGGTGGGGCTCTACATTCTTTTCTCATTTATTATACACCAAAAAATACTCCACACCAGAAAGCAATATCGCTGGGAAGTTCAAACTACACCCTTCTGGTTCTTTTCAATTTTTTGGATCTTCATATGGTCTGACTTCACAGTGCACGAACCAAACTATACAAATATGCATCACAAGTACAAATATAAGGAAACCAAATGATTGCTTTGAGAGCAGGAGAAACTTCTACTTACTCCACTAAGGTAGCCTCAAAAACCCTTCCCAAATGCTGAAAACCTGTGTGAAAAAGACGAAGATAATGATAAGAAACACTACTCGCATAACAAACTAAGAAGGGAATCTGACCACACCCATCAAACATTGTCTAGGGTAAAGAAAAATCAGTAAAAGAAATCATTTAGTAGAAATAGCTGCAAAACCTAAGACGAAAATGATGTAATTCCTAAACACGAATCAAGCAGTTTCCCTACAGTAGGACCTAATCCAACAAACAAAAATGCACATAGGTAAACTACAAATAATTTACTTCCAAGAAAACTCCCAACTACAATTACTTTTGCACAAGCCACAACCCAAAATTATTTTGCACCTTTAACCAAAAGCTAAATAAACACCTATAATAGTTCCTCTCTTTTACAAATGCCACACATGATTGAAACTTAAACCATGAAATCAATACCAGCCCACTGACCCGAAGGGGTAAGGATAGGACAAGCAGATACAGCAAATTTTGACACTGATGACCTGCTATGTCCATAAATTTGAAAAGCATCCATTCATTGCTACAACCCCAAAACCACAACAAACATCCAGCTGAATTTAAACAAAAAAATTGAAGATCGTTCATGCACACGCAGTTTTGCAGCTGAAAGACAAAGCCTTTAACAACGAGATTCCCTCTATCTGCATTGTCGAAGAGGAAAGTGAAGCAAATGAAAAATACCCAATAAACCCAATGCGCATGGACATGTTAAACCCATAAAGACAAAGCAAACACGACCAAGTAAGCTGCAGCATTGGCACTCCAAACAACCTAAATTTGACATAAATTGGCCGTCGAAACATTCATATACAATCAAGAAAGCTAAATTCACAATTGTATGATCGTGAAATTCACAACCTTTACACACATGTCGTTCCAATTACCACAACAGACCAACTAACTCGAACAATAAAATTGCAAATGTCTTTAAAATACATAAAACAAAAAAAATGGAAAAAAGAAACAGCAGATGATGAAAAGAGCGAGGCAAGGACTTCACAGTGTTTGGGCGGCGTCGTTATGAAGCTTTGCGATTTAGATGGAAACTGGATAGAAGGGCGGCGGCTAAACGACGCTGTGTTGGAGTTAGTTATTTCCAACGATTGAGATGAAAATGAATATTCGGGAGACCGACGGGTCGATTGTAGGAAGGGGGTGTCGGGATACAGATGGGAAGGACTACGGAGGATTGTTTCTGACACCTTTGTTGCTTTCGTTTTCTTTCTGTTTGTAAAAAAAAAATAGAGAAAAGGAAGAAGATAGGGGCTTTATTGTAATTTCACTTTTTTGTTGGGATTTACTTTTGTTTTTATGCGCCGTTTTCTCTCTTTCGCTATACAGTTTAATTTAACGGCAAAATCCGAAGCCATTGTCAAAATTCTTACTCATCATCTCCTTCCTCTCTAAATGGCAAAAGCTCTGTTGCGTGGCATACGAAGAGCTTCCTCACTTCTTAAGCCATTGCCATCTCTAAAACCTTCGTCTCTCAGGTATTCTCTTTTATGCTATTCTCATGTGGGCACTACTTGTATACATATTTTAATTAGCTGGTTTGGTAGTGCTGGGATTTGGTAGTTGAAGTGGCAAGAGAAGTACGAAGAGACTACCGTTTAGTTCAATTGTTAGTATTTCTTGGGAGACTCAGGGTATGGAATGTTTGTGAATACTTTCATATCCTCCTTATGGCCATAAGATTGATTCTGATTCACTTCCTTTGCTAATTTCATTCGCAGTTGGCAGATATTGCAATGCCAAGAAATAGTTTTTTCTCAATCTAGACACACTAGTCTGCCAAACCCAACTAAAGCTTGGTGGGATTTTAGAAACTTGAGCTATGGTAGGGTGAACCTTGTGATGTCAGAGGGGAAACCCAAGTTCGAAATTCACGAAGATGATCCTCCGAAGAAGGATAAGTGGAAAACGAAGAAGAGATTTAAAATGCAGAGGAAGAGAGAAAAGCAGAAGAGAAAAGCGGCCAATAAAAAGGACCCGCGTAGGCTCACTGTCAAGGGCAAGAAGAAGAGATTCGACAATGCAGAAGATAGAATTAAGTACAGGCTTGAGAAGGTGAGCGTCACTCACTGTTTTCCCAGTTCTATTTGTTGCAACCTGATTTATTTTAGTTTCAGTTGTTTACATACTGGAGTCACATTTTGATTTAAGGCATAAGAATTGAGTGGGTCTAACTAGCTTAAGATTAATGAATTCTCTGTAATGCTCTTTTTGACAATTTGATCAATGTGCTTTGTAAGAGACAAATTTCTACGTTCCACTTGAAACTTTCAGTATAAAGAATCTCTTATTGCTTACTACGTCCGCAGCATATTCGCTTCTAGAAGTTAAACCTAATATACTTAGGGTATGTTGGTTGGACGTAAAATTTTTAGTAGAATGGAATGGAATAGAATGTAAATAGATGTAACATTAGAAAATTGTTGTTTGGGAAGGATGGAAGGGTTTATAATATAATATAGTGACACGTTGTTTGGATGGAAGGTTTATAATGTAATATAGTATAAAGTTGTTTATCATTTTATATTCCATCCTAAGCCTTCCAAATCGGGGGTTTTTCATTTTTACTGTTTAGGATGAAATAGGATGTAATATGAAACCCTCCTCTTCCATCCCATTCCATTCCATTTTATTATAAACCCTCCTTCTAAACGATAGAATAATATTCCATTCCATTCTATTAATAAACCATCGACCAAACATAGCCTTAGTTCAACAATTAGTAGTTAGTGAATCAGTTAGAATAGCTTTAGTTAGCAGAAGTAAAGTAGCAAGTCAGTTAAATATAGTTATATTTTTTATTTTGGTTACCGCATCAGAATGCATGTAAATAATTGTTCTGTTTCTTTTTGGTTGATGAGAATAGAGCAATTCTTCTTACTTCCTTATTATTCTTTTCATAAATACTAAAATCAACTTTAAAGTTTAAAATTGCAACTATATCCCATTATTATCCATATATACCGGAAGATACAATGGGACTCTATAGGCAAAAATGTAGATATTACACACGTTATGAATGTTTGGAGACGGGCTCGTGTTTAGTGGGCATTAGCCGGTTTATATAGACGGCAGTAATAGGATAGTATGCTCTTTCCTCTTCTTCTTATGCATTAAAAATGTGGTTTGGTCAAACTATGGAGCACTCGTCTTTGCAGGGGATGTCAGTGCAGTGACAAATAGATCTACCAGCAGTTTCCCAGCTGTTGAAGCCAAGTTTCAAAACCATAATGTTCTTACTTCCCCTATAATCTTTCATCATCTCAAGATAATTGGCAAACCTTCTAGCATAAGTTGGGCCTCGGACTTGTTAGAAATGTATCCAAAAGCTCCTAAAGCAAGTGAATCAGAATGCCATAATGAAAAAATTGGACCATTAAGGAGGGAAAGAACTGGAGCCATTTGGAGCAATTCCTAAATCTATTCCACAATCAGACTAGTTCTCAGTCCACATGATAAACTGGTTTACTAAGCTCCATAAATGATATGGTAAAGCGTACATCTAATGTGGGCTCGAAATTACATTAGCAAAAGAGAACGCATTTTGCAAGAAAGGAAATTGATGTCACTGTTTAGATTAATGAGTGGGTCTAAATAGCTTAAAATATCAGGTCTCTTTAATTGTTTGACAATTTGATTAATGTGCTTCGTAAGAGAAATTTGGATTTTGCCCTTGAAACTTTTAGTATAAAGAATATCTTCTTGCTTACAGTGTCCACAGAATATGATTGCCCTTGTTAGCTTTATTCTTACAATTGCCTTCCTTATCCAAGATGATGGGTTAAGAAGCACTTCAGTAGATTATGTTTCCTTTATTGGAAGGAACAAAGTCTACATGTATTAGGTTCACTTAGTGATGAGAACACTATAGAATGATCTCCACAGACCAAGAACTGCAATATGGAACCTTAAATTTTCAAGCTGACTACTGAGTTTGATGATCAGTAATCCCCTATTTCCCTATGAGTTAGCTACTCAAGTATTTATGGGAAGTATAAGAAGTTTCAAGTGGAAATGCAACAAAGGGACAAAGTTAGATGTATCTTATCTCATAGCTTCCTTCTTCAATATGATCACATGTTACTCACGTTATGCTTATTAATTAATGGGCTTCCAGGAATAAGACTCCTTTGAAAGTTTCCTCTTCATGCTTGTCCTCTTATTAAGCTCAGATTTATCTGCATGGGTGTTTAAGTGATTAAATTTCCACTGTGTTCATGTATACAGGCTAAAATCAAGGAGGCCCTACTGATTGAAAGACTTAAGCACTATGAAGTTCCAAAAGCTCAGGGTCCTGAGGTCTATCCACATTATCTAACTGGTGAAGAGAGACATTATCTTAAGAAGATGGCCCAGAAAAAATCTAATTATGTGCCGGTCGGCAGAAGAGGGATATTCGGTGGACTTATCCTTAACATGCACATGCATTGGAAGAAACATGAAACTGTAAAGGTCATTTGCAAGCCTTGTAAACCTGGCCAGGTGCATGAGTATGCTCGGGAAATCACAAGATTAAGTGGGGGAATAGCTATACAGGTTATTGGAGATGGCACCATCATATTTTATAGAGGGAAGGATTATGTGCAACCTGAAGTTATGTCACCAATAGATACACTATCCAAAAAAAAGGTGTGTGATTTTGAACTTCCAAAACATCAACGGCCTATAACTGCTATTTCAATTATCTTGTATATTGTTGTCATTTTCATACCCAATGCAAATTGTGCGATAGAACTGGTTGATTAAATGCTTCTCTCACTACATCTATAACCTTCATTTGTATTGCCATTAGTGTTAAGTGCTCCAATCTTAGAAGTGTAAAAGTAATTTCCCTTGCATTCATTGCAGTTCTTTTTCTTTCCTCTTTTATGTCTTGCTTTTTATCCCTTCAAATATGTTGATATAGTGAAGTAGAGGGTTAGTATAGTTACTTATAATCTTAAAATGTATGGAATCGATCTTTTACAAATACCAGTCTGTGAACAGTTTTAGAGAAATGATTCTCACATTAAACTTTTTATTTCACTTGGCTAGTGGGGTGGGTAGTTACAATCTTGTGACAAGTAGAAGGTTCATGATTATGTTTCTTTGAACGAGATGAGATAACAAGAGACATTACATGACTCTTATGTCATCTTGACCACTTACTAGTTGGTAAATATGTGCTACATTTAATTAAATGCCTATCCTTAAGACAGAAACTGTGTTAATTACCTAATAAAGTTGAACTCCTAGCCACAGTATTCATGAGCTTTGCAATCACTCACTTCCCTGGGCATTGGAATCCTAGATTAAGATGCTGAACGTGGGAAGGGCGAAGTAAATCAATAGTCTAGAGTAGTTGTTTCTTAGCCTATAATGTTATGCACTAATGTTTGTGGACATGTAAAGTCATTTCCTCTGCAGTAAATCAGTAGTCTAGAGTAGTTGTTTCTTAGCCTATAATCTGATGCACCAATGTTTATGGACATGTAAAGTCATTTCCTCTGGAAATTGCTTTGGACCTTTACCGCATTCTCACATATTTCCCAAATGTTTTCTTTCTGAAATCTGCATGAATGAAATGTGATGCAACTGCAGAAAAGGAAATTCTCTTAAAAATCTTTTCACAGGAGGGAATTTCACATTGCATTTGGTTGCTTTTTCTCTCCTAATGACGAAGATTGATATCCTGCAAGATTTCTTTATATACTATCTGTCAAAATTCCTACTAAGTTAAAATTTCCTTGACTTTGCAGGCACTGGAAAAATCAAAATATGAGCAGTCACTAGAGTCCGTGAGGCACTTCATTGCACTTTCAGAGAAGGAACTGGAGCTCTACTACAGGCATAACTCACTCTATGCTTATCAAAATAACAATGATCCTGCTTTCTTCTCTGAAGAGTTCAAGGAATCAGGGAAATCTGAAAGGGAAAGCAGCGATAAGATTTACAATGTCGTTTCCCACCGCCCTTTGAAAGCGGAAACAGATTCCACTGATCAAGAAGTGTCAGAAACTGAAGATGGTTTTGAAGATGGGTGCCTGTCCATGTCCGCAAGTGAATCAGATTCTGAAGATATATTAAATCAGGAAGACTTGGAAGTCGAAGGTTGCCCTTCAACAGATGTAAGGTCCTCCACGATTTTGAGCCCATCATCCATGTGTATGAATTATTCAGATACTGAAAATGAATATTGCCTAGAAGAAACGAACAATGGGCATGAGAATCCAACTTAAAGTTCTGATCTTGTCTTGTGGTCACTTTCGTTACTTACTGTTAACAAGCGAAATGAGTGATGACCTTAAGAGCTACTGCGGCAATTTTAGTGTTGCTTGTGTCGTTCAAAAAAAGAAAGTCTTTCCAGTAGTGATTATTTGCGATTACCAAGATTTGAAATACTAAGAAAAGATCCATATAACACAGCATGATAGCTATTACCTTTAATCCTTACATACTGAAACTAAGTCAAATGTGTCTTAATCTACAACTTATTGTACATTAGTTTGGTGATTATCTGTAATTTGTAAGGTTGGCAAAGTTAAATGTGTCTTAATCCACAACTTATTGTATACTTGTTTGGTGATTATCTGTAATTTGTAAGGTTGGTAATATGACTTGGACCCGGCCGATCCAATCTATGGTCAACGGGGATCGGGCTGGGGAATGAAATTTAGCCAACGCTTGATCTGAGGCCCAACTAGATTCAACGATAAAATGATGTCAATTTGCCTGACATCTTTTTTAGCCATAAACACTTTAGTGAGATAAAACAAAATGATATCATTTTACACTTTTATTAAACTTAAAGCAAAACGATATTTCTCTTTTTCTTCACTTTCGTCACTTCTTTGATCTCTCTCTATTCTCTCTCACCCTCACAATCATTGTCAATTTGTCACTCGTCAGCACTTACTATTGGTTGCCACCCCTTCGCAGCACTAGTCGCAAGTCATCACCTAGCTCACCCCTTCCCTCTTTGTTGCCCCTTTGGGGTCCCTTCGCATTGCCACTCCACCCCATTTCCCTATCGCCTTGTTA
The DNA here is from genome assembly GCA_027564395.1 of Erythroxylum ulei. Lineage (NCBI taxonomy): Eukaryota > Viridiplantae > Streptophyta > Magnoliopsida > Malpighiales > Erythroxylaceae > Erythroxylum > Erythroxylum ulei. The sequence goes on from JANITX010000005.1 coordinate 11,303,993, forward strand.
CCGTGTTTTTAACTTATCTTCACCACCCACCCACCACCAAGGTAAAATACATGCAATGTTTTATGAAATACTGAAATTTTTAGGATTGTTGCCCTTGGTTAGGTATCTTTGCAGACTTACACAGGTGTGCATGTGACCGTTGTGTGTTTTCACAGACTTACAATCATGTCACAAACGCACACGAGCATATATGCGTTTTCGTGGACTTACACAATTACTTACATGGGTGTTATAGAGTTACTTACACAATTAATTAATGAATTTCTAATTAAACATTGTATATATTATATTAGAAATAAGTTTCTAATTAAATTAAAGTTATGAGTGTACAACTTAGAAATAAGTTTTTAATTCATGATTTAATTTTATTAGTTCCATGTTTCTAATAAAAATGAAATAATTATAATTTTATATGAATTATGTTTATTTATGAATCTCAAGTTTGATTTTGTTCAAATTATTAAAACATATATTATATGAATGTTACTTCACTTTTTTAAAGTACGATAATTGGTATTCAAATGTCACACGAATGATAATTGAGAACATATGTACTCTTTCTATTTCATAGATAATTGAAAATCAATTATTCACAACATGTGTGTGTGTGTGTGTGTGATATGACATTGACATGGATAGAAATTTTGCGTTTCAGTTATGCTACTCCATTGAAGAATATTTTTGTTGAACTCAACAGGAGTGAGAAATTAAATTGTGACAATTATGAGATTTGAAACATGAAAATCCATTATGTACTGGAGGAGTAAGAGTCCCTTAAACCATTAAACATAACCATACACATTACTAAGGAAGGCAATACGACCGAACACAAAAGGGACTATGAAACTTATGAAATATGGAGGAAAAAGAACTCATTTGGCTCGTATTACGTTGTTGAGTAATATAGATAATAATATCATACATGAGTTTTATAAGTATAAAACTGCTAAGGAGATGTGGTCCGTTTTAGCTACACGTTTTGGAGGGACCTCAGTGACAAAAGTGAAGTCAGACACTATAAAGTTTGTCACATATAAGAAAATTATGAATCACACAATGTAAAAAAATTTGAGACACATGTTAAACATGATAAATGAGTTATGTGATGTTAGTCACGAATTTCAGATGAACAATAAGTACAAGTTGTAATATATTCATTACCTCAAAGTTGACAGCATATAGAGGTGCATCTGACTCATAATGAGAGCATCAAGAAGATGGAAGATGATACGAGGCATCTCTCTTGGTTCTAGTTCACATGAAGCTACGAATAAAAATTGTAAGCATCCTGGTTGGCCTCAATAGAAAAAAGGTTAAAAAAATACCCACTATACTCTAGATTTAAAGAAGAAAAATGGATCTAGCATGGAAAAGAAAATGTCCTTTCAAAAAGTAGAATATGAATAAAGTAAAGTGCTTTAACTATGACAATAAGGGTCACTTTGATCGTGATTATAGTGAGCTCAAAAGGTACAATCTTATTGTATAAATGTTTGTTTTGTATATTTCTATTGTTCTTTTTCTTTAATAAAATCACATCATTTGTTGATTGTAGATTTAAAAGCAACTAACCATATAGCGAATGATAGAGATATCTTTGTGGAATCCTAAAAAATCTTGTATATAACACATTGGATTTATGTAGAAGATAACTTAAGGGTTGTTGTATAACATATTGGAACTTGTAAATTAGATATATGCGATGGTCGATCCTTGATCCTACATGAAGTGTTGCATGTTCCAAAGATTCAGCGAAATTTGATCTCTTATGTTGGTTTTAATAAGACTTAGTTTTGATGTAAATTTCCACAGTGGTGAAATGGATTTATATCCTAGACATATTTTTTATGATCATGGATTTATGTTGGATGGTTTTATTATTCTAGATTTTGTTTATTCAAATAAAAATGTAAGTTATTCTTTATGTACATTATCTAGTAACTCTAATAATGATGCAATTTTATGAAATGCTAGACTATGGATTATTGGTCAAAATCAAATAATTCAATTAGAGAAAAAAAATGTCTCTTACGTGATTTACATCAAATGGATTTACCTATTTGTGAACATGGTCTAGTTGGTAAAATGGCACAAACGCTATGTAGAAAGGGAACACAAGCTTCATATCAATTACGATTGATTTATTTAGACATCTGTGGTCCAATGAATATAAAGACATGATGTGGGGCTATATACTTCATCACTTTATATATAACTATACTAGGTATAGTCATATCTATTTGTTTTCTCACAAATCAGAAGCATTAAATTGTTTTATAATGCGTACGAATTTGGTAGAGAATCAGTTAGATAAGAAAATAAAAGCATTAATAATGAATCGAGGACAAGAATACTTGTTTGATAAGTTCAATATATTGTGTGATAAAAATGAATAGAAAGATAGTTAACTATTCCACGAATCCCACATCAAAATGGTTTTGCAAAAAGACGTAATAGACACTAGGAGAAATAGTTAGGTCCATGATGGTAGAAGCAAATCCACCAATCACCTGTTGGGGTGATGCATTGCTTATAGCCATTTGTGTACTTAATTGAGTGCCTACAAAATCAGTTATGAACACTTTGTATGAGTTATAAATATGAAGAAAACCTAACATGGAACATCTAAAACTATGGAGATGTGCTGCCTATATTCATGATCTTTCTATATAGTAAACTAGGCTTAAAAGGAAAGAAAAATATCTTTATTAGATACCTTGAACACTCAATTTGATCCGAGTGAAAGTAATCAATAAGTTGATGGATTTGTTTCTCATAAAATATGGTTATGACGAATTAATTGCGACATGATTCCCCAACATCATTTTGAAATAAAAGGGGAAATTCCTATGATTATCCCACAAAAAGATGATAAACTAAGAAATGTACGTAAGGCTCTTAACGGTATTACTAAAGAAGAATAGAAAAAAGTAATGAAAGAAGAAATGACTTCTTTAAGCTTGAATCAAGTATGAGACTTTGTTGATCTTCCTAATAGGCATAAAGCTATTGGGAACAAATAGGTTCTTAAAATAAAATAAAATGTTGATGGCAATATCAAAAGATACAAAGCATGCCTTGTGGTTAAAGGATACACACAATAAGAGAGAATCGATTATAATGAGACATTTTTTTACCTATTATGAGGTTTACTTTAATTCATCTATAGCCACCTTGGATCTTAAATTACATCAAATGGATGTATAGACTACTTTTTTAAATAGAGAATTGGAAGAAGAAATCTATATGAAACAACACATATGTTTCATTTATACAGACCAAACATAAAAAGTACGTCAGTTATTGAAATCGATTTATGGATTGAAGCAGTCTTCAAGGCTGTGGTATATACATTTTCATAATGTAATCATTTTATTTGATTTTTATATGCTTAATGAAGTCCGTTGTATATAGATTAAGAGATCCAAAGATAAATTTGTGATTTTATCTTTATATGCAGATGATATTTTGATTGCTTGTAATGATTGTGAGTTTGTCAAGAAAATCAAAGATTGGTTGTCATATGAAAATGAAATGAAAGACATGAGTGAAGATGCATATATTGTTAGAGTTAAGATTTCAAGAGATCGTTTAAAAAGATTATTGTCACTTTCTCAAATGACTTATATTCAAAAGATTTTGGGTTGATTTCATACGCAAGATTGCAAACTAATAGATAATCCTATTATTAAAGGTGAAGGTCTCAACAAGAAGTTTTGCCCAACTACGCTATAAGAAAGGGAACAAGTGAAAAAAGTTTCCTATTCTAATGTAGTTTGAAGTCTTATGTATGTCATGATGTATACATGGCTAGATACATTTTACATTGTTGGAATGATAAGCAGATATTAGCCAAATCTAGGACAAGTACATTGGAAAGCAATAAAGAGAATATTGAGGTATCTAAAAGATATTGTTGATTATGCATTATGTTATTAAGGAAACAACCTACGTATACAAGGATATATAGATGCAAACTATAGAGGAGTTTTAGATGGGAAAAAATCTACCTTTAAATTTGTTTTCTTACTTAATAATGGTGCTTTATCATAGAAAAGCAATAAACAATCATATGTTTCTTTATCTATAATGGAAGCTGAATTTATAACATTTTCAGTAGCAGTATAAGAAGCTATGTGGCTTAGATGATTCTTCATTAGTTTAGGGTCACTCAAAGTAAGATTGATCCAGTAACAATTAACTGTGACAGTCAAGCAACAATTGCTTATACAAAATGTAACATCCCGTTCCCATACTAGGGGTTAGAACTCTGGACTTATGACATTGAGAAAATAGTAATGAGAGTTTA
>JANITX010000005.1:11400783-11416805 GCA_027564395.1 Erythroxylum ulei
GGGATCCAACACCGATGACAAATAGGAATCGTGAATGTAAATGTGATTGCGTAAGTGAAATCAAATGACTGAGTGAATATAGGTGAATGTGATACATTTCATTACATGAATGCATGATTAGATAATGAAAGTTGTGGCTTTAGTAGCCACCGAAAATGAGCTTAAAGCTCAAAATGTGATTAAGAGCCAAAGGTTTGCTATATATAATGAGCCTTGTATCTCCAACGGATAAGGGACAGCTAACAATGAGCCTGGTATCCACAATGGATATGGGACAACTATAGGCACTTGGTCGCAACAACGAAATAATCGAAAGTGAGTCTCACAAGCATTGCATAAACATTTAACATGTGTGTTAGAATGATTGAAATGTACTGTTGACTTGTATTTGAATGAGAACATGAAAATTGTGAACAAAGTGCTATATAATGCTACATGATGATAAATAAAATGATGTGAATTATGTGGTTATATATGTTATGGGTTATATGAATTGAGTGAACCATCAAAAATGGTTACCTCACTGAGTTCACAAAACTCACCAAAATTGTAACGTTGATATTTAAGGACCGAGAGAGGACACTAGTGACAGAAAAACTCTACAAGAAGCATAATTCTTGTACTTTTGAATAGAAGAAATGACTCAAAGGTCGTTCAACTGAGATTGAAGGATCTAATTAGAAATTTTTGTTTAATTCCTCATGTGTGTAACGTACTTCGTATTTAGTTTTGACACTGTACATATTGGGATGATTTTGTAAAGCTACAATGTATATTTGTTTTTATGAAATGAAATGAGGAATTTGGTTTTTAATTATTGTGTCTTTCTTTATGATGCCATAGAAGTGAGTGTCGTGATTGCTCTAGCATGTCACTCTTGTGAGGTATGTATTCGGATATCACTCAAGATGTCAGGTATGTATCCTGCGAGAGTAGGGTGCGACATTAATGGGCCAGGCCGGGCCGTTTTTAAATTACAATCAGGCCACAGGCTAGTCCGCACTCGACCGGACTTCGACCAGTGGCCTAGTCAGGTCGAACAATTTTGGCCCATAACTCGATCAACCTGGGCCAAATTCGGGCTGGGCCGAGCAAGCCAAGTCAAAATTGACATTTCTAACCAAATTTTCTATCATTTAGGATACAAAGCCTTCATTTCTAGCTGCAGTAGGACCTTCTTCCCCAGTGTTAGAGGCACAAAAACTTATTTTCCATTCCTTGTACACGACATCATAGTCCTACCAGGCTTGCCAAATTGTTGATCACTTTTATAATCAACCTAGAATTCAAGCATATCAGGGAGGAATTATCCTATAATTGCGTCTGACTTCTAATTAACTATATAAGTGGGTTTTGGAAAATTTAGATAATAGAATTCTAAGTTATCAAAATGCTAAAGAGTGTTCAAATGTAAAATTTGAGTTGAAAATATAATTTTATTTAAGTAAAGAATGAGTACAAAGTGTAAAAAAAAAGTTGAAATAATGATAGGGTTGTTGTTTGAGTAGTCTGATTTTTCTTTCTGTTTTATCCTGCTAGTGTACTTATACATCCCTCCCAACTTCAACCACCTTAATCAATTTTTTTGTAACTACTAAACGTCCAACTATCTATTAATTAAGGCCATGTCCTGACTAACTGCCCACACTACATATTGTTTTTAAAAGTACATGTTAATCATGTTTTCAACTGTCCTAACTCTCAAATCCTGGACTTCCTCACTAATTTCCATACCTAAGAATTTTTTTAAGTAATCTAGCTGATTTTTAAAAATCCTAACAACTAGGTTTTTTCATCTTTAGGTCAAATGTGTTGTGCTGAATTTTACTCGAGCTATCAATAGTAATAAGTTAATTAACATCATATTAATGATAGTTCAAATTCCTAACCCTAAAAAATTAGAAATCCCTAACCCTAACTAGTTATTCTCTTAAATTTAGTGATTCCCCCAAAATTTAGTTATATAAAATCAATTTTTGGGAGTTAAAAATCTCTTAATTTTAAGGTTAAGGATTCAAATTAACATTAACCTGATATTAATTAACTCACTAATAATTAGCACTAGTTATAATTAGTTTAATCAGGTTTTATTATAAAATTTAAAATTTTTAAATCAAACACATGAAATTCACATTGCCACGTGACTTATTGATTAAAAAAGAATAGATTGTTCTACATAAATGATAATGATAACGTGATACTTAACAAATTCTAACATAATAATTATAACTAGTTTATGTAATTTTAAAATTAATTATAAATTTATAAAAATCATTAAAATAATTATAAAAATATTTTTAATATTAAATTGAAATTTTTTTAAATAAATTAAAATGAGCCCTTTATAAATTATAATGTTTTATCTTTTTAAAAAAGGTAAGTTAATTATAATGTTTTGTCGGAAAAGGAAATCTAATTGTGAGTAAAATTCTCAAACCTGTTACAACCGGGGGAAGGAAAAAAAGCTTAAAAAACAGAGGGAAATTCTCTTATTGGTGGAATGATGCAAGAATCAAAGTCGCACGTGGCCACGTGTCATCGGTGTCAAACAGTAGATTAAAGCTTTCCCTTTCTCCTCCTTCGCAAGCATTCCCTCTCTCGACGGTGTGTTACTTCAGATCCCAAAAGGCTTTGGCGGTTCCCGTCGCAGAATATCGCTGTTTCTCGCCGACGATTACGCCCATCTTTTCCGAGGTCATACTCTCCTTTAGATCCTTCTGTTTATCTCTCTCTTGTCTAAATCTCTTCGTATATTCTTCCTTTTGAGTTGTGTGTAATTGTCTGTGAGTGTAGCTATTAGGAATTTTATTGAGATTTGGAGTAGAAAATCGGAGTTGAAATAACTGGAAATTGATGATGAGTTTTGTTGAAATCAGGTCTAGTTCGGTTTTGTTGTGATGCTTCTGTAAATCGTCAATTTTGTGCTTTCTCATTTTTATGTGTTTGTTTGAAGCGGAAGTTGCAAATTGCATGAGAAACTGTGACCTGTGAAAAGTTCTGAGGTTTATGTTTGATGTTTTATTATGGATCTAAATGCGCTTATTCCTTTGAAGCTTAAAAAAATTTAATCTGATTTGAATGGTTTTGAAAAAAAAAAAGATCAGATTCTTGGATAACTTATGGAAGTTTCTGCAATCTCTCCTTTTCAGTGATTGAACTTGATGATATTTGTTCGGAGCAGTATTTTCCGATATGAACCATTTTCTTACGATTTTTGGTTGTTTTATTCTTCTTTCTGTTGTCAATACAGGATGTATAACAATGTGGGTCCCCAGCCTGGGGTGCCAAGACCTGCAAACTCACAGCCTAATCCGTTTGGGAATGCATTCTATGGAGCTGGTTCGGGATTGATTAGAGGTGGATTAGGTGCATATGGAGAGAAAATTCTAGGGTCAAGCTCTGAGTATGTCCAAAGTAATGTAAGTCACATGCTTGGGCCATCAATTGTTGTTTTTTGGTGCTGTCATCATGGCTTGGATTTGTTTAATAAGATTACCATCACTAGATGTTAAAAGTGCAGTTCTTTTGCACAAGTGCTTCATTTCCATGCACAATGCCCTTGGCATTGTCACATTGAATGTTCATAATTGAACATCTCTTTGTGGTGGGTTAGTTAGACATTGTTTCCTTTCTTGAAATTAAGATGAAATAACATTTTGCTATGTTGGTTTACAATGATGAATTTAGCTCTGCCATGGAATTCCAAAGCTTTGATCTTTAATGTTTCAAATTTTAGGACTATTTTCACCTTTCTGTTTTTCCAGCTTGGTCTATTGAACTATGTATTTCTTCCTACTAGCCTGGCCAAAAACCAAAAGATGCTCATGTCATTTATATGTTAGCATTGATTTTTCTTATTTTATATTTCTTGTTGGCTCATTTGAGAGACAACTTACTGAAGAAAGATATGGTTTAGCTTGCATGTTATTGCAGTAACTAGGGGATAATCCAGTTGTACTGTTGCTCGGTATGTTGGGTTGGCAGTTGCAAGCAATGAGTGCCGAAGCCAACAAATTAGTGTGAAAATTTTTGAAATAAATGCTTTTTAGGATCTATGTTGGATACTGTAGAAATTTTAGTTTATTCTATATTGATGTCGATACTTGCTTTATGGTTGACTGCTCAACACCCTTTGAGTTGCAGTTGAAATCAAATAGTTGTAAGGTTCTGAATTTGAATTTTGGGACATGTTAACACACCATTCATTATCATCAAATGGTTGATTGTATGTGTGTTTCCTCTAGATAAACATGAAGTGTTTTATTGTTTCTGGAAATGTAAGATATACTTTATGATATGAAATGTGATTCTGTTGTCATTTTCTGTGAATACGCAGATAAGTAGGTACTTTTCTGATCCCCAGTATTATTTCCAAGTGAATGACCAGTATGTGAGGAACAAATTGAAGGTTGTCCTATTTCCTTTTCTACATAGAGTAAGTAGTAATCCCTCATTTTATCTGTTTGGTGCATTGGCTTTCTTTCGCTTTTGTGGCTTTTTTCTTATTGCATTTCCGTCAGGGGCATTGGACTCGAATAACCGAGCCTGTTGGGGGGCGTCTTTCCTATAAACCTCCAATTTATGATATTAATGCACCAGATTTGTACATTCCTTTCATGGCATTTGGCACCTATGTTGTGCTTGCTGGCTTGTCGTTGGGACTGCATGGAAAGTAAGTATATCATACTTTTTACTTAAATTTATTCAAGTTTCAATGGATACTATTTGAACTTAAATGCAACCTGTTTCCTTGCTTCTTAAGTGTATACTAAATGAACTTGGTGACCTGTTTGCTTTTTTATTTTTTTCCCCTTGTCCTCTTCTTCATTTGATGTTTATGAGCGGCTCTTCTTTTGTCTCTTTATATCTTGTCTCCCATTATAATAAATGAAGTTTTAGCTATTTACGGTGTTGTATAGAATGAGAATATTTTTAGTTATAGTTAAGACCTCTATAACTTTGTTTTTGGTCTTAGATTGTAAAGCCATGTAAAAGGGTCCAAAGGCTCATTAGGTCGCCTTCTTATTTACTAAAATGTCTGCTGGGTACTTAGAAGTGATCCTCATTGTTATATTGCCAAGTAAACCTCAATTAGTATTACGAAAAGCATGCTTAAAGAGTGGGAAAGATATTTAAGCATGGATTGTGCTTGGCCATGGATTTTATGGTAGCATATGTGGCAACATTACACGGTTGCAATTTCAGTTGCAAGGTTTGACTTCAACATCATCCCGCCAACTGCTCCTAGTTCCTTTCTTATGTCTTTCTTCTCTTTTATTCACTGTATCTCCATCCCATGTATTTGTGTTGTTGGGTTTGTTCTTTTCACTAGCTGCTATTCCATGCATGCCTAAAAAGTGCCTGTTTTGAGATTTTCCTGTTTTTTTTTTGGGTTCTTGGCACTTAATTGCCTTCTGATTCGTTTCATGTTTTATTTCTCATATTTTCTTAGGTTTAGCCCAGAGGCCCTCAATTGGCTGTTTATCAAGGGCCTGCTCGGCTGGTTTTCACAGGTTGCACTGCTAAAACTGACACTTCTTTCACTGGGTAGTGGGGAGGCACCCTTGTTAGACATTGTAGCATATGCTGGTTATACTTTCACTGGGATTTGCTTTGCTGTTCTTGGCAAGATCCTATTTCGATACTCTTACTACTTTTTGATGCCATGGTCCTGCTTATGCATGGGAATTTTCTTGGTGAAGACAATGAAGAGAGTCCTTTTTGCGGAGGTGAGAAGCTATGATTCAAGCAGGAACCATTATCTGTTACTCTTCATCGCTTTGATTCAATTCCCACTTTTCATGTGGCTTGGCAACATTAGTGTCAATTGGCTTTTCTAAACTGCATTTCCTCATGTTGTAGCTAGAAACAATTGTGTTTATAGAGCTTTTGTAATGTCATAGAAAATTTTGCTACTTCTGTTGATATATGAAAATGTTAATTTCGTATTCTGGTTATCTTACTCGACTTTCAGTTTCCCTTTTGCGATATTTTGAGAGAGAATAGTAATATATATGTCCTTGTGAAATTTTGAGGTGCAGAATCAAGATAGTCATGTGGGCAAATGGGAAACTTTTCTGACTGGATTGATTTATGAGAAGTGTTATGTTTACATGCTTTATTTCTTTTAAACCTAGTTAATGTGCCTGCATTTGATTTTTAGAGATTACCTCACTAATAACGATTACATAATAATACTCGGGACTCGGGAGCATAACTCTCTGGCATTACTCTGCTCATCATGGTTGCTTCTCAATCACTTTCATCATTTGATCTGCCGCATTCTGAAGGAGACCTTTGTCCTCCACGGCATAGTGGAATTTCTGATGGACATCTTAAGCAATTATGGGCAAGGCTGCCTCTAATTCCCACCACGTTATTGAACTGGCGTGGAAGATTTCCAATTAGAAAATTGTTGTCTAAGAACAAAGCTTTCCAGGAATTGCTTAGCCTTGTCCCATATTCTGGAGGGATTGGACCGTAGAGTTGGTTATGGGATAAGTATATCGAGGTTAAGTTCTCCACAGCAGCCAAACCAACAGGTAGATGACCACTCAGTTGGTTGGCATGTGCATCAAGCACTTGAAGTTGTGTTTCTCTTGCAGGGTATTTTATTGGTTCAATTACTGAGAAGTGGTTGATGGAGAGATTAATGCGCAGAGCCTGTGGCAAGGTGAGAACTTCCTGGCTGATGACACCCGTAAGCCTGTTATCACTCACATCTAACCACGCCAGGCGTTGGAGAACTCTTATTGGAGAAATATGTCCTGAAAGGACATTGTGGCTTAATGACAATGTTCTCAGGTTTACAGGAAGCTTTGGTAAGATTCCATAGAGCTGGTTGTCTTGAAGGTCTAACGTCCCAAGTTGCCATAGACCAGAGAGGTCTGGGATTCTTCCTGACAGTGAGTTGCTTGACAAACTTAAGTAGGTTAAGGTCCGCAAGCCTGAAATATCAGGTGGAATTGAACCAGAGAGATGGTTCTGCGAGAGGTCTATGAATTCAAGATGCTTCAACTTGGTGATTCCGTATGGTATGTTGCCTGTGAAGAGGTTTGCGGACAAAGAAATTCTGGTTAGCCTTTTCAGGTTGACTATGGTATCTGGTATTGGCCCACGAAATTTATTTTTGCTCAGATTGAGGGTGGTAAGTTCAGACAAGTTTCCGATTGCTGGTGATAGAAACCCATCATATCCAGCAGCGTCGAGATCAATTTCTATAACTCGATTGCTTGAATTGTCAAGAGGAAATGTGCATAAAACCCCCAGAAATCCCCCCGAACTTTCACATGGATCTACGGAAAAATCCCAACTATTTAGATAGGAACTTGCTGGTATTGAGACAGGATCAATGGACTGGTGCACCAAGCGCAGAACTTGGATATCTGATTCCAGTGTGGATGACTGAACTAGTGTTGGTGCATAAGCTAAGAGTGTGGTCAGAACGGTTGAATATAGGACAAAAGCAAGCTGAAAGGGCAGTTGCCTGGCCATTTGGTGCAAATGTTACATTCATGATTTACAAGGTTCTGTTAAAAACTTTTTATATCAACTTCCCTCTAATACAACACATATCATAGCAAGATCGTGGGAATTGCCATGGCAAGATCATAAACCCCTTTGAAGAATGATTCAACTACTCTTCTTTCTACTCTCAAAAAATATTTAGAGAAAAGAATTTTGAGGAATTCCCACCTTTTTTTATTCCTTTAGATAACAAGAATATGACTAGTTCTTTTGGACATATTAGTTCTTTTGGTGTTAAAATTATACCAAAAAACAATACTCAGCTGCCTTATTGATTTTTTACAGTTCATCATCCTCTAATAAATACCAATTTAATTTTGTTAACTTAATATGGTTTAAATTTTAAGCAAGTTTCAGGTAAATAACTCGTAAATTAGCACTTCAATAATAACCAAGCATGAAGCATATTGTGGAGTTCGGATCAACTTGGTCAGGAGTCAGGACAATATCTTAGTTACATGTACGTTGGACGAATAAAGTTGGATAAAGCATAGAATTCTTCAAAATCCGTACCCTGAACTGAACATCTAAGTTACTATTGTAATTTATATAACGTAGCATCTGCCTCATTTGTAAATTGCACCTTAGGACCTTAGGTGGTATCATTTCATGTGGAGATAAGGAGGTACAAACCAAAATGTACTTATGCACTGATGAGTAGTTCCATCAACCATCGAGCTGAAGCCGGAGTGTTTGCGTTTGACATCATCCAAGATCGGGAACAGTGAAATATTCATCATCATCAACATCTGTTATCTTGATCCGAGGCTTTTTATGCGGCATGTTGGATTTGGTGGGTCTGTATGAAGTAGCGTTGGTTAATGGAGTTAATGGCATTTGAGGAACTTCAGCTGCTGCCAAAGCCTCCTGAGAAAGTTGCTCGCCTAAAAGACCCATGTCAGCCAACCAGTCGAACCCTCCAAGCTCAAGCTGCCCTTTCTACACATTTGGATAACAAAAATGTCAAAGAAATTTTGACAAGTGAAAATGAAACAACAGGTTTCTGCAAATCAAGTAAGATGGTTGAAAGCCTGCAACACTCACTAGCTGAAGCTAAATTTGTAGGACTAAGCACCCAAATTTCCTCAAGTTACCATGACTAGGAATGCCAAAATGGAAGAAAATTGGAAATGAATTCATGAATCATACAGAAGTAGCCCGGCAGTCATCGAGCTTTACAGTACAATACATATGGGCATGAGGTATATCAGTTCAGTGATTCAAGCTACGTTTGTTCTTACCTTATCATGAGATGATTCAAAGTCTGAAAACCGTAGCAAATCATCAACAGACCACGGAGAGTTAACACTTGATGGCTGTTGCTCAGGTAGTTTGGTGGAAGTTGGCTCCGTGCTCTGATTTGGTGGCTCTAAATGTCTCTTCTCACTGTCCTTGGTGGAACTCGAGCTTAGAGCCACTCGAATTCCAGTTGCTAGAAATCTCTGGTGATTGGCAGAAAGGCTACCAGCTGAATGGATTGGTTTATCACAATCCTGACAAAACAGGGCCCTGTCTTCAACACAGAAGATGAAAGCAGACTTTTCCTGTGCATTGAAATTGGCGATTTGGATGGGACAGAATAGTTAGTCATGCATGGTTTCAAGGACATGACAAAATAAAGACCAAAAACCTTGACAGTTTCAAAACATAACAAAAAAGGATGTTACAGAAGCAAAAGTGAAAACTACTTGAACCATTGTCTATAAAACAAAATAAAAAAAGATTGCACAGTTCATATTATAATCATTTTTTATCTTAGATCCTATCAACTTTCTTTCTCCTCCTCCATCTATCTTAATGGTTAAATTCCTTAATAAGTATCCTTTAATCTATTAAAAAAGGGCTCTTTGAAGAAAGCAGTAACACATGCTATACTTGATGAGAATGCAAGTGACATATCCTGCAATAAGAATTTATACTTGACAAGGATTTTTAATTTCTGGTGATCTCAACGTACGAAGTTATTGGATACTTTGGAACACAGTTTAACGCATGACATGTTGATATAATATCTGAGACTATATAAAGGTAGAGACCATATGTAGAACAAAGGTGTCTCTAAGACCATTTCCGTTCAGCATACACCAAACAATATGAAGCCACACGTGTTTGAAGCTCTTCCCACCAAACATTCTTCTATAGGCCATTTCTTGCCCTCTACCACCGGTTCATAAGGATTCATCAATGATAGCCTCTAAGATAATGCTTTTACTCACGCTTCATGCTCATGTAATTTCCTTCTTGCTAGCTAGAGACATTTTTTTTCTTTTTCAACCGGTGAATTCCTTATTTTACATGTACATCGAAGACGTAGAGGATATTCAAGAAGAATTTGGAAATGATTTTCCTCAGCAATGTTTGATCTGGACTAGAGATAGAATCAACATGGAAAAGATCAACTATGGAAATGAAGACCAACTTGTGTGTGAGTTCTTCGATGTCCTTTTTTTCCTTTGCCTCTTAAATAGTAAAGGAAAACTCTTATAAAACAAGTTAGAGGCTCTTACTTTCAAAGGTCTGATCAAGGTAGTCAGCAGATGTGAATCTACAGACCAATCTATGATACAGACAGCTAAACCAGAATCTAATGATTGACAGAAGTTCAGGGACGTGAGAACATCGGAATACAGCACACAGAACTCAAAAGGAAACGCGTACAGAAAGTGAGAAATGAGATTACTTGGCATATATCACAAGGAGGCAATTTGTTGGAAAGACACTGAAGAAGAAGCCTCTGGTGCTTGCTTGCGAGCTTGTTTGCCGCATGCACTTCTATGTCACATTTCGCGCAAAGTGCAGCCTCATCAGCACAACAAATCACTGTAGCAGGAGCTTTCTCACACACATCACACTGGATCTTCATCTTCCTTTAACAATATCCCCACTCCCTTCGCTTCTTCCAATAAATACCCACTTCCTTACAACTTCTCTACTGGCTGTAAAACCTCAAGGCAGATCCAAGATACGACTGAATGCAAATTGCCACCGTGAAAAAGATGCAAACTTGAAAATGTAAGAGATACCCACAAACTGAAATATCGTTGGCGATTCAATATGAATGGCAGGTGAGTAATTGAAAAGCCGCAAACTGTTCACGAAAAGGTCAAACTAAAAAGACTTAAAACAAAGCAGAAAGTGAAATGAAATATTGAGCTGAAAAGATGAAATGTTTGGCAACGTAAGTTTGACACGGGAGAAAAGGGGAAGAGGACAAAGGTGGAGTGGTTAAGCATTAATGACGATATGCACAGCTAAGATGGAGAAGTGTTTGGGTTGGGTGACTGGGTCAGTGTGGGAATGTGTGGGGAGAGTAACAGAGGGATGAGTGATTGGCGGAGAATCTACTAAGCTGGGTTGGGAAGATAAGGCTTTGGATTTTGCGGATCAAAATGAACAACTCTGGAAGAAACAGCGAAGCACTGTGGGCCAAAGCAGCCGCCCAATGTGTGGTTGTGGTGTGTTAGCAAGTGCCATGTGGTGTCTGTCGTTTTACATGCTTGCTAAAAATATCTATAATTGAAATGCACTCTTAAATAAAATGTACATTTCAAATTTTAATAAAATTTGAGAACATAATTATGAGTCACTAAGATCTTTTCAAAATCTGAAGTAGCTGTTCTAGGAATTATAAGAAAGCTGAGCCATTTTCCAACCATAATATGCTTGCATTGTGTGGATAGTTATGTTGGTTATCTACCAAAACTTAAGGTCTTTATGCTTTATTTGGTCATTATCATAGAAATTAAAGGCTGCCATTCTCCTCTAATCTCATAAAGGGCATACCGTCTGGGAGATCTTTGCTCAACTCTACGTGTAACACATTTGAGTAACACATTTGAGCATATCTCATGCTTCTCCACGTGGCCGTTACTTTGTCCATACATATTGATTTTTCCAACATATCTGGCTGTTGAGTTAAGCCCCTTTGTAGACTAATTCTCTAGGGGAATATTGTGAATATTAACTCAAAATGAGGATGTTATTTCGTATGTAATCCTTTCAAGGCTAGTAGAAAGTTTCCAAACCTGCAAGAAAATGGGGAGGTTGTACATGTGCCATAGCTCATTATCCAGCACCCCATTTGCTTTTGAATCAGAGGACACTTTCAAGAGAATATGATTCTCCTATGAAATTATAACCTCTAGTAGCCCTTGCCTTTCTAGGCCTTATGAGCTCATGCACTAACCACCAGGAATGGGGACCTTTTGCCAATGAAGAAACCAACTAGTGTAGTGCTCTAACTCTTTGGCTCAATATTTCTACCATTGGAATTACTAGGAGACAATATTGTAATGAGGTATTATATATATACCTTCTTTTAAAAAAAAAGTCATCGAATTCCAATCTTTTTTAACCAGATGCATAAGAATGCTAAGCCATTGCTTTAAGTTCTGCTGTTCTCATATCAGTCTGTTCTAGGTTGTCTTATCATGTAGCTTACTGTTTATATCTTGACTCTTGGTATGGACTAAATTTCTGAATCATGGTACTAATTCCTGAGATTGCATTTTAGGATAAATGCTGTGAATATCAATGCTTTAATTAGAAAGAGTCAAATTACATCATCTTGATGATTTTTAAAACTTCAAGTTTCGGGGAACTGGACTTTGGTGTTTTCTATCCTGAACTGCAATCAACATTCCCTTTTTGTACACTTCTTCATTTATCATGAGTGATGCGATTTTGGCATATATACAAATTCTCAACCCAAAAAGCATGCAGTTTACTTGTGGATTTACTGGAATTTGCCGAAACAAACGTAGTAAGAATAGTAGAGGGATGAAATGAACAATTGTCATTAATATATAATTTGTATCAGCTGAAAGCCAAGACGCTGGTATTTAATATATGGAGAGAGAGGACACTTGTATTACTGAACCTTCTTTTCCCATTCCTTTTAACAGAATCCTGGAGCTTGCTTGTACACTCGAACATAATCAATGCTTTCCTGTGATGGTTCACATAAACACACCGGAGACTTTGTCTTTGTGCATAGTGTTTGGTTCAGTAAGAATCAGTTCCTTGCTCTGCATTTTTAGCATTAGTGTTGATTTGTTGTGAAATATGTACTTGTTGCAACAGCACGAGATTTTCATCGTTGTGCGTGTGATAGTGGTGATAGAAGCATGTATATTAATGGAGATACTAACATAGGTCCCATACTCTAAATAGGACCGTGCAAATCAACTTGAAGTACAAAATGGTCATGTTAAGAATTGGAGGGCTAAAGCATCCCTCCATAGAAAAGAGATCTATTTGTCCAAGAACTCAATCTTTTCTATATTTTTTCAATTGGTGGGAAGTATTCACATTACGTGAGTCTTAGTCCTTTATTTAGGTATTCCAATCTCTTCTAGAAGATTAAGGTATTGTGAACACTTCCCACTAATTGAAAAAATACATAAAAGATTGGGTTCCTGGACAAATAGATCTCTTTCCTATAGAGGGAAGCTTCAGCTATTAAAATCAGTCATTTCCTTAATGTACACTTACTGGTGCTCCTATCTTTTTCTTTCCAAAGGAATTATCAAAACAATTGAAAGGATGAAGAATCAATTTTTATAGGGGAAAGGGGGTGGTGAACATGGGAAAGCAAAAGTCAATTGGAAAAGTATTTGTCAACCTAAAGCAGTAGGGCGATTGGGGCTGGAGTCAATTACCAAAAAGAATCACCTACTCATGACTAAAAGGATTTGGAGAATCTTCAGTGATAAGCAATCTATGTGGATAAGATGGATTCATGTTTACATATTGAAGGAGAAGAGTTTCTGGGATTTAATTTCCAAAAATAGTTATACTTGGTTCTTCAACCAATTTTTGAAAATGAGGGAGGACGTACAACAGCATATGTCCTGTCGAGTGGGAGATGGGGAAAGATCTTTTCTGTGGCATGATAATTGGACTGGACAAGGTGTCTTGATCCACAATCCATTGGCAAGAAATTTACTGGGAAGATTCCCTAGGAATACCAAGCTTAAAGATATCTTAGCGGAAGGTAGATGGCTACTATCCATGGATGAAACTAGATTATTATCCATTCCACAAATTCGTAGGCCTGGAGAAAAGGATACTTTCTTATGGTAGGAGATTCCAGTCTCAGATATCACAATGCAGGAAGCTAAGAAATTGATGGTGGAGACATTGAATCGAGTAGATTGGTATTCAATGGTTTGGAACAAGTTTCTGAGACCTAAAAACAGTTTCCTGCTATGGCTGGTTATGCTGAATAGACTCAGTACTATGGACAGGCTTCCATTCCTAAACTTTTCAAGGATGTGCATTTTTTGTAATCTAGAGGAAGAAACTAGGAATCACATCCTTTTTTAGTGTGACTACTCTACAGAAATCTGGACTAAGATTCTTAGATTAAGTACTGAAGTCCATTTGCCGAACAGACTCCATGAGCTACTACTGGAGCTTCCCCACCTATCTGTCTCTCAATTTGACAGAGCAGTAATCCTCATTTCAATGGCCACTTGCTCTCAAGAAATTTGGAGGGAAAGAAACCTACGAAGATTCCAGCAGAAGACAACTCCCTTATCCTCTACTCTAGAGCTTATCATAACAAGCATCAGAGAGCAACTGATCTCAATCCAACTGCACTCCAGATGTAGTAGGGGACTAGCTCTCACCTGGAGAGCCTAGTCTCCAACAAAGCAATAAAGTTTCTAAAGCCTCTCAGACCACAAATTAAATCTATGGAGGAAGTTTTGGAACTAACTTGTCAGTAATCAAGCTGTCCCCACCTCCACCTTAGATCGACGTAGAGCTACAAGAAGACGACACAAGTGGCAGAAATTAACAAACAGGAAAGATCTTCTTGCCTCAGCGAGTTTCCACAGCACATCTTGCCCAATCGTTCTCCCTTTCGGCATATCTGCAAAATCACCATACAACGTCAACTTTGAGTAGTATCTCCAGCCTTGAAGTTTTATAACTTACTGTTGGAACTTTTCTCAATGCGCGGTAGAAGAAGGAGCTTGTGAGGGCGCCAGCAACTTCGTCTCCTAGCCCGCTCCCCTATCTTTCCTACTCGAGCAGCTTCTGGATGAGTTGCGAAAGCAAAGATTAGTTATGCCCTAATTGGATTTCATACCCTTTGACTAAAGCGAAGTCATTTCGATTGTCTCTTTAAGCTCTTTGCTTTGTCGTTTTTTGTTGAGTCTAAAGAGCAACCATTAGTTGTGCTTAAAGTGTAAGGTATTATTACCTGGGTTTGGCAGACCATGTATCATTCATTTTTATTTAATACAATTTTAAATTTTCAAAAAAAAGAATTGGAGGGCTTGGGACATCATCATTTACAATAGTCCAAACAACACATTTGGTGCATTGTCATTCTGGCGGATACAAATCATGTACATGAAACTGGTAAAAGAGGTGCATATTCAGATTTAAGGTTATTACATCAAAATTAAAAACGAAACAAATGTTGCAGAAGATGCCATGTTTCTTTTGAGTTATCTAGGACGGCTCCCAAGTATTTAATTAGGATTAGGAGTCTGATGACAGTTACTTGAGGAAATCCAAAGCTCAGGTTCATAGTCTCTAGATGGAAATTGACTTTACTGTTGTTTTCACAAAGACCTGAAGTTCAGAGACATGCAGAAGTTGGAGTATTTCGGTCTCATATACTAATGCAATACATCATTAAGGACAATGTCTTAAAATTTCAAGAGTTCAAGCTTATCATTGAAGTCACACATTCCCACCAATGAAAGCTAAGAAAACACAGCAGATTCACACCGCGGAATTCAATGAATAAGCATAAGGGCCTCACCTTTGAGTTGTGGTAGAGGAGAGAATGGCTACCTAGATATCAAATTGTGTAAAACGCTTGAGGTATGATCTGATAAAATTATTACCTTGTGTTGTTTTATTGTTTTAATATTCAAAATGGATATTTATTTTATGTCTGATGAGAAGCCAGACGACCAAAAGAAAGTTAATTTGGAATGGCAAATTAGGATCAATCCATGAAAAATTTGCAAATTTTGATCTGTTATGAACTGCTCCACGTCTCTTGGGGATCCATCAACAACCATTCAACCTCATCATCCTTTCTTTTAAATCTAGACAGAAACAATATTTATTCTATAAAAATAGTTACCACGACAAAATATTTTTACAGAAAATGATACACTTTTTCTCGAATTTATATGTACCACAATGTAGGTATCTAGTTATCGGAGCTAACAACCCTTAATGCCTGTCCTTCAGCTAAACGGGCACCACTCAAGAACCCCGAAGGGCGCACAGGGAAACTATGACAAAACCCTCTGCAGCAATAAGGCTAGTAAGTTATCAAGGTGATAAACACCAAGAAGTACAAAGCTCAGATTCAGCGTCTTAATGCTGAACTCAGACAATACATCTTTGCCCATTATATGGGGCCAGAATTTGACTTTAAAGTTCGTAAGATACAAAAGATACAAAGGACAGTACAATTTCTTCCAAGGTTTCACGTCCTTCCTCCTGTGGAACTTTCTCCTTTG
>JANITX010000005.1:11416905-11437648 GCA_027564395.1 Erythroxylum ulei
TCAAGGCGCTGAATCTGGGCTTTGTAAGACCGATACATCGTTTGTATCTATTCTGAAATAGAATCGATCGTCAAGTTTGTCTCTACTATCACCCTCTTGGCGGTGATCTAGATCAAGACGATCCAAATGGTCTAATAATGATAGAAAAATCCAGACCAAGGTCTCTAAGAGAGATGCTCAGGTCGTCTATATGCAGATCTACTAATGGATCTAGCAGATCTATACCAGAATTTCTTGTTTTAACTCCTACTCTTATACCTTATATGATGGCAAGGCCAGACGAGGATAACTTTCCTTAATTGTCTAGGAGTATTGATGAATCACAACGGGTTGTCTATAACCCTTACATTAGAGCATCAGGAATTATTCACAAGGAACACTTGCATCAAATCCATCTGATGAAGTGCTTAACTGGCAGATGTCTAACGCAGTAGCACAAAACAAAGTTTTGAGAAGGATTGATTCCAAGCTGGATGGAATTAGTCAACAAAATATTGCTACTTATATGAAAGTCGATTATGTTTCGGAATAGATACAAACGATGTATCAGTCTTACAAAGCCCAGATTCAATGCCTTGATGCTGAACTCAGACAATACGTCTCTGCCCACTATATAGGGCTAGAATTTGACTTCAAAGTTCGTGAGATACAAAAGATACAAAGGACAGTACAACAAATAGAAGTTGATATGCATGCAGCTCAATCTAAGACGATATATGGCTCATCCTCTATGGATTTTCCAAATACACAGCCATCATATCCTTCTCCTATGTATCAGAGATATCTAGAAGAAGTTGACTATTCAAAGGTATTTAAGTTTAATTATCCTTTGATTAGACAGTACATACATCCTCAGACAACTCAAGAGAAGCCACGATGATCAAAGACAAAATCTACATCTGATCATATGCCTAAGCCTCGAGATTCTAAGTCTTCAAAGGTTCCAGATGCTTCATCTTCTTATACACCTTTTGAACCAACACAACAGTGGAGTAAACCAGTACAGATACGTACACCACCAGAGCCTTCACCTCCAATTCAACCTTCCACCTCATCTTATGGGAAGGATAAAGCTAAACAGATGGAGTACATAGCTACTCTCACTTCAAAAACTCTTGCAGATAATTCCAGCTCTTAATCAAAGAAAATTGATACGAAAAGCAATACATCTGAAGTCTCTGCAACACCAACTCAGTGTTCATCTGAACACACATCAAAGTCATCATATGAACCAGTTTCTTCACCATCAACTGATGAATCAACAAACTTTGATGACCTTTCAGAACTATCCAATGTTCTGATGACTATGCCTCAATATACTGAAGAACTAGAAATCAATGAAGCAGAATCTGTTGGGACTGAACCCTTGGACTTGAACCAGCACCTCAAGCTACACTTGTCGTAGCTGCACAACCGACGATAACCAAGCCTACTTCAGGACCTTGGTTCACATTTGATGATCTACCTCCAAAGAAATGGAGAGATAGACTTCATGAATTTGGTGCATGGATTGATTTACAAATGACTAGACCAAATTATCACTTGCCAGATATTTTGTTTGAATTCACATCCAGATTCACTGGTACTTTGCAAGAATGGTGGCAAAGTATTTTGAACTACCAACGTCTTCAGTACATACAAGTTTCAACAGCTGGAGCATTACTTGGAGTGATTCACAAAGAATTTATTGGTGATTTCTAGTTGATTGACAAAAGAATTCGTCAAGAGTATTTCGCGATGAAATGATGTTTTCTTGATAAGCGTGATATCCAAAAGCATTACATACGTATGACGGAAAGGTATTATCTCTTGAATGGATGGAATGATGTTAACTTGCGTTATACTTTTATATTATCCCTTCCAGATGAAATACAGCCAGAATTACAACGAACCATAGTTTCTCTACAATGAGATATGTCTACAGTCTATCTTGGAGAAATCTATCAGCTTGCTTTAGCTTCTCTTGACAAGTTATGTGATTAGCATACTTTGTTCAAGAATATCCTTAAAAGAGGTCCAGTTCTCAAGCAGGCTTGCAAAAAGTGTTATCTCCAGATAAAGTGCAAAGACAAAAAGACTTATGAATGTCATAGCAAGAAGAAAGCTCATTCTTTTCAAGTCTACCAAAGGAGAAAGTTCCACAGGAGGAAGGACGTGAAACCTTGGAAGCAAACTTTCAAAAAGAAAAACATAAGCAAAAAGTGCAAATTTATGCGGTTCTTCAAGAAATCCTCACATCGAAATAAAGCTCGATGTTTTATCTGTGGAAACCCAGATCACTTTGCAAATAAGTGTCCTAAGTCAACAAAGAAAGATGTTAAGTTTCTGAAGAAACTTGAAACTCTTATGCCTATTCATCCTCAAAGTAACATTGAAGAATTACTTGAGGAACAATCTAGCAAGGACAGTGATAAACAGTTTGTTGTCTCTGTGTCAACTGATGAAGAAGAATCATCACAATCATCTGCATCTACTGATGATGAGTCATTATACATGTTACAACAGACATGTATGAACATAGGTTGTACTCCGGTACAACGATCTTATGTCCAGATCCAGATCTTTCAACAAGATAAATATGATAGACTTATTAAGGCTATTGGGTTTATGGATACTGGCTCCAGTCGTAGGATCATGAAGCCCAATATTTTATCATCGGAAGCATGGACATCTCATGAAGAGTATTTTACAGCTGCTGATGGTAACTCATTTAAAATTTGGTTGATAACTAAAAGACGAATTGGTATTCGTTTCTTCCCTTAGTGTATAGTTTGGACTAAAGTACTTGGAAGCAATCTACCGAGCCCAGATCTTCTGATTGGAATGGACATATACAGTAAAGCCCAACCTTTACAATCCTACCCACAACCCTCAGGTATCAAAACCTTTTCAGTCCATACACTGACATAAAAAATGCGTTTGAACTTACACAGGTTCCTGCACATTAAACTAGACTTCGAGATAAACTGTTGAGCTACTGTCCAGAGTCTCATGCAAAGTTTACTCATCCATATCCTCTGTGGAAGAACTCAAACTTTTTCATAAGTCTTCCATTTAAGAAAAATGAGGATATCAATCTCACGAAAACCACACATCTAGGGATGAACCCTGACGGCTTAAAGCTTGTACAAGATGAGTGTGCGGTGTTGTTGCAGCAAGGATTGATTGAGCCCACAAAGTTAGATTGGGCTTATCAATCGTTCTATATCAATAAACGTTCAGAGCAAAAATGTAGAAAGAAACGTCTAGTTATAGACTATAAGCCTCTGAATGCTTTCCTGCAAGATGACAAGTTTCTTTTGCCCAAAATTAGTACACAGGTACTATTTCTCAAGGAAGCTGATATATTTTCAAAGTTTGACTTTAAAGCAGGTTTTTGGCAACTGGATATTCACCCTGAAGAACATTACAAGACCGTATTTTGCATTCCCAATGCTCAGTACCAATGGACTATGATGCCTTTTAGACTCAAAGTTGCACCATCACTATTTCAAAAGTCCATTACAAAAATCCATTAGCCTATCCTCAACAGTGCCTTGATCTACACCGATGACATTCTATTGTTTTCAATGACCCATGAGGAATATCAGGCCCTTTTTCAAAGATTTTTGGATCTCATAAAATAGTATGGGATCATGCTTTCGACCTCGAAAAGTACTATTGGTACGACAGAAATTGAATTTCTTGGAATGCAATTCAAGGATGGATTCTATCAGCCAGGTCCATATATTGCAAAGGAATTATTGCAATTTTCGGATGAACATCTCATTGTGAAACAAATTCAACAATTCCTCGGGATTGTCAATTACATCAGAGATTTCATACCAAAAGTGGCAACCTACACATCAAACTTATCTAAGCTCTTGCGTAAGAATCCACCAACATGGGAAAAAGAATAGACTACAGCTGTCAAGCATCTTAAGAAGATTTGTCGGGATCCTCCATCTCCGAAGATTCCTGATCAAGGACAATGTATCCTCTAAACAGATGCTAGTGACACATATTGGGGTGCTATACTACTTGAACATATCAATAATCAATGCCATTATTGTGGACATGCTAGTGGATCTTTCAGCTCATCTGAATGTCACTATCATATCTCTTATAAGGAGATTCTTGCGGTAAAAAGAGGTATCGAAAAGTTTACATTACACCTCACTCCTTATCACTTCATCATTGAAATGGATAACATCTCTTTCCCTAAAATTCTGGATCAATTTGAGAAAAAGATTCCCA
The DNA here is from genome assembly GCA_027564395.1 of Erythroxylum ulei. Classification (NCBI taxonomy): domain Eukaryota; kingdom Viridiplantae; phylum Streptophyta; class Magnoliopsida; order Malpighiales; family Erythroxylaceae; genus Erythroxylum; species Erythroxylum ulei. Next base: position 11,421,142 of record JANITX010000005.1, read on the forward strand.
ACAGTTAGCTTCTGCGCTGGCATGAGTGGTTCTCCTCCTATAAATTCAGTGTCCATCATCTCAAAGGTCATAAGAATATCCTTGCAGACTATCTCTTTAGACCTTCGAAGCCACTCCTTTTCTTTTCTTTTGCACTTAAACTCCCCATACCTCTCTTTTGGTTAATGGAGTTTCCTCGGTTTGCTAGATATCAAAAGGAGTTTCCTCCCTTATTTTCTCAAACTCCTACCTCTGTAAAAGACCTCTATCCACTTTTACCATAGAGTCTTTTCTATTATTTACACCTTGTGTTGATCAAATAAGATATTCTGTTAGTCCCTAGTTTCTTTGATCCAATTGCGCCATACAAAATGATTTATCATCTTTATGATGATATTGATGAAGTTACATTATGACATTTATGGGCTATGTCGGCATTATATGATTGTTCTATTGCCTTTTCTCCACTACACCTCTATCGGCATCTTTCAAATCCTACTGAGTCTAGATCTCTTTTATGGACATTCCTTGAATGGTTTCAACCTTTTGACAAATGGAGATGTGAAATGTCCCACATTTTAACTAGCCATCGCTTATGGGAGTCCTCTTTGCAATATAAAGAAGTTTATGCTCTTTATCTCCTTCATCGTCCCTATGTGATGAGTACCTCTGGACAACTGTGCACATTCAATCATATTCAGCAATGGCGGACTACAACTTCATGGTCTACTGCTCAAGATTCTTTCCTTCAAGACTTATATTCTCTTCTCGATCAGTTAAATCAAACTAACGTTGCCTATTTTACATTGTGCACTTCCCTTGGACCTTATTATGGTGATCTTGCTTTGCTCGAGCCAATCAATTTGCCATCCACTAGACAATGGGCCTCGGTTATTGACAATGTGATACATATACAAGCAGGTGACTTAAATCATGCTGTCTTCAATACTGCCTCCAGCTCATCAACTAATCCAGTCCAAGACTCTAACTCTGCTTCAGGCCCATGGCCTTCTCATTGGGCTCAAACAAATATCCATGACCTGATTGAACAAATTGACAGAGACATGGAATTGACAGATGACCTTGACCTTTCTTTGACGTTATAAGGCAATAATGATGAAAGATGGTTCACACATCACCTTCAATATACTTTCGAAGATTCCATCTTATCATCTTCCTGTTCACCTTTACTTTTGTAACAGCAGGTACTGTGTGCTTTAAGAATTTTTGTACCTAGTTACTGTAGAACTTTAGACTTTGGCTAAAGTAGATTCCTTTTTGATAAGGTTAAGTGAATTATTAGGTTACTTTTGTTAAAATGTAATCATTTGTCTCTAGGTAGATTTACCTTTCATACCCTCGCTTCGCTTATAAAAGCAGGGCTTCTCTTTTGTTGTAAGTACGCTAAATGCCTACGAAAAAATCAAATTGAAATGAAGAAGTTAGTTTTCTTCTAACTCTTTCTCTTCTTTGAAACCTTCAAATCCTAACAATCATGTTTGCCTCAGTGCCTAAGATATAGGATGAGTATGCTCTACACTCGCTTCAATTGAAGATCTTGTGTAACAGAAAGTTTATGACAGTCTGGGAACCGTTGCTTCTAAACATATCCGCTGCCTTGAGTCAGAAGCATTAACGGGGAATGACGAGCAAGAGTATGTGAGTGAAGTAGGGAGTCCTAAAAGGCGTGAGCATTTGTGTCCGTTTAGTCAAAGTTCATGAGATACAAAAGATACAAAGGACAGTACAATTTCTTCCAAGGTTTCACGTCCTTCCTCCTGTGGAACTTTCTCCTTTGGTAGACTTGAGTAGATTGCTCAGGGACCCCGAAGGGCGCACTCTGGTTAACCCTATGGTTAACACCACTCTAAACCACCATACTGGTTGACATCATCGACTAACCAAAGTCGGATTGGAAGTATGTATCACTGCGTAGGTATCCAGTTATCGGAGCTAACAACCCTTAATGCCTATCCTCTGGCTAAACGGGCACAAATGCTCACCCCTCTTAGGACTCCCTACTTTACTCACATACTCTTACTCGTCATTCCCCGTTAATGCTTTTGACTCAAGACAACGGATATGTTTATAAGTAACAGTTCCCAAACTGTCATAGACTTTCTGTTACATAAGTTCCTCAATTGAGGCGAGTGTAGAGCATATTCATCTTACATCTTAGGCACTGAGGCAAACATGATTGTTAGGGTTTGAAGGTTTTAGAGAAGAGAAAGAGTTAGAACAAAACTAATGTTGAAGGTGATGTGTGAACCATCTTTCATCACAAGGAAGTTGTTATATTTTCAAAGTTTGACCTTAAAGCAGGTTTTTGGCACTCATCTTGTGCAAATTTTAAGTTTTCAGGGTTTATCTCTGGATGTGTGGCTTTTGTGATATTGATATCCTTATTTTTTTTTAATGAAAGATTGACAGCAAAATGTGTATCATTATCCTCGCTAAGTTGGATCAAAGAAACTAAGGACCAAAAGAATATCTTGTTTGATCAACGGTCTTTCTGTATAACTGCAAGTATATACATATATACATATGTATACATCATATATTTGTGCATAAAGTTTAGGCAACATACATAGTTACTTACGTGTCCAGAAAGAAAAAAAGATCTAATAAGATCAGCACGGAGCTTTGCTACGTCACTTCCTAATCATCGTCACATTCAAACGTATCACCTTTTTAGTTTTAACAAAATCAAACTCTGCCAAGTTCACCCCTTCACACTTCGTAGTCCTTTGATAATGTATAGACTCATCATTATCCCTTGCAAGTCCTCTAAATGTCGGAGCTTTTCGATTCCCGTTTCCATCCACGGCCATTTGTCCTGTTCAACAAGCAGATTAAGTGATGGATGTGTCTCGCGTCTCTGTGAATCACCTTCTCAAAGCTCGAATATTCCATGTAAAAGTCAAGTCCCAAAAAGTTCTTCGCTTTGTCAACATTTAGTTCCAATCCCAAGACTTTCCGTATCTCAAGTTGGTTTTAACCGGATTTTGTCATCTGGGCATTCATCAAACTGTGCCAACTCGGTTGATTTTAGAAGAACTGAGGGTTCCATTAGGAGTTTTTGCAGCGGACCGGTTAGGGAATCGATAGAATATGATGTTGTGATCGTTGGGGCTGGACCGGCTGGATTATCTGCTGCCATAAGGTTGAAGCAATTATGTCGTGAAAAGGGTGTAGATTTATCTGTGTGTGTAGTTGAGAAAGGTGCTGAAGTTGGTAGGTGTTTCTTGTTACTAATTCTCTGTATATATTACATTGGATGGATGTCCTCACGCATTGACATTTAAACAAGTCCATTCACTGGTTTCTCTCTTTTGTGGTCTTAATACTTTTCCCTTTTCCACTGGGAACTTATATGTCCTTTGCATAAGAGGTTCGTATCCATGGTGATTGTAATGAAATCTCCAATAAAGTTTCAAGCTATTACACCTGTGATTCATAAGGAATTTTCTCTTAACATCCATATGTCACATTTATGTTCTTTTCAATTTTACGTGGCTCTCAATATGTAAGTAGTTCTTTTAAGCATCTTCAAGATTTTGTTCGTTGCTTGCTTTATTTCCCTTAGCTTTACCATGTTCTAGGACCCAGGTTTGGATGCATTATTGTTGTTTAATAATCACTGTTCTTTGCATTACGACCGTAGGTGCTCACATCTTATCTGGAAATGTGTTTGAACCCCGGGCTCTGAATGAACTTTTGCCGCAATGGAAGCAGGAAGAGGTGCTTTTAATAAGTTCCCACGAAAATTGTATTTTTGAGTCTTTGGTTCCGCGGACAAAGTTTCCCTTGTTTTCCCTCAAGTATATGGAATGAAATCCTTTGTCATATGACTCCCGTTCATTTTGATATTGAATTAAATTGGCTGCAGTGATGGATTATGATTCTCGACAATAAACCTATGCCGGAAATTTCAGTCTGTATAACAAGCTTTCTTTAGGGTTCATATACATTTATCATGCCCTGGATTTGAAAATTGCATTAGTTTTCCTTGTGTCACTCTAAGACTTTCTATGTGATCTTTATATTCTAATACAGAAAAGAATCATATTCACAATGAAAAATCTCTAACGATATTGGACATAATAGAAAAATTCTGCAATTATTTTGAAAAGTCAGTTCCCTGTGGTTATTTATTGGTGATGTGGGATCATGGAATGTAGGATTGGCTACATAAAATTCTAATGCCATGTATCTCACTTTTAGTCTCACATGTTACTTGTCTCCAGGCGCCGATCACTGTCCCTGTTTCTTCTGACAAGTTTTGGTTTCTTACAAAGAATCGTGCCTTTTCCCTTCCAAGCCCCTTCGACAATAAGGGGAACTATGTTATCAGGTAATTGTGGATTCTTGGCTCTGGAGTTCTAAAAAAGCATTGTCTCGTTTGGATTTGACCGTGTAAGCTTGCAACTTTGATTGTGCATTAAAATTTGCTCGCCTCAAAATTTTCATCTCTGCAAACCTCAAATTCTGCTTGGTAACTCAAGTTATAACTGAGTTTCCTGTCATCAACTGACAATAAAATGCCAGTTTCCCATATGCAGTTATGTTAATATCTTCAAAATATCTTTGCGATTCTGTATTGGGCCTCAGGCTCCTTAAATTTCCAGGATTAGACAACCACTGATGTTTGTTTTAATAGCTGACCGTCCTTTAATGCATTTGTTTTCTTAACGTTGGGAAGTATTGTTTTTGCATTAGTTTTTCCGGCTCTTTGGACATGTGTCATTTTGCTTGTCATTCTCTCGTCTGTATTATCGGTCTGCCTTCATTTTCCGTCTTGTTTTAATGGAATAAGATGGTCATTAGGAGAATCTTCCTGACATGAGAAAACTGCTTCTTGACTTCATATTTGCTCGTCTTGAATATGACACATCCTTTCCTTCTTCCTTTTCCCTTGATTTTCTTCCTTTTATTGTTTTTCCCATCTTACCTTGTCAGTGACTGAGAAGGACTGTTTCTTCTGACTTTATCCCAAAAAAAAAAATCAGTTTGAGTCAGTTAGTGCGATGGATGGGGGTAAAAGCTGAAGAATTTGGGGTGGAGATATATCCAGGGTTTGCCGCCAGTGAGGTACTTTTTTTTACTCTTTTTTCATATCTATTGTTCCATGTATGTGTTTAACAGTTATGGAATTTTGGCAGATACTGTACAATACAAACAACACTGTCACAGGCATTGCCACAAATGATATGGGAATTGCTAAAGATGGTTCTAAGAAGGAGAATTTTCAGTGTGGTGTAGAATTAAAAGGTAGGCCTCTCTGCCTCTTCTCTCTAGCGTGATTGTGTACCATGCACATTCTATCAATCATTTTAAGGTGGCAAACTTTGACTTAATCAAGCTTAATTTTGAATGTTCTAATTGTGCTATGATGCTAAATTTAATATATCGGACCACTTAAAAACTACAGGTTGCATAACACTTTTAGCTGAAGGGTGCCGTGGATCATTATCAGAGGTTTGCAGTACAACTTTATAGCTGCAGCAGTGTTGGTTTCTGAGCTTGATGGTCAATGCAGGCTTATAACCTTTTTTTTTCAGAAAATAATTAAAAAATACAGATTGAGGGAGAAGGTGCAAGCACAGCATCAGACTTATGCTTTAGGAATTAAAGAGGTGACCAGCTTCAAAACAACTCTGCATTTTATTATCTTTAATCTATGGAGATTTGGCCTGAAAGAACTTTAGTACGCTGATATATATCAAATGAACAAACCATATTTATTGCTTGTATAGCTAGCAGCTTTTGATCACTTCAACTAAGCTTGGTTGTATTATATACGCAATATTATTGGTGTTTTTTTTTACAAAAATAATTTGTTATATGATTAAATTCACAATCAGACTTGCTGTTAAACTAAGATTCATGGGACATGTTTTTGTTGGACTTTGTCAGGTGTGGGAAATTGATGAAAGTAAGCATAAAGCTGGTGCTGTGCTTCACACATTAGGTTGGCCCTTGGATCATAAAACATATGGAGGATCATTTCTGTACCACATGAAAGATAACCAGGTAACAATTCTACATTTTCATTATTATGATAATATTTGGATACAAATTGTTTGAGTTATTCATGGATCATCACAGTATGAGCTCAAAGCACATAATCACACCCACCGCTGTATGCTTAAAGTTGCTCTAGTGAGTTTCAGTTTCAAGGCTATTTATTTCCAAGTATTGGCCACTTGCATCTAGGAGTTTTTGGTAAATATGCACTTCATTCTTGAACCTTGATTTACATCGATTGCTTAAACATCATTAGACATATTTTCTTCTTTTGATATCTTAGTTAGGGACTACTCATCAAAAAGTGGATGCCTCTGAATGCATAGTACTCATCATTGTATTTCCTTTATTGGGTCTTTACAGGTTTCAATTGGCCTTGTCATAGCTCTGAATTATCACAATCCTTATTTGAATCCTTATGAAGAATTTCAGGTGATCTGGACCTGTCTCTTTTTAGCACTCTATATTTATCATTTCTATTTGGGAGCATCAAATATCAACTGATCATGTGATTCAGTTGTGAACAAGGATAAGAGGGATCTTAGAGTTCAGATATAAGTAATAACTGAAGTTCCCTCATTTATCATTTCTCTTTCTTTGTATTCCTAACTTTCCCAGTCCCAGTTCTGTTGATCACATAACCTGTAGTGTTGCCAGAACCACTGATGAAGGTTTTCATCCAATTGTTGGTTCAATTGTTAGGTCAGCGCACAATCTATCGGTCATTTTGGTTATCAATCAGCTTGTAGCCCAATCTCCGATTTTTTTACAAATTAGACACTCATTTATCCCTAGATTGTTCTAGAAGAGAGCCATGCTATGAAGTACATGTGACAACAGCTGTAATTTTTGATGAAAATGAAAAGAAACTTGAGAAACAAAAGAGAAACTAAATGACTGACTTTTCATTTTATGATGTTCAATTTTTTCATATTTAGCTTATCTATTGCTGGATATTGGTGGGGCTAGACAGAGATTGGCATGACTTTTTCTGGTGCTTCGTAAGTTAGTTCCATATATGGAGGAATATCGTTGGAGTTATATCCTTGACTCCATGTAATAGCTGAAATTCACGAATCCAATCCCTAGCAATATTGATGATAGAGTTTGGTTGGGCAAGTTTGATAGCTCTTTTGGTTATTGGCAATTTTTTTTCTTTTATTACATTAAAGCATTTATATATTCACATTATCTTCTTGGCTTCCAATTCTTCTCTCAAGCTTTTGAAATTTCATCCCACTTCCACTCATCTACTTCTGTTTTTAGAAATTTAAGCATCATCCTTCCATCAAACCACTTCTGGAGGGTGGGAATGTAGTCCAGTATGGGGCACGAACTCTAAATGAAGGTGGTATCCAGGTGCGTATTTAGTACTGTATGATAAATTGAGTTTTTTGTGGCTGAAGCATCTTATTTTATGATAATTGTTACCAACATACCAAAAGGATTGATTTGAATTTAACTATAAAATATCATACACATACAACACAATTATGAATTTGATGATAGGTAAATTTCAGTCTATTCCATATCCAGTTTTCCCTGGAGGAACAATTATCGGCTGCTCTGCTGGTTTCCTGAATGTACCAAAAATAAAAGGGACACATACTGCAATGAAATCAGGTACATTCCACATGCTTACTGAATTGTGCTCATGCCATTGCCTCTCTAAAAACATGCCCTGAATCAACAAGATGAATCATCTTTGGAGTCATATGGTACAGCAATTTTTAATAAGCCTATTTCCCTCAACTGACAGAATTTAGGAAACACAGAAATAAGCTTGATGGCATCATAGGTTCTGTATTGGAATTCTTATGGTGATTATAAACACCTCAACTGACAGAATTTAGGAAACACAGAAATAAGCTTGATGGCATCATAGGTTCTGTGTTTGAATTCTTATAGTGATTATAAACAACATACATTTGCGGATAATCTCGATGCATCTTGATCAACTATTTTAAGACAAAGCTGAAGTTTTCGTTTAGATTCTGGCTTACTTTATCAGTCATAAAAAATTAATATTGCATAATATTCACATAGGCTGCTTAAAGAAATGCTATTTTGTGGAATTTTGGACATTACTTATAACATTTCTTGTCAGAACTGCACATGTATCAGAGGAAATTGCTCTACAATCTTCAGAGAAGGCTACGTTCAAATTGTTTGAATGCCACAACCTTATCCTTACTTTCAAGTTTTCTTCTGGGGACTTGAGATTGATGTTCTGGATGTCATGACAATCTGTAGTGTCATACTTCATGCTCACGAAATGCAGGGCAAAAATGCCCTGTTTCTGTAAGCAATAGATGTATATGATACTATTGGATAAGCAATAGTTTAATGGTCTTGAGCTATAGTTTCTGTTATTCTTTTCTATTTTCATGCTATATGCATGTGTGGAAAAGTGCATCATTTCTTCTATATGTTTTACTTTTAAAATTTAAGGATTCAAAGCAAATGGTTGATATTGTTAGATTTAACATGGCTACCATTGGAATATCATTGCTATCTCCTGTTAATATGCAGCATGTGTTTCATCATTGGCTAACTTCAAAACCATCTAGTATGGCAGCTTAAGAAATGACTATAGAATGTTAATCATGATGCATACAATTTTATTTGTCCCTCGAGTGTATTACTAGCCTGAATGGTTTTTGTAGGAATGCTAGCTGCAGAAGCTACCTTTGCTACCCTTCATGAAGGTACAAATTTAGGATTGTATTGGGATACTTTAAGGAGTTCTTGGGTATGGGAAGAACTTCACAGAGCTCGTAACTACAGACCTGTAAGTGCCTTGTTGTCTTCTCTTCTTTATTAGATTTTGGTTAAGAAACAATAGGGATCAGTTCCTTGAGTTCTACTTGTGATGTCGTATTGCATTCTAAGTAGCATTTTTGGTCTTGTAGGCTTTCGAATATGGTCTTATTCCTGGATTGGCCATAAGTGGTTTAGAACAGTAAGACCTAAATGTTACTGGTCTTTTTGTTGATTGTTTTCATTGTAGGGAGCTTGCTCCTTTTTTCATGTAATTATAGAAAATACTTCACTTGTCTGAATTCTATGCTTACCAGCTATATACTAAGAGGGAGGTCCTCTTTCACACTGAAGCATGGGAGGCCTGATCATGAAGCAACAGATGTAAGTAGAAACTGCTTTAGGAAAAGATATTATTGCAATTATGATACAAATCATACTGGTTCTTCAGCAGCAAGACAATTAAGATGGCATCAATTAGTTTAAGTGTGTAAAACAGATCCAAAGTTATGGTTTACCAGCTAGCTTATTATTTAAAACCCTCATTTCTGCCATACTGAACTTTTCCTAAAAATGTGCACTGCTTTTACATTTAGGATTGATCTGTTTGCAATAATTTGTATTGTTGATGTTCGTTGCCCTTCAATCAAACACCATACAGGAATCCCTCCCCTTTCTCTTATTGTATAAGTCTTAAGTAATTGTATTGAGGGACAAATGAAACGGCTTACTAATGTTGATTGAACTTTTTCCTTGCAGGTTGCACAGTTTCACTCTCCAATTGAATATCCGAAGCCTGATGGAGTTTTTTCTTTTGATGTACCGACCTCTCTGCACAGGTATCTAGAGTAGCAACTCCTGCCTATGAAATTCATCATTCGAACTGTCTTAAATGGGGCATCTCTTAAACTATAATTTGTATAAGAAATGCCAATTCTTTGAGAATATATGATGTGTAAATCTGTATGAATATGTGTTAACTATTGCTATTTTACTTTTTTAACATTATTGGCCCATTCTCGAACAGTCAGCTTCACTTGTTCAAAAGTTTCTGGCAGTTGAAGTGATTATATGAGTTTTTATCAGCTTCATTTTGCCTACATAATCATCCGATGAGGGGCTGAATACTGAAACAATAGACTTGATGCAGGGTTATGTGGTTGATCCTTTGCATAATATGGATGTTCTTTAATGTTGATAAATTTCTTAATATCAGTTGCTTGTTGTGGGAGTTCATTGAAGGAGTCAATACATAAACTTTTTTAGTGAAACTCATTTCACATGTCCTGAAATTCATTGGTGGCTGATCTTTAGTTATCCAATTTGTGTGGCATATTTAATTTTAATTCCTGGTTGACTAATTTTTCTTCAGGAGCAACACAAATCATGACCATGATCAGCCAGCTCATCTACAGTTGAGGGATCCCAAGATTCCTGAGCTTGTAAATTTGCCAAAATATGCTGCACCAGAGTCGCGATATTGTCCTGCTCGTGTATACGAGTAAATTCTATTCTTATAGAGATGTGTTTTGACATCTCTACGGATTATTCATATTCTTTCTTAGCTTGTATATTGAGTTATTCTGACATATTCGTGACCTTGGTTTTGTTAGGTATGTCTCAAATGAAACTGGTCAACCGAAGTTACAGATCAATGCTCAGAATTGCCTGCACTGCAAGGTATTGCTAGATCTCGTCTAGTACTTAGAAACTACCTCTTGAATATGTGCACGACTGCAATCATAGACAATGAATCCAAAGAGTAAAAGGTTGCATTGTAAGCACGAGCATGGTTAGACTCTGCCATCACTTAATGGGAACGAAGAACCGTACTTTTAAGTTGTCATTTTAATCAGCTCTGCTGAAATTGTATTTCAGGCATGCGATATCAAAGATCCAAAGCAAAATATTGAATGGACTGTGCCCGAAGGAGGAGGTGGCCCTGGTTACTCGGTCTTGTAGATTGCTCGGTGCTAACCACCCAGTACAGATGATGCTGTAACCAATGCACCAAGTCTGCTGAAACTACAATTTAGTCTGAAAAGAAAGCAAGTTGAACCAATTCTTTCTGCAATATCTTGCAGGTTGTATCAATAATGGGAGATCCAGACGTCATACTTAGAAGGGTCAGAAGAAAATTTTCGAGTTTCCCCATTAGGCTTAATCTTTAAAAAAAGACTCCTCAGTAACGTCATCCTTAAGTCTCCTCAATAACGTGTCTACCTTGCACTTTTCTTAGATGTTTACAAGATAAATCATTTTAAGACATTTCCAGACTTATGAACTGAATTGAATCACCTCTAAACAAAATGTAAAATAGCTAACTGAAATGGTGGAACTTTTGACTGCAAATCATTATCAATTTTAGACTCATATTGGTCATCAGATACGATGACATTCATAAGTTTTAAAGGCCGAGGGGAAGGAGTATCCCAAGCTGAAACTCACAAGGGAACATTTAAAGTCTACCACAAACTGGAAACAGGTTACTTCAGTAATGTTTTGTGGTTGCTCTACAGAAACTGTGAAGTTGAACGCACAAAGCCATACTGCTCTCTGTGCCGAGTGGGCCAAAAGCAAACTTGTACACATTTATATTCAGTTCTTTCTCTTACCATAATTTTGTCGCTACAGGAGCTAAATTGTTCTAAAAAGAATCAATAAATTCCATCTCGAGGTCTATAATTGCATCAAGATTGCTACACAAACTAGACCAATACATCACATAACTCTGTCTGACCAATTTTAGAATATATAAAAGCCTAAAATGAATATGAATACATGACTAAGGTGATAGGAAGAATATATGGGCTATAGTCCTAAGTAAAATTGCAACTGGGATTCCAATTCCAATCAGTAGCAGATGCCCTTCGTTAGCTGGGACATTAGTCCTTCCTTTCTCAATCGTTTGTCGTTGAAGAGCTCATGATAAGCTATCTTTCTGGCTTGAAGAAGGCATCGATGTTGTTCTCATTTTCATATCTCCAGCTTGCTGCTGTTGCTGTTGCTGTTGAAGATGGTGCAATTGAAACTGGTGCTGCTGCTGCTGCTGCTTTTGAGAATGGATTTGAAGCTGTTGAAACTGCTGTGCAGTTAAAAGTGTATGCATAGCTTGACTGTTGGGATAAAATTGCTGACCCCCACTGAGAGAAGAAAATTTCATGGGTCCACCATTTGGCAAAGCTTGACCAGTCAATAACTTCAGATGTTGAATTTCTTCTTTCAATGCGTCATTTAAAGCTAGAAAAGAAAAGAAACCACAAGTAAATTATGACAGGTAACAGGATGAGAAAACTAGAGAATACAATTGCTTTATGAAAACCGAAAAAACAAGAAGTCCAGTTCTTGCAATTAGTGAAGACTTGAAATGCAGGATACATGTACGCAATTTGCAGAACACATTTCCTTAAATTTCTAACTGTGCACAAAGGATACTTGCGTCATCATCAAGATATGCCACAATCCCTTGGCACATTAGTAAAACTAAAACCTCCTTATAGAACAGCAGAATGTCAGGCTCTTTGCAGCTAAACCTTGCAACAATTACTTTTCCTTAATCCTGTAAGCAGTCGAGACTTTAAAATTTGATCCATCCACCACGATCATCTCAACTTTCAGAAGTTGGGAAAAGGGTATGCAAACAAATGATTGACAGACACAACTGCGAACAAACAAAACCAATCTATTCCCAGGACATCTAACGCATGAAAAAGGGACTAACATTAGAAACAAAAAGATATCAAAAGCACAAAAATCAATAAAGATGTCAGCAAAACAGAAATGACAAGTTATAGAAGAGAAGAAGCCTATGATAACTGGAAAACTAACCTATTCATTGTTGACTATGTACATAAAAGCATACAATATAATGAACAAACTCTGGTAACAGATTTAAAATCACATAATAAAGAGGAAATTTTAGTTCCTCAAACGATAGACCCAGTAAACTTATCAATTTAAGGAGCTTAAAATTTGCATGCAATCTTTTGCGCACACAGGGATCATTTGATTTGCATAAATTTGTTAATGAAAAAGCAATTTGAATTTAGGTTAAGCACGTGTCACTTCTGCAGCAGTATAATAATTCAGATTTGTTTTCTAGCTGAATGTATGCCTTAATAAGTCATTTATTGTAATGCACTTCTCCTTTTCAGTTCCCTTTCCACAAACAAACAAACAACCAAAGGAAATTTGGTGGAAGTGTACAGACACCAGACAACTCAAACTAAACCACACCATATCTCCATCTCTAGTCTAACAGAATTTTTCTTATATAGAACCACACCAATAGACAATGTGACACAGTTATATTCAATTCTGATGTAGTCTCCCAGTTGAAATGTAATCATCCACGTTACTCCTAATGCTTCGCAAAAGCTATATGCAATTATGCACTACAACAATCTAGTTGAAAGATCAAGATATTTCCATTCATGTGGAAACTAAGCCTATAGTTTGAATGTTCACTGAAAATTGTTATGCCAAACCCTTATTCGCAATGCCATTCTTGACACATGAACCTGTCTATTTCATAGAGACAAAATATATCAAGTTGTTGAACTGAATCACAAAACTCTAAACAACCTCAAATTTGTTGAACATTCACAATGATAACAGGTACAGACAGAAGTTAACTTGTATCATCAATTATATAAGGTCGAAATGAATAAATCAATATTCTGACAACTAGCCAAAGTGGTAAATAACTTCTTCTCAATCAGCTGAAAAGAAAAGGGCAGTTCATAAGCACATGGCAATTGGTACTGGGCTAAACTCCGATTCATCATTAAATGCATGGAAGTTAGAAAATTAGAAGTTGTAGATGACTTCAACTTTTTCATCAATCAAATGATATCAACAATATGGATGTAAAGGAAAGAATTTTGACATTGTCTAACAGTCAGCAGCACTTCACTGTAACAAAAAGCAGTTTGTACGCACACACAAACTTTTAGTTTCTATGCAGGCAATACATCATACTATGGAAGGCATAAAGCAACTCCAAAGGGGATCATCACAAATGGAAACAGATCCTTACCATCTTGCAAATGGACCTGTTGTTCCATTGTTTGCAAACGCAATTTCAATTCACTATTTTCAACATTCAGGCCATTTGTATCCCTCTGCTCACAAAGAAAAAACAAAAGAAAATCCAAACATGTTATACTCATGGTGTGCTTCTATACATTTTAAATAAAATCATGTTGTAATTCAATAATTCTCAACAAAAAACAGACAACTTTCATCTGAATGTACGCCTCCCTATGAGAATGTGAAGCGATGTTTTACAAATCTGAATGGGATATCAAAAAGGAGGGAGACTGGGAGAGGGTTGATTAAACTGAAGTTGTACCGATGTTGAACGATATTGAACTGGGATAAAATATAAATTATTTAAAAAGGTAAATCTATCTTAACAGATATAGAGCCAGACATTTATGTCAAATATATCAAATTTCTTGAATATATACAGAAGTTAAACATTGTGTTTTGGTAAGCTTCCTTTTAATTGTTGACCTTCACATCTTTCCATTTTAAAGCATTAACTAATTTCAGGTCAGCAATTAAATAGCAAAGGCAGGATTTGAACAACAGACAGTCCTTGAAATAGAAAACATGAAAACAACGCTCTCATGGTACCATGACATTAATTAAGCAGCAAAACTTCTACATGCATTTATATACATATACAGGATAACTCTAAATTGAAGGTCAACTGGACCAGTTGACTGTTCTTTCGCTGGTTTGGAGACATTGATGAAAAATTAAATTGCTGCATCTTACCTGAAGCAAAGTCAATTGAGCAGATAGTGATGTAGCTTCTGTTTGCAGTGTTTGTACTTTCCTTTCTAGTTCAGCTATATACCGCATCTTTCGTTCCTTTGATCTTGCAGCTGATTGTCTATTTGCCCAGATCCTATTATATCAAAAATAATAAACAAAGAAGTATGCATATAAGATGCCAATCTAAAACACAAACTAAGAAAGCAAACATGTTCCCTATTTTCCTCCCATATAATTTACAACAATTGGAGGGTAGCGTAAATCGTGAGCCAGGTCTTAAAAAGGTTGAAATGCCAGGAACTTGAAGTGCTATCCATCCATACCTAAATTTTATTGGCAGTATGGCGCTTACAGGATTACATACGATCACATCAATTGTATTTGCTAGGAAATGAGTTTCTAATAAGGAAAAAGGAAAATCACATCAATTGTATTTGCTAGGAAATGAGTTTCTAATAAGGAAAACCACATATTCTGCAGTATACATTCTCCATAAGAAACCAGAACTCAAAAGAATCTCAAACCAGGCAATACTAGAACAGGGACATCTAACTTGGATTTCCATTCACATATGACAATAGTAGCACTAAATTACGATGAAAAATCATCTCAAAACAAAAACTCCAACAATAAAATAGACAATACCCAAAAGCCGAATATACCTTTTTGCGCGCTTAGGATCAATAAGAGCAAGCTCAGCAAGCTTGGCGGCAGAAATAGCCTTCTTAGAATCAGCAGGAGAGACCTCTTCTGGACCTGACATAAGCATCTCTGGCTTGATAGTCGTCGAACTATCCATTGATTGGCTATGCTGATGCCTAACTCTAGGCCTCTCACTAGGCCCACCAACATCCCCTGTCACCGAAGTTGATGCTAAACCTGGTGATGCCCCTACTGGGGCTGATTGTTCTGCCACTTGAGCAGCCGACGTAGCAGAGGAAGAATTATATTTATCCATATCAAGGTACATTGACAACAAATCCTCCTCAGTCTCATCAGACAAAGACGGCCCATCAGCACCACCAACAACACCAAGATCACTGTCAAAGCTAAGATCATCAGGCAATGTGAGAATCTCTGAATGAGCACGTCTATGACCAACATTCTTAGGTGGGTTATCAGGCATTCTGCTAATATCATGACTAAAGTTGCTAGAATCAGCTCCATGGGCAAAACGACTAGGGTCTGCAACAGCTCCTGCAGCCATTGGATTGAATGCAGATAATGAAGGCTCATGCTTTACATTAAAAGAACTCCCGGATGGTGAAAAGCTCGAGAATCGACCAGACGGTGGTGGCAAACCACCAGTTTGAGCTTGGGTTTTATCCTTATCCATCCAGAGAATTCCAAAACCCTAATTAAGCTCTCAAACCACTCAAATATTAAACAAATCTGAATAAAAGTCCAAGCTTGGATTTTTAATAGAAAGTGAAAGATGGAAATCAAATACTATCACAAGAAGAAAAAAACAACAAATAGGAATCAGTATCAGAAACTAAGGAACCTAGGAACGCAGAGAAAGAAACGGGTAAAAAGAACTCTTTTTCCTTTTTCTTTACCAGAAAGAACAAATTAAACCTTGAAACATCAAGACAGATCAAACAACAGTAGCCCCAAAAGAAGTGGAGATCTGAATCTGAAGCCAAAACAAAGAGAGAGAAAATGAAAAACTAAATATTTGGAAGGGTAAAATTAAGAAATACGCGCGAGGCAGAAAGGAAAATATGTTTACTTTCCGGGAATATCTAAGGCAGAAAATTCTGTTCTGACTTCTGAGGCAGCTTATGAGTTACATGGTTTGTATTGGAAATGTCGAAATCTCAGACTTTTAGCATTATAAATTCTGACCAAAACCACAACCAAACCAAACCAAAGTCACTTCACATGGACAGATGCTCACCACCTTCTTTTATTCATTATGCGTATTAGTTATTCCATCATTTCCCCCTGTCTCTTA
>JANITX010000005.1:11453246-11470349 GCA_027564395.1 Erythroxylum ulei
GGAGTGATTGTTCCAGAAATGATGCTTATGCTTTACATATAAAGCTTACATTAAAACAATTTCTGGAGTTTACAAATTCTTTTCCTAAGATGGTCCCACGATACTCAATTTGTTGTGTTTCCTCTCACATATATGAGGGAATAATAAAAACAAACACAAATTTAAAGCAATGACCAAGTCAACATCTGTGGGTCCTATGAAAAGATGTTGGGTAACAAAGGTTATGCTTAACTAAAGCTTGCCCATGAAAACAAGGTTTTCTACATCCTTTATTCAAAACTTTGCAAATAATAGCCTACGTTAAAAGGTTTTGAACTTTCAAAAGTCGTGCAGTGTTAATGCACTAACAATTTAATCACATATGGTGGGCCATGTTGATAATTTGCAATTTAGCAAAGAATGAAAAACGCAGGGTTCGTCATCTTCAACCTCTTGACGGGTCGACTTGACCCGCATCCAACCCATATTACAAAACCAACTATATCTTATCTTCTTAAACTCTATTTTTAATGATTTAAAAGCCATTTAAGCAAAATTACATTTTGCACAGTACATTGACTCCTCTAACATCATTATATGCAACAGAAAAAACACCCAGTCATGCATATAATTACAGAAAATTAATTAAATCAAGGCAGAGAAAAGTTTTGCTCTGATACCAACTGTTAGACATGATAATAATCTATATACACGTATATTATAGAAAAATAAAAATGCGGAGTGTTATTACATGCCTCCTGCCATTGGTGTTGAGAGATCTCGGATAAATATGAGAGAGCTCTTCTAAGCTTTTAGCAAATGCAAGAGATGGTGTATGCAGAATAATGCTAAGCCTAGGGACCCAATCTCCTTATATTTCTTGTTGTCTGCCATCAAAACAACAGAAGGACGTGACGGTTTAAGTGAAAGGGCATGAGGTTTCAAAATGAACAGACACGACCCATCATAAAGGAAACTAATAGATAACATACAATTGTTACCTACAAGCCAACGCATTCTTTGGTTATCTCAGTTGTTGTATAATACAACTCAGGATACCTGCTATCTCCTTGAAAAGATCCCATGTATCTTTATAAGGTAATTCTCACACACCAAAGTTTTTCTGAGTATTCATTCATCTTAGTGGATAATACTTCTAAACTTCTTGATGTTAATAATATTTTACAATTTGCATAAGAAACTCCAATTGCATGCCTCTAAATTACTAACCTAGATATCATCTAGAATAATTAAAACTTTGTTATCCTTTTTCAGCTTCTCTCTTAAATTATGTTCGTATTGAAAATCTCCTTAAATGATTTATAATGTTAATTATGGGCTGAAGGAAACTGGTTAAAGTTAGTGCATTGGAGTAAATATACCATCCTATAATTGATGTGTGCTTCTCAGGAAGCTTTGAACTTCCTATCAATTAAGACCTTCAATTAATGATTTTATGCTACAACATATTGGGATATTACTTATCTATTAACATGAAGTAATCACATCGATATATGATTAAGAAGTGAGTTTACATTGGCCAATTGATCATCAGAATAGTATGATTAAGGTCTATTGAACTCCCAACATTATGAAAACCTTTTGTTTATGGCCCATAAGGATTTCCTTGACTCATAGTTTGTTGCCCTTTCATTTTTCTTTTTGAGTGGCTTAATATTGAGAGCCACTTGAATTAATGGTATTCATTTATAAGGATGTACAACTTGTAGATATATGGAAGTGTTGTGTACTTTTTACATTTAAATTTTTTATGTTATAATTTTAGTGCAATTTTGCATATGTCTTCTAAAGCCACACTTTCATAAAAATTCTGTTGATAGAACTTCTTATTTTAGCTTATTTTCAACTATTGACATTATCATGGTTATATAACTTCGTAATGATGAACAAAAACTGTGAAACTTGGAAATGGAAAGCATGAAACCAACATTCATCTACTTTTATCCACAATACATTGAGGCCTTACGAGAGTGTGGGGAGTCAACAGATGATCTTTTCTCTAGTTAATATATAAATGCTTCTTTTATAATATCATGCACTATTTTTTAGTCACTTCCTGACATTAGCTTCCAATTCTTCCCTATTTTTTCTAGCATCATCAACCATACGCTGTATCCTCTCACTGACAAGCACTAACTTTTCTACTTCTTCCTTTAGGCCTTGGATGTTATCCATGTAATAATATACATAAGCAATTATTGTTTTTATAGGATCAAGCTAGTACTCAACTATTATTGGTCCAATAGAAGCAATCAATTGGTCAATTAAGTAGCCCTACACATTCTTGGATCAAAAAGATAAGTTATTAATTCCTCTTTAAATAGAAAGAAACTAAGGAATAATAGATGGCATATATGTTTTACTTGGGCAAGTGATAAAATCATCCTTTGTTTTAATTCTAATGAAAAAATAATGTTTAAGTAGTGGTGTGGTTCACCTTAGTAATTAAGTTATTTTCTTTTGGTAATAATAATTGTAAGTGTTTAATAATCAATGGAATTTATTACGTTTGTTTTCTCTCTTTACCATTTTTTATTGTTTGTTGAATTAGCTTGTTACCTTTCTTTTCTAATTCTGAAATAAAAAAGAAAGCATCAAGAATTATTGATCTTTAAATTTAATGATTATACATTTAACGATTTTGATAATGAGAACATACGTAAACCATTTTCCTTGTATTTTTAAGGTAAAATTATAATGGAAAATATAGAATCATAAAAAAAAAAGGTTTATCAAACTTATCGTCCTTTTCTTGTGATAAGGTTGATCTAGCTTGAAGTTATTTTTCGTCTTCTCAAATATCTTTTACAGTAAAATGTTTGAAGAGAGAGGAATTTCTATGCTTATAAAGACTTTTTAGTTTTAACCGCAAGTGTATGGTATAGTTGTAGTTAGAACTAATAAGTACGGGTCGATCCCACAAGAATTATAAGTACTAGTATTATAAGTACTAGTACAAGGATTATAAGTACAAGGATTATATGTGTAAGAGATGGTGAAGAAGAGAGAAGGGAAGGTTACAATGGTGAAAATTAATTCCTCAAACAAGCGTATCTAGTAGAACTTTAAGTTTGAGGTGGTAATCGTAATTATACTTATAAATATTAAAACGTCCACGTCAATAAATATTGAAGGAACCCTAATAGAAATTCAATATATGAGAATTAATTGAGCACTTTGCCATTTTTACCTAGAGATAGGTTTTTAATTTTTTCCTTTTGAAATAAATTGAGCACTTTGTCATTTTTTATGCTTAGTAATTGTTAGTCTTAGTATGATATCACATTGTTAATTAGATAACGATAAAATTTGATATTTTAAAAATCGAACCAATTTGGCTAATTTTACGGAAAAATCTTGAACAGGTCAATTTTTCGGTTCAGTTTTTAACCTTTCAGTTCAATTTAGTTTAATAATCTTTGTTGTTAAAAACTTATCAGTTTATTAGTTAATCGATTAATTTTGAAAAACTAATAATTTTTATAAACCATTTAATAGACTCATTTTTTAATTAAACTTTAAATTTTTTTGATAGGTAAGGATAATCTTCTTTAATCATTTTAAAAAAAATTAAATTTTATTTAATCTACTAATTTTATAACACGCTAACATTAATTGAATCTTTTAAAACTTAAACCTCTTGTTTTATTAGTTTAACTTTTCAATCCCCTTTTAAAAAAATATGAACTTATAATGTTTTCTTAGTATCTATAATTATTATAATTACTCATAGCCGTAATATACATCATAATTTACTATTTGAAATCTTTTGCTATTCATATAGTTATGAATTTTGCTTAATTTTTAGCTTAATTAGTTTGTATTTGTGATCTACATACTCTAAATTGATTATACAGTTATAATTTTTTCTTTCAACCTACAGTACACTTAATGAAATCCGACTCACACTCTTCAATGTCTCATAATACACTACAACAGAACAACTATTAACTTTGGCGACAAATTGAAAATCATCATTAAATGTGAACTTTGGGTGACGATTTCAAAATCATCGCACATAGTCATGGTTTTGGCAATGTTACATAATATCGTCGCTGAAGCAGTTTATTTAGCGATGATCTACTGGAGTTATCGTAACCTAAAATTTTAATGTTAATAAGATCAAAATATCATAAATTTAAGTTGACTACTATTCTTAATTATTAATATTTATGAGCAATAAAATAATACTACATATAAATATTGGAATATGGTAAGTAATTATAAGTTATAAAGGATAATTGAAGACAGAGAAGTGTGTGAGGGAGCTATTAGAAGGCTAAAAAAAGAAGAACATTTGAGGAAAATTGACTTAGAGGGGAAAATAAAGTAAGTGGACTATAAACTTAAGCTCGCTATGAATGATAACAAGCAACTGAAGATTATATTAATGACATATCTCACTCTTGTTTTGATATTGATATCTATTATTGTCTTTTTCTCTCTCTCTAAACTTGGAGACTAGTGTGAGAAGTACATGTTTAACAAAGTAGAGAGGGACTAGTATACTTAACAAGGAAATGGTAAATACAACTGTGATGAACAACATAAGATAAAGAAGATGGAATTGAGATGCAGAAGAATGTACCAATGTTATTTTGTACTTATTGCTAGTCCTTAATAGCATTCAAGAGGAGGAGTGAACTGGTTCTTAGTAAATTTAAACAACTATTTATTATTTAATATAAACAATTTAAAATTATCAACTTATGATAAAAGTAACTTAATATTAATCAATAACATAATCAAACAATAATTTGAAGACTATAGGAGTAAAAGAAAGGAAAGGCTATGTAGGAGTAAAACATAACTTAGGAGTAAAACATAACTTCCTTTCCTATATATCAAGCCATGTAGAAAAGGAAGTTAATTGATTATAAGAACCGACCACGTGAACATTCATATAATTAAAGTGGCATTGTGGCAATGATTGTACTCTAGTTTATCATATCTATCAATCATGTATGTAGTTATCAATAGCCAATATGAAGTAAGGTAATGATTTTGAAAATGTAAGTGATAGTTTGCCATTATGTACTTTGGCCTACTCCTTTTGTTTCTGACGCAACAACCCATGGCCTAATCCTGGTTAGTGACACGAGAAAACAAACACTTACGTGAAAATGATGAACAAGGAATGTCTGATAGGTAAGGGATAAACAATTGTCAATAGGATTATTGTAGTCATTTGCTTTGAATTACAAAGACTTATTATGTACACTATAATGTTTTTATTATCAATTAAGATAATTTTAACTTTATATCATCAATCAACTTTTTGTTTAAACTAATTAAATATATAAACAAATTAAAATATTATGCATAGATAATTCATAACTGTTGAAATTATGCATTAATCATAAGATTATGAAATAAAATTTAATGTCGGGATTTTTTAAAATTTTTTAAAAATTTATTTACCGATGGAAACTACATGTATGTCGGTCAAATCCATTATAATTACCGACGGAACACCACAAATCGTCAATAAAATGTAAGATATTTATCGACAGAACAAAGAGTAACCGTCGGTAATATTGACAGTCATCGCCAACTTTACCGTCAGGATTTGCTGAATCATTGGTATACTCACCGACGGTCAATCATAACCGTAAAAAATTTTACCGACGAAATAACCAATACTGTTGGCAAATATTCCGACAGAAAGGAAAAGTTTGTAGGTAAATTTACCGATGGTTACAACCAACCGTCGGTATATTCACCGATAGTTACATAAAATGTCTGTCAGTAAATTTACCTACGGTCGTTTTAACGATGTCTTTGTCCATCGGTTGATTCCATCGCTAATTTATATTACCGACGAAATTCAAACGTTTTCCATCGGTAATATCTATTGCTAAACGACATTTTTCTTATAGTGCAAGATGTTAATTAGAAGTTTAAGAATCCTTATAGACAAAATAATAAATAAAGTTCCACGCCTAATATTCCATTGGAAAGGAAAAGAAATAATTGTTTTTTAGATTCCAAGTGACATTACGGTCGGCAGAAAAGGTAAAGGGGTTTCCAATGTTTGGATTCCCAAGAACCCTCCTTGCACGTTCCAAGCCATTAATTGAAGCAGTTAAAGATTGTCCTTCAAGGTCTGGTGAATTAACACCCTCTTCCAACAATTTCTTTGCTTTAACTAAATTTGTAGAAGATACAGTGAACGATTTCCCAAATCCAGTATGGATGACGGTATTAGATAAACTGCACATACTAAGCATTTTAGCTAAAGAGCAAAGACAATATAACAATCAAAGCTAAATCAAATGGTATTAGGAAGTCAACTTTTAACATATACATATTCGACTAATAGACTCTATTATCGTCACGATGAACAGACATAGTTTTTGTAATCGATCACTATTCTAAAACAATCGATTTCCCTAATCATGTATGAACCATTGGGACATCACCACCACCTCCATTTCTATCTATGTTCTCTTAAAGATTCGAGGAAGCTTAACACAACATATAGTATATACAATCAGATGTTCATATAATAACTTTATAACAGAAAATGAGATACTGATAATAAAGAAAGATAGGTAGTTTGAATGATACTAAGAACTTTGAAGAAGAAGATCGGCCATGGAAGGCAAGTGATGATTAATGTTGGATAAGGGAGATATATCATAATTCCATAGGAGAGATGTTGATCCTAATATAGTACAAGTGGATGAAGTACATGCCAATCTTATCGTAGAAAGAGATAAATACTATATTGGGGATGAATTATATGAAAATGATGATACTTTGGCTGAATATAATAGTGATGAAGAGTCGAATCATAATGTAATTAATGATGATGATTTTCAAGATCTTAATTATGATGATTGAAGGTAAAAAAATTGTTGTTTATATGGGACTATTGTTTATATTGTTTGAAACCTAACAAGCCACCATTTTAATTAACTTATGATTAGCAATTCTACAGACTAATAATTGTTCTCCATAGGCCAAGGACAACCATTTATATGTAAAGGGAGGTTTTAAAGTATCAATATCCATTGAGAAAATTAAGTGTTTTCAAATATATAGGAAGGGGGTCTCTGATTCTAGCTTTTTCCTAGAAATTTTGTGAAATTAATGTATTTCATTATGCTTAATTAATTTATTTTTCATATATATATATATATATACAAATAAAACTCAAAAATAACTTCGTCTAGCTCTTCTCTTATATATATATATAAGAGAAGAGCTAGACATTTTGTTTGAAGTTATTTTTGAGTTTTATTTGTACCTAATGTGTTATAGGTAGTTGAAATGCACTTGGAATTAGGGTTGTGTATAAGATGCTTTTAATTATGCTGTGAAGTATGTATAACTTTGTTCATAAGTCAAGATCATTGAAGCACTTCTTATTACTATGTTGGTTGAAGCAAAAATGCCTCCCTTTTATGAAATGTACATCATTAAATAACTTAATGCTTACTTTCTTATTAACTTTCATTTTGTAAGCATGTAATAAAATTTGTAATGAGTTGGTACCAATAGTACCAATACATGTAACAGATTCCTTATTGAAAGAAACCACAACCATATTAATGTTGATTTCTGAAATACAATCCAAATGTTCTTTATATTTGTTAGATGTGTTATTTATAAACAAAGAAAGTCAAGACTTGTAAAGTTTTTAAGTTATACATTGTTTCTTTTAACCAACCATAAAAGGATGGGTTCTTATAAAGATCTGTCCAACTTCAAAAAATCATAGCAAACATCAAAACAATAATATATTAAAAATTAAAGTTCTAAGGAATTAAGGTGGAGAAAAATACAAGGGATGTAGAATAGCAAACTGAACATGATGTGTATATACATAATAGATAAAATTAATGAGCAATAATCGACAACCTCTGGTTTGGCGTAAAGAGAAGAAGTAGGAAGGTATGTCACAGCCACAACCTTCACATACCAAATTCATACAATTAACAAATCATGAAAAATAATGAACGGAACACGTGAAAAATGTTTATAATGTGATTCAAAATGTGGGGCCAAAGATCTAGTCATCTTTGATTATGATTTGTTCATATTTTGTCAAATGCTCTGAAATGATTTAAGGAAAAATTGACAAGTTCTTTATGTTGCTATTTTAATTAGTTTTATTTTATATTGGAAAATCATTGAGAAATCATTTAATAATATCATTATAGACATTCAATATAATGGCACGTGGTAGAAACAAGGGAAAGAAGGTGGCAATTAGTGAAGATGTTCCTCCCCCACAACAACCAAATTAATCCGACCTTATCCATTAGTGAAGATGTTCCTCCCCCACAACAACCAAATTAATCTGACCTTATCCAACAACAACAACCGACTTCATCCACCAATGAAGCCAATCAACAACCTCTATCTACCTCAATTAGTGCTGAGGGATCTTCAAGTCTGTTAATCTTTACCACCTATAATTACACTCATCCTCAAATATAAGTTTAAATGTTTAATGTGTTTTTTTATCGTTATTTTTTTGACAGGTTCCAAAATCGGCATCAGAAAAAGAGGTAGAGGTATTATTAAAGGTTTTACGTTGCAACGCATGAATGTTGCAATGAACAACAAGTTGTCTGTGCATATTGATATCTTGCAAGGTCGTCCTGTTGACAAGATTCAATTGGCAAAATTATCTAGTGAGTTAGGGGTCACCGTCAAGACTGAATTATCTTGCCTTCAGCATGCCTTGCAGTTGAAGGAAGATAACTTGCTACATAATGCTTTGGATGAAGTTTCAGTAAATTTTCAATTTATTTAATTATATGCAATTTTTTTTGCTTATTTAAAGATTAATTTAACTTTTCCTTGTTGTTCACAGATGAAGCTCAATATCGTCGATATCGAGAACCCTGAAGTTTCAAGCTGTGTGAGTTCATTGTTGAAACAAAAGAGTAAGGATCATCGTTATCGACTACATAAATATTATAAATCTTTTCCTTCGAATGAGGAGGTAAGGAGACGTGTTCTTGAATGGGTAACTCCAGAAATTTGGAGTCAAATGTGTGATTGTTGGTCCTCTGCCAACGTTAAGGTTTGTCTTGTTTCTCTTCACATTTGCTTCAATTAATCTTGTTACACAATTTAATGAATATTTCTTTTCTTTATTTAGGAAAAATGTGAGAAAGCCAAAGTTAGTATAGGAAAATAAAAACTGCTCACATTATTTGTTATCATACAAAATGAAATTTTTTCGAACACTACGGGATAAATTTGTAAGTTCTTTGTTTAGAAGTTATATTATGTCAGTAAATACATGTCAGATGTTTATTCTAGTATCTGGAGCACGGAATTATTTATTGTGTTTCAATTCTTTTTTTCTTCATAAAACATGGTCCGAAGGAACTATATGGAGAAGAGTGTGATAGAATCACACTCTACAAACTGACACACTACAAGGAAAGTGAAAGTCGGACGTCTGAAGAAGCAAAGAATAATTATGTGAGTATAAAAATTTGTTTAATTTTTAAGTTTATTTATTTATGTAGTTTTAACTTATAATATTTGAATTAAATATTGATTTTTTTAAATTTTAGAATAAGATGAACCAAATGTAGATGACATTTGTAACAACGTCCTTGGTACAAGATCAGGCTACATCAAAGGTCTTGGGTACAACCCTAAGCCAATTGATTCATCCTCATCACGACCAACATATTTAATGACGCTTCAAGAGGAGAATCAGTCGCTTAAGGCTAAGTTACAATGTAATGAAAAAAAGTTAGAACGTAATGAACAAAAGATAGATTGTACTGAACGAAATTTGACCAAGCTTGAAAAGGTGATCAAACAAATACTTGGCTCAAATTATGTAAGTAGTAGTGACGATAAAAACGTGTCTTTATTTGTACATAAGTTTTTTTGTTAAAATTCGTAATTAACATTTAATGACATTTTATTTTTGTTTAATTAATTATAAATCAAAAAACTAAATATTACAAACAATAAAATGGATTAAAAACCTTAACAATAATTATAATTAAAAGAATATTTTTTTAATAAGAATGTTTAGTAAAATATCAAAATTTGTCACTAAAACTTTTTAGTTACGCTCCTAAAAATGTTGCCAATAATTTTTAAAAATTAAAAAAAATGTAGCTAAAAAGATTTGGGTACGATTCTAAAATTGTCAAAACTTTTAGCTATGTTCCTTAAATACCATCGCCAATAACTTTTATCAATGTTCTGAAAACAATCAGTAAACTTAATCGTCGCAAAACATTATTACTTACATTTACGGTAACATAGCTAATAACTTTTAGCCACAAAAAGAAAGCGTCTCAAAATATCATTGCTGACAATTTCTTTTGTTAGGATATATGTTCTGGCATTATTTATTAATTGGATATATAAGATATTAATTAGATTTTGACTTGAATTCAAAAAATTATTAGGATAATCTTCTAATTGTGATAGAGTTCTATCTCTAATTGATGTGTACCTTGGCAAGATGTGGTGTGGATCATGTATGTGTGTGGCCAAGGAAGCTTTTGAATGAGCAGATAACGTCGCTATGTTGGTTGCCTGCATGACAATCACGTAAACATACATAGAGAAGCAGTTGATGCAGAGTTGATCCTAGCATTTAGAAGTCTGTCATATATTCTTTAATCTGCAGCTAGCGTTTGGCTATGTGCACATGAGTTAATTGCATTAAAAAATAGATATATGTCTTGTCGTGTGCGTTACTGAAGTAGTAGGAGTCATATATCTATTAAGAAAAGTTTGGCTGGCATCGCAGATGATGACTTGAGCTGTATAACGCATCTTCTATGAGTCTTACGTTTTATTGTGCGTGCGTGGATGCAGCCTTGGAAGGGAATTCACGTGTATGTATGTAAACATAGATTGTTGGCTGCGTATATGTGCATACTGGGGGGATAACGATCTTGTTTTTGTTTTTGGTCTCACAGTGGTGGCTGTGTGCGTGTGTGAGCTGACTGAAACTGCTGCAGTCCTTCGTGTGTGGGTACTTTGTGTGGTGAAACTATTGTAGTGGTTAACGTTTGATGGGTCGTGGCGTATGTTGGTGAATAAAACTGAACAACGTTTGATGGGTTGTGTGAGCCACGGTGAAGGAGATTTGTGAGTAGGCGTTAACGTTGCAAACGTCTTTCATTATTGAGCATATCGAAGTGAATAGTTGGTGTCTATGTGAATCAGCCTATTATTATTACGACAACTTCCAGATATATTTCAGTGGAGCGAAATTCATCGAGAAGTTGTTCTTTTTATCTCAAATGTATTTAGTTTTCATTATTTATTATTTTAATGACTTGAGTTATTTATTCATTGTTCTTTCGTTAAAAGATTAATTGTGAAAATCCTCTGTCGAGATTAGTACGAGGCGGTCATATTATTGGGTGTGAAATTCTTTTACGGGAAGTGAGGCTGAGGGATAGTGTCAAGGGTTGAGTGGTGTTGGCCGAGTAAAGCCTTAGGTAAATTTATTGTACTTCAGTGAAAGTTATTAAGCTGGGTGAGGGCTCTGCAGACGTAAGCAAGGTATACCAAACTATGTTACCAAATTTCTGGTATTTTTATTATTTCGTTTTTTCTTAGTTTTATTTTGTTGATGCCAAAGAAATTTGTGGAAAGTTTGCGAAACAATTAACCCCCTTCGATTTTTCAACTTTTATCCTTGCTTATTTCTTTTGGTGACTTCTTTTGGCAATGTA
Source organism: Erythroxylum ulei (assembly GCA_027564395.1). Taxonomy (NCBI): domain Eukaryota; kingdom Viridiplantae; phylum Streptophyta; class Magnoliopsida; order Malpighiales; family Erythroxylaceae; genus Erythroxylum; species Erythroxylum ulei. Next base: position 11,464,931 of record JANITX010000005.1, read on the forward strand.
ATCGAGATCAGGGCAAAATATAATTTACGAAGACTTTGTAAAAAAGTCGCCAATAATATTTTGCTACCGTGATTTTACGGCAATTCGTATGATGAATTTTTGTCGTCGTTAAAAATTTTTGACGATGAATTTGGGGCTTTAACGACTAATATAGTGACATGAAAATATTGAGAGATAACAAATTGATTTCTTCCTCATCCCTAAATATCAAAGATTTCACTATAGTTAATTACAATTTCGACGCTTTGACAGATTGCTCAAGGCAGGCAACTCCTACCAAATATAAGTTGGAGCTAGTATTCAAGTCCTTTTACTTACATTGAAGAACTCAAGTACATGAAACCATTGGTCCCACCTCTTAAGTCGGTGGACCGCCACAGTTTCAGGGATAAGTTCATGAGAACACTTTCCGTTTGTCCCAGGATAGTCATACATTGCCGGTTTATTAGAAATTCTGATCTTGGCCTTCTTTCCAATGTTCAACCATTTTAAAACCAACTTGTCCTCAGGACCATACGTGTAATTTGCAATGATCTCAGAACCCGATATCCACTCAACAAGATCCCACGATAACAAGTACCCTGTACCCGACATGTACTCCACGTAAGGGTTCATGCTTTTGCATGGGATCACAAAACCATAGTACAAGCCCTGCCTAGGCAATGGTTTTAGAGACAGAGACAGTGGCTCTAACCTGATGTACACATCGTCGTCAGCTTTCATGACATAGTCGTAAGGTTCCGAAAACCGTGGCAACGAAGAGAAGAACGTGTAGGTCTTGCCAGAGTTCTTATTTTCTGAGCAATTAAGAATAATGATGTCGTCAAAACGTTTGATCTCTAAGCCGACGAGTACCCTTTGTTAGGAAATTATACTATTTCCACACTACTAGAAAGTCAATAGAACAAACAAACACAACACAAAATTTGATAACGGAATTCGGCCAAATTGTACCTACGTCTCCGGAGCTACTGCACACCCTTTTTATTAGGGAGAAAAATAACACTTACAAGTGTTTACACTCAACACTCAACTCGCTAGTGTTTTCACACACTCTCAAACCCTTACCCCAATACGCCCCAAAAATTACTCACAAAAATTTACTACTCTTACTAAGAGTAAATATTTTTGTTTGGTTTTTTGGATGATTAAATGAAGGGGGAGGGGGGGTTTATTTATACATGTTAAGCCACTCCCCTCTCTCACTTATTTCCAATATGGGAATAAACTAACAATCTCCCACTTGAAGATTGATTTCAATCTGTCTTCACACCTAGTTGATGCAGTAGCTCATCTAAATCTTGTCACTCTTGCAGATCAACTGAAGTTGCGCACAACTTCAATTTCTCGATTGTCACCACCTTGGTTAACATGTCTGCAGGGTTCTTGCTTCCAAAGATCTTCTCAAGTGCTAACACTTCATCTTCTAACAAGGACCTAATGAAATGATAACGAACACCGATATGCTTGGTTTTGGAGTGGAATGCTGGATTCTTGGCTAGATGAATTGCACTCTGACTGTCACTATATAGCACATTCTTCTCCTGCATGAAACCCAACTCTGACAACAAATTCTGAAGCCAAATCATCTCTTTGCTAGCTTCAGTTATTGCTATGTACTCAGCTTCTGTAGTGGATAATGCAACAATCTTCTGAATCTGCGATATCCAACTCACAGCTGTTGTACCTACAGTGAAGATGTAACCGATGGTGCTCCTTTTTCTATCAACTTCACCTGCATAATCTGAGTCAACATAACCTTGTATTTTTATTTCTCCTTTGCCAAAATTCAAGCATTTCTTAGTAGTGCCTCAAATATATCTTAGAATCCACTTTACTGCTTCCTAGTGAACTTTTCCTAAATTTGTCATGAATCTGCTAACTGCTCCCACTGTATGGCCTACGTTTGGCCTTGTACATACCATAGCATACATCAAACTCCCAAGAGTAGAGGCATAAGGAATCTTCGCCATCAACTCTCGCTCTTCATCTGTCTGAGGTGACTGATTTTGAGCTAGGTGAAAATGACTAGCAAGGGGTGTGCTGACTAGTTTAGCATTCACCATGTTAAATCGTTGTAAAACACGATTAATGTATTCGGCTTGAGATAATTGCAATTCCCCTCTCTGCCTATTTTTGGTGATCTGCATCCCAAGAATCTTCTTAGCTGGACTCAAATCTTTCATGTTAAATTCTTTTGACAATTGTTGCTTCAAGTTTCTAACATCATCTATATTGGGACCCACTACTAACATGTCATTGGCATAAAGTAGCAAAATGATGTAACTGGACTGATACCTCTTGATATAACAACAATGGTCGGCATTGCACTTTTGGAATCTTTCCCTATGCATAAAATTATCAAACTTTCTGTACCACTGCCTTGGGGCTTATTTCAGACCGTACAAGCTTTTCTTTAACTTACACACTAGATGCTCTTTTTCTTTCGCCAGGAAACCCTCTGGCTGGTGTATAAATATCTCCTCATCCAAGTCTCCATGAAGAAATGTTGTCTTCACATCAAGCTGTTCAAGATGAAAATCTTGACTTACAACAGTACTTAACAATGTTTTGATGGTATTTAGCTTCACCACAGGGGAGAAAATGTCGGTATAGTCCATTCCTTCCTTCTGTTGGAACCCTTTGACTACTAACCGAGCTTTGTATCTTTTAGAACCATCAAATTCCTCTTTGAATCGATATACCCACTTGTGGAGAGCCTTCTTTCCATTGGGTAACTTTGTTAGTTCCCAAGTCTGATTGGAGATTAAAGATCTCATCTCATCTTTCATTGCAAACTCCCACTTGTTGGCATCTTCTGTTTGACATGCCTCTTTATAAGACTCAGGCTCGCCTCCATCAGTTAACAATAAATAATCTGAGTATCTCCTGTTTGGCACATGAGGTCGAGAAGACCTTCTCAACTCAGGAACAGGAGAGGTGGTCTGTGGTGATTCAAGCTGGGCTTCTTCTTCAACAGATTCTTCTGATTGAGGATTTACTTCCACTTGCCTCACTGGAGAATTTGGGATATTGCTGATGTCAACAAATATAGGGTCTCTCTTAGGGACTTTCTCCGATGTATGTCGGTCTTTATACATCAGCTTTTCATTAAAGACCACATCTCTACTTCGAATGATCTTCTTGTTTTTATCATCCCAAATGCAATACCCGAACTAATCCTCGCCATAGCTAATAAATGTGCTTTTCTTGGATTTTAGATCAAGTTTATTTCTGCCTTGATCATTGATGTGCACATATGTCGTACAACCAAATACCTTGAGGTATGAAAGCTTCACATCTTTTCCACTCCAAACCTCCTCTGGTATCTTGTACTCTAATGGAACTGATGGACCTCGGTTGATGAGATAAGCTGCTGTGTTGACTGCTTCTGCCCAGAACTGCTTTGGTAAACCTGATTGCATCCGCATACTTCTAGCTCTTTCAGTTAAGGTTCGATTCATGCGCTCCGCTACACCATTATGTTGTGGCGTTCCTGGCACGGTTCTTTCCATTCTGATTCCATGCTCGTAACAGAACTTTTTGAATCTAGCGTCCTCATATTCTCCACCATTATCAGTTCTGAGCTTCTTTATCTTGAGACCCGTTTCATTTTCAACCATAGCCTTCCATGTCTTGAAAGCATCAAATACTTCTGACTTGTGTCTCAGAAAGTAAACCCACACCTTACGGGAGTGATCATCAATGAATGTCACGAAGTAGTGCTTTCCACCAATGGATGGGGTAGTTGTTGGCCCCCAAACGTCAGAATGCACGAGCTCAAGTTTCTCCTTCTTTGGTGTTCTACCACCTGTTTGAAAGCTAACTCTCTTCTGCTTTCCAAGAATGCAGTCTTCACATGTATCAAGTTCTATTGACTGTAGACCCGATAGTTTTCCATAGGAATGCATTAGCTTCATTCCTTTTTCACTCATGTGACCAAGTCTCTGGTGCCACAAGTTTGAATCTCCACTCCCTTGTGCAACTGCAATTGAACAGCATGCTCCAGCTGTTAGGTAGAGAGTACCATTCTTCTTTCCTTGTGCTACAATCATTGCTCCCTTTGATACCTTCCATTCATCACTACGGAAGGTTGTGGTGTAACCTTCATTTGCCAATTGTCCCACTGGGATTAAGTTATTTATCAAATCAGGGATATGTTTGACATTCTTCAGCTCCCAGATGTCTCCATTCAACTTGAGCTTCACTACACCTTTACCAACAATCTCGCAGGGTTGATCATTGCCAAGATACACATTGTCGAGATTTTCAGGCACATACTTCTTAATAAGACCTTTCTCCGAAGTTGCATGGAACGATGCTCCAGAGTCCAGTATCCATGCCTCTGGCTTATTTTCTAAAGCACATATCAAGGCATCATCTTCACCTGAGGTAGAAGCTATATTTGCCTCCTAGTTGTTCGACTCCTGCTTCTTCGAACTATTCTTGCATTGATTTTTGTAGTGCCCAGTCTTTCCACAATTCCAACACTCGATGTTTTTTTAGTTTTGGGAGGTAGTGGGATTCCGTGACTTGGACCTCCTGTCCTTTAATCTATCACGGTATCTAGATTTTCCACGTCCTCTGCTTCTTCCTTTTGATTCTGTGACAAGAGCGGAGGAGGATGAGGCTTCACCAATTTCTTTTCTTCAAGTTTCTTCATTAATAATCAGGTCACTAACATCCTTGAATTTCAACTTGTTGGTTTCCATTGAGTTACTCACTGATTTGATTGTGGCACTCCAACTCCCTAGGAGGGATGACAAAAGTATTAAAGCCTATATTTCATCATTAAGATTAATATTCACTGTACTCAACTAGTTCAGGACTTTGTTGAGTTCATTAATATGATGATCTACAAAGGTGCCTTCCGCCATTTTCAAGTTGAGCAAATGCCACATCAAATGTACTTTGTTTATTGCTGATAGTTTTTCATAATACTCCGTCAGTTCCTCCATAAGGCCTTTTGTGGTTTTTGCCTTTAACACATTAAAGGCTATATTCCGGGATAAGGTCATTTGAATTGCTCCAAGGGCTTGCCTGTCAAGAATAACCCATTCTTCCTCTAACATGTTTTCTAGCTTCTTTTCAAAAAGCGGTAGAAATTGGTTCTTCTGATACAAATAATCCTCTATATACATCTTCCAGTATTCGAAATCTATGCCATCGAACTTATTGATTTTGTTGAGCATATCATCTGGTGCCATCACTCCCACTGGCTTCTAGTTTCCTATAAGGTAAACAACTAGTGAAGTGAACCGATTCGGTAATACCCAGGAAAGACCATCAAACGGACTGCTAAAACAGTATTACCATTCCACGTAAAATCCTAGGAAATGGCAGAGGGGTCACAAATGGTCCCACTTAAAACCCGGCCTCCTAGACAGAAATTACGTGCACGGTGTATTTATCACAACCT
>JANITX010000005.1:11471455-11482932 GCA_027564395.1 Erythroxylum ulei
ACTAATTTTACTTAATCATTTAATTTAATTTTTGTAATTAAATATAATTAAATTTAAAATATCTTCAAAATAAGTAAATTTGAAATAAAATTTGATTTAATAATTAAAATATACTTAAAATAAAATTAACTTATAAATATAAATATAAATATAAATTAATTATTTTAAAAAATAAAATAATTTGTTAATAAATATTGTATAAGAGACTAAAATAAATTTATTTAATTAAAAAATTATTTTTAAGTTTTATCTAAAATATAATTATTATCAGTGATAAAAACATAACTATAATTCATATTAACAACAAACATAAATTTTTTTCAATTGACAGAAAAACATAAACTGAAAAAAAAGTAACAACTGAATACTACAGTAAAAAAAATAATTTAAACCTCAATACTTGGAATTTATAATTAAGTGTAATGTTTATTAAGATGATACTTTTTATATTTTTAAAATTTTGTTAACAGAACTCACTGTTACGTGTAAAATAATGATATAATAATTTCATAAATAAATAAATAAAACTTATTTTCTTAAATTCTGTTAATAAAATCAACATAGTATAATATGATCTATATGTATCATTTAGGTCTATTAATAAATTTTTAAAAATTATAAAAAATATTGCATCATCCTAATTAACAGACATTTTAACTTTGATAAGGTAAAATTAATCTCAAAACTTTATGAAAAGTTAAGTTTGAAGTTATATTCTAGTGAAAACTTTAAGGTTTAATTCCCAAACGGTTAACACAAAGGCTGCGAAAAGATTAGTGTGAGTAATAAGAAATATCAAGTCAAGCGTACAGACGAGTGGACGTTCTCTAATAGTAATACCAAATTCACCGTGCGAGTATTACTAAATATCAAGTCAAGTTGCCACCATTTAGTCTGAACGAGAGATGGACAACTTCAAGACGAGGTCGTGCCGTTGCACTCGCAAGCGTATGGGAAACCACGTTCGTCTAAAAACCCATTTGTCAATTTGTACAAGGAGTTACGTCTACTTCTACTGAGCTAACCTAACCGAACCCAGACCAAATTTGTAAAAATACAATAAAAATAAAGAAGGTTTTAAAAGTACTTTGGATTTTGGACAAATGAAATCTCTAGCAGCAACACAGCCTGTAGCAGAACTCCATCCAGTTGACTTTGACGCTGGAAACGTTAGAGTTGCCTACACACGGAAGAGACCACTCTCGTCAAGGGGGGTTTGAAAATAGAATCAGTTAAAGTTGCACTCTCTAATTCACAGCTTCAATACTTTTAATAATCTGTTGACCAAAGAAGGCTTGTTCATTTATCTGGGGATGCTGTAAACCGAAAAAAAAAAAGAAGAGAAAACTTTGTAGAAGAGTAAAGCTATATGGTTATGGGTTTAAATATAGAGTAACAGAATTCATTTATTTGTTTGATTGTGCAGAAAGAGTCATGCCTTTCACGTAATCCCTATAATGTTATATTGCACTGCTCATTTGTTGTTCACACACAAATAACAGACGAGTACATCGGATGGTTTAGGCACCGAATAAATACCACAAGTTCGACAGGGATGTTCAAGTATACGTGTAGCATGGGCATAGTTCTGTCCTAAGAAGGTTATTGAAAAACTAGTAGTAGCCTAGAGCTGCATTACATGTGACTTAGCTACGTATAGACCGCATCACACAACGCCACTTTTCATCCGATGATCATTTACTTATTTCCTCAGCCGTTCAACTTTACCATCACCAATTGGCATTTGGTGCACGTCCGAGTGTCATGAACTAAGGTATAGTCCTACAAAGGCTGAGACCTCTCTTGTAGACGGCAACGTTAGTTTTGGACATTAAATTTGAGACCGTACGTGCTTTATGATATAAAAAAAAAAAAGTATTTATCAGCAAAAGCTCTTATCTTCTCATTGGAAAGAAGTGAACAATTCATGTGTGAATTTTGGGTCCTTTCATTTTCATGATCCTTGTAAGTGATGCAAGGACCTGTCCACACTTTTATCAATAAAGCAACATCCAACTGAATAATGCAGGACAAGATCAACCTCCTGAGTTGTGACACTTTTATCCAAGTTTGAAGCTTATTTCGCTTTTACGTTCAGACAATAAGAACTTGGTATCTAGCTTTGCACACTAACCCGCAGCAAACTCCCTTCTTCCATGGCACATTTTTTTAACGCTAAGAAACCTTAGAAGTTATAACCAGTTCTCAAAACGCCGGCTAAAACCAAGTAGTTACATGGTCACAAGTACAAGTTTATATAATTCGCTAAGCGTGTTATTAATCATTCAAATAGTAAATTATCGATTATTTCTTTTGCCTTCAACTTTTGACAAACTGACTTCAGCGAATAAGTTTAAGCTTTTGCAGTAGACTAGGAGGGTAAAGACCATGTCAGAATCTTTGCTATAGGATAAAAACAGGCCATATGTTTTAATGGATTGCCTCTTCTATAATTCAGAATAAGCAGTAGCTGGTTAGGCGTTTAGGATTATCTCGCTAGTTCGTGTTTAAAAAAAACCAAGGTAACTACTAAGAAAGAGCTAACGAACAGGTCAGTTTTTTTTCAGAACGATTAACCAACAGGTCAGTTTGAAAACACTTGAGTGTCTCATTATCCATTAATCCTTTCGTACTTGGGACCAGATTGCAGGCATCGATGTCAAAACATGTGAATCAATATAATTCCAAGGACTTAGGTTGATATGGTAGACCTGACAAATATTTCTGACACAAATAAGTACAGATCTAAAATGCAAATCTCTTGCTTCTTTCCATCTAATTCTTTTTTGTAACTTTTGGCTTTCACTTGGTCATTCTTAACATGGCATGCAAATATGTTGGTTCTGAATTGTAGCAGAGCAACGTTTGACTTTAAAAACATGTCAACTGACTCATTTAAGACATTTTAAAAGATAGCATTAATGCTCTTAATATCTTAAATAAATCTTTTGTAGAACATAATCATATCTAAGAATCTAGCTACAACTCTCAAGCATATATACCACAAATCATGATATAATATATGAGTGACAGATAAACATAAATTGACATTGAGGTGAGGAAAAATCGTAAATCAAGGAGAGCTATTTCATGATATAGACTAAAAGAAACATTTAACACATAAAACAACAAAATCCATTTCATGATATAGATAAAAAGAAAAAAAATTAATAAAACAAGATAAGAATTAAGAAAACCAGATGTCCAAATAAAAGTCAAAACAAAATTTTACAATTTAGGAACCACTCAGTCTATTAAGAAAAATAGGAAAAAAAACTCAAGAATGCAAGAACATCTACGGAGAAGAGTGTAAATATTGACCAGACCAAGTATCACTAAGAAGACATGATGGATGACTGAACCTTCCAGTGCCCAACACATTCTAACTTGGCCATACCTAAACAAGAACACTGGATGATCTCAACATGAACATAATAAGCTAGTAGTAATACTTATGGTCCTTGTAACATCTGATGAAACCCTCCCAATACAATGTTACACATTGTTTTCTAAATTTCATCATATCAATCAAACCTTAGATATCACCACAAAACAATCAACTTTGACATATTATCACTTCCAGAAAGCTCGAATCTATTATCCACCAGTGCTTCTCAATTTTTAATTAGATATCATCCCATTTACTATCACTTTATCATCAAATAGGCCCCAACATATTAGCAACTTCAAGGCCATACAAGTAAATGATCGTATCTGCTACTCCCCAAAGTCAGGCCAAACTTATCAGTATAATGCTAGTAGACAAGTGTATTTCCAACCAGACAAAACAATCCCTAAGTTCTATTTAGAAACATTTCTGCACAGCCAAGCACCAGAAACAGTGCAATCTAACATCAAACTATCCTTCAACAACATAAAAGAAGCACAAATTATCAGAATCAAATCCCCATGTTAGGCCAAAGTAAAATTGTCAGATCGGTTGTCTTCTTGACCTAATCTTCCATTAATATTCTATATCCTTCTCACCAAATGTTATGCCTACAATATTGCATTTGAGAGATGCTTTGTAATTTGGCATCTCTTCCTGATATGTTCCACAATCTAAAACAATCTGCAATTCTATGATGTTATTTAAGTACTCAGAAACTATTCTTCCAACCAACACCTAATGTTACTCGATTACATGCAACTCTGTGTCACCTACATGTTCCAGATTCTCTGTTTATAAAGCAAAAGTCCACCAGTCATATCCATGTACAGTCAGAAGTAGAACAAGATCAGGGAAAAGAACAAAAGGTCTATTTCTCTCACACCAAAACAAAATTTAAACAGAAAAAATCAACAAAAGATCTATTTCTCTCACACCAAAACAAAATCTAAACAAAAAAAATCACAGGCATTCATTAACAAGAAAAGCAGAAAATTAACGTTATTACTGTTTCGTTATCATATAGAAAGCAAACAATATAAGTAAGCATCAGACTAGTAAAGTTCAGAGCAGTTACCTAGATGAAAGAACCTCACTGCTGATTTCCAGATCCACGTGTAGCTGAGGTACTTGATTGATGTTGCTGTTGCTGCTGTATTTGGAGGAGGAGACTTGCTGCAAACTGTAATGTAGACTGGTATCGCTGATTTTTGTCGGCTTCATCTTTTGAGTTGCTCTGACCAGCTGCGGGAAAAGTTGTTTGAGATTGTGGCATCTGACTGGGACTCTCCCAGTTCACTTTGTCAGCAGTCAATGGCACCCCAGATTGAGCATGGAGATAATTTGCACCCTGAAACCAAGTGAACAAACCAAAGAGACTCAGATTACTGAATAACTGGTCAACTATATAATGCCAACCAACTGTTATCAACTAAGTAACTATAAGATGTGTGAAACATCTGTCTAACCTGCTGGGGCAATGCAAATTGACCACTTTGAGCAGCAAAACTGGTTGGTGGCATAGATTGAATTTTACCCTGATGTGGTATACTGTTCGTGTAATCCTGCATTTGGACACCATCGGGGACCACATTTGCTGAATAAGTGGCAGCATTTGACACTGACTGATAGGGCTGAAACTGAGGATGAACCTGAACCTGTGAATTGAACTGGTTTCTCAATGATAAGTGTGTTGTGCTTCCAGAAACTTGATTTTCATGATTCCAACCCTGTGCAGAAGTTCCTCTATCAGGAGTAACTGAGGAAACTGAAGGCCTAACCATTGAAGAGCTTGGCATTGTCTGGCCACTATCTGAGGCAGATGACTGCACATTTGGCAGTAGAGATGCAAGAGAAGCAAGAAGCTCAGGTGTTAAAGAAACTCCAGCTTGGGAAACTACAGTATTACTAGAGCTGTGAGTTTGGGAAATAGGAGGTGGCACAACAGACTCGACTGTTGACGGATAAAATGATTTCGGAATGAGTTTTGGGTCCTCATTCAAAACCCTGTTATAATCTGCTGGCATCATCTGTTCCTCCTTTCCATGGCCTCCATTAAAGTCTGCTTCTGAAGGATTAAGGTGAGGCCTACCAATATGCTGTGGAAAATGGATGGGCTGACACAACTGAGGCTGAATGGATGAACCACCAGGGACTTGTGGCAACTTGAGAACCACACCATACAGACGCTCAGGTCCTGTAACTTTCAACACCTCAGATAAAAAATCTGATGGAGGTACCAAAAACAACGTCGTCCCATCATCAAACTTTGCAACACCAGCTCGGTTCTTTGTACCCAAATAACGAAGAAATTCTGTATAAGATGCAAAATCTTCTTCACTATCAGGTAAGAAGAACACAACATCGAACCCAATAGCCTCATTGTAATGTTTAGCTAGCATGTCCAGCCCCGTTCTGGCCGAGCAATTTACAACTTCAGGACTGCAAAGCAGAAGTTCCAAAGTTAGTATGAAATGATAGCTGTTGAAGTACAAAAAAGGCCATAGCGAGAAAAGTGAAGGTTTTGCATGAAAGAAAGTTATCACCTGACATTATTTAGCTAAAATTCAAATCCAGAAAGCAAGCTAATATATGATAAAAGTTTACACATATTCCATGAAAATATTTAACCTCCAAAAACAACTTGAACTCAAGAACAAAACATGAAAGGTAGAGATATTTTATGTTGCAAACATCAGCAGTCCGAGAAGTATATCAGCAGAAAATCACGAAAGGTAAACCACTATAATAGAACTTAATGCATCATTCACAAGAGCCCATTAAATTTTCTACAATGAAGCATTTGCAAGACCTGCAACACTACATACAGAGTAATAAATTTAATGTTCCTTGACAAACATTGTTAATTTCATAGTGACTGGGTAACACCAATTAAGAATACTCACTACCACAAGTATTAAGTATAGGCAATTCCTTGCACCTCAAGTCATTCCTTATAATAACACATCGTATGACATAACTTAAGATTTGAAATTATTTTAGAACAATATGAGATTCTAACACCATAAGCATGCACTACCAGCACCCAAGAATCTCAAACTCCTGCACCATGTAATTTGAAATCGAAACATAAAATAAGGGTAAAAAAGACACCTACAGGTCAGACTCAATCCCATTTCCTATAGGCACGCAACGAGCATGGCAAACTGGAGTTCCACCCTTTGCAATGGTACCACGCCATATATAATCCACATCAAGATTACCCTTGGGCTGACCCCTCATTATGGGCCTACCACCAACTGGACTGAGACTATTCTTCCCCATAAGATTTGGAGATGGTCCCAACATGCCTCTGTCAGAAGCTCCAAGCCCATACGTCGGCTCCAAACCTAAAGCGCGCTCATCAATCCTTCTTGGGGGGAAAACATCATCATCCAGAGATGGTGTACCATCAATTCTAGTTCGTTTGGCTTCCCTTTCATATTGATGCCCGTCAAGCACATCCCACCCAGATGATGACCTTATTGGTGGCCTAAACCTCACAGCAGGAGAGGGGAGGAGACCAGATGCAGGAGGGGACGGCCTCCTCCAGTTTGGGCCTCCAGGAAGAATGGAATTTCCATCTCGTAAACCATTCACTGTAGGTAAATCATTAAACTCTGTCCCTGAAAGTACAGGGTCAAATCCACCTTGAGGGCCAATTTGTCGAACAGGTAGGCTTGATCTTTGAGAACTACCATGTTGAAAAGGACCAGGAAAATGCTGACGAGGATCAACTACATCAATTTCTCCAGGCCCTAAAGGATTGTCGTTAAACATTTCCAGTCTTTTGACACCAGGGTAAAAGGTAGGGTAATCTTTCCCTGGAGAAATTTCACTGCTAGAAAACATAATTGTTATACGAGGATCATTAAAAAGCCGTCCTTGTAACCCTTCTTTGGCACGCCGGGCTTCATCAATGCTCCTAAATTCAACAAATGAATAGTGCCTTGAAGGAAAACTCTTTATTCTCTCTATCTCACCAAAAAGGATCATTGCATTATGGAGCATTTGTTCATCAATCTGCACAGAAGCAGGATAGCCTACCCATAAGACATTACTCGGTTGGCCTTCTCTTCTGTCCACAGAAAGCTGAAAGTTCTGCAAGACAAAAAAATTCAGAATATATAACGAAAGTTCTGCAAGACAAAAAAAAAAATCAGAATATATAACGAAAGTTCTGTGAGAAAAAAAATCAGAATATATAACCTAAATGTATAATCATATAAGATTTTCAGTGCCTAAAAGGTAAGCCAGGAAAGTCACAACAAAGCACAAAAGATTGAATTATTGCGTGCAACTAATTAGTGCATATATTACGTGTAATATAAATATTTAGTAGATATGCCTCATTGCACATGGACTCCACATAAACAAACCAGATTAAGGTTTAGTGAGAATTGCTGAAAACCTTAATTGCTTCAAGAGAACAGCAGATAATACCAAAAAAATCACATAATATAATTAAAAAAAATCACATAATTTTGCTGAGATCAAATAGTGACATCATAGAGAAAACACAGTTCATTCTTTGGTTTAATACTGTTGTTGAAATTGGCCACAAGTCACCTGATCTCTTCTTAGTCCAGGATGTAGAATTGGAATCTGGTTTTCTCTTAGATCACGGAAGTCAGGCAACATTTCCTGTGGAAATAGTAAAGAAATGTAATCCATCATTTTTGCGGGCTGAGAGTAAACAGGTAGGAGCACCCAACAAGTATCAAATTGTAATTGTGGAACATTTAGAAATGTAGAGGACAAGATAAAAACAAAAATTATAGACAAGCCATATGAGACCCTTTTCTCCTTCAGATATGACAATTATTGATTAGACAAGTCCAAAGAAAGAAATTGAAAGAAAATATGTCAAAACTGAGCTATATCAAACATTTTGGGGTACCTCTAAATAAATCACATTATTTAGCAGGCTCATATCCTAAAGAGATCAACTCACTCTTCTAGAGGGTTGTGATCGAAGGTAATCAACCCGTATCTGATCACCACCAATTCGCTTTCCATTCATAATTTTCATAGCTTGAGAAGCATCTTCAAGTCTGAAATACTCAACAAATGCAGTATTTCGGTCTCTAAGAAACTTGAAGTCCTCAATTTCGCCAAACTTGAGAAACTCTTCTTTCAAATGTTCTTTAGATACAGAAGGGCTGATTCCACCCACCCATAGATGTCTAGAAGGTTTTGCCTGAAAAAAAAAAAGGAAAGACTTAATAGACACCTAGATATTGCAATTTTTCAAACCTAACAAATTCCATCACATGAAGAATAATCTTATCAGTCAGCTTAAGGAAGATGTAACTTGAATGTTAGGCTCTCATCTCCATGTGCATTAAACCAAGATTTTGAAATAAAAAAACCAATTATGGTGATGATAAGTTTTTTATGAAAATTTAAATCATGGTGGTAGTGGTACTGATAAGGACGTTTCAGCCTCAGCCTTTACATGGCCACTAATGACAATCATCTTATAAAGTCGATGGCACTGATAACCGTATTTGAGTGTGCACCATAACTTGGCAAAGGTACTGTATCTGTCCGACATATTAACGCCAATAAGATTCAGATAAAGCTCTTGCATCTATCAAAAATGCTTGAAAAGGCACGCGGAACCTGCTGCTTTTGGTGATGGTTGCCATACACTAAAAAAACAAACACAAAGCATGATATACCCTTTGCTAAGTTGTAGAAAATTACGATTATGAGTATCAGCAAGCGCCTGCATCCTGCTGGCTCATTATGATTGTCATCATAAATCATGACTGGAATCATCTCCTCATCTTACATAGCAATATCATGATTTTTGCTCCACTAATTCGTATTAAAACAAAAAACAGGTAAATACCTTCTGATCTTAACTGAAAGGTCATGATTTTTTTGTTATGTTTCAAAAGAAAATTATTTGGGATTGACTTTTCCCACAAGCGAGTACTTACAAATTAAACAAAACGAATGCGGGGCAATAAATATTTCTTGTAACTTTACAAATTAGAAACATAAAGCAATAGTCACCTAAAAAACTGTCTCCAAATATGGAAATTGCCCGACCTAAAGTTTTGATCATCGGATCATTGGTAAGTACAGTAATTCAGATTAAACTTTCACAAACCAAAAGTAATAATAATGAAAAACCAACGCGTAATTCGTTCTGGAACAAACGAGTCAATCAGATATACTTTATTCGGGATAATTCTAGGTTGACATTTTTCCCATGTTGAAGACTTGAAAGCTTAATACCTCACAAGAATTGAAGCCAGAATGTTGAGCCATTCCCGCACCCGACTATCATTCCACCACAAATTATCAAGTATCAAGTTGGTTTCGGAACTGGTGAGGGCTATGTCGTTCTTTTCATTGCATCAACAATAAAATCTACGTTCGTTCTTTATATTGAGAATTAAATCTACTTTCATTCACATCTAAAGACAATTGAATTGTTCAAAGTTGATAAATTTGACTCTCTGGATAGGAAATCGCAAAGGATTCAAATCCCCAAACTAGGGAACTCGATATCGGGGTTTAGGTTCTTTAGCGAACGAAATGTATGCCGTATTGTTTTGGATCGAAGGAGGTCATGAATACGAAATTCACAAAAAGCCATTTTAATAATGAACCATCAATATTTACTGAATCAACAAATCGACGAACCAATGACAAACAAAAAGAACGCGAAACGACAACCGAAATTAACGAACAATGATTAATTACACCAAACGAGACGCAGAGGAGAGAACAACAAACCGGTCTTGCAAACTCAATCTTCAATGCGTTCCCACGCAAAGACGTGCCCTGGAGAGCCTCCTTGGCGGCAGCGGCGTCCTCCACGCGCTTGAAGTACACGAACGCAAAGCTACGGGCAGAGTACGTGGTGACTCTGTCCAGAGGTCCGAATTTAGCGAAAAGATCCGTTAGATCGGAGTCCGTCGCGTCCGCCGACAGGTTCCCCACCCATAGGTTGCTTGACGGAGTGTCCGAATCGTCGGAGTCCCGATAGCCTGGCTTCATCGATTTCATCGGCGGTACCATTCGCTATAAAGTTAGGGTTACGAAACAAAGAAAAATAAACCCAACTGGAAACCCTAAAATTTGAGAGGATAAGACAGGAACTAAAAGCCCTACAATAAAAGGGCGAGGGATGTGATGATATATATATATATATATAGGATAAGGCTGGTGGGCCCGCGTGGGACAGGGGTAAATTTGTAATTTCAGCGTAAACACCTTAGACTGGAGGCTTCCTGCTGGGATCTACAGTTTAGTAAAATGATTTTTTTTTTAAGAAAAAGAGAGTTTAGAAAAAGTTGATTACTCAAAATACCAAAAAAAAAAAAGGACTTTGCCAAAACTTTTATTTTTGACAAATAATCAAAAAATTGTCAACTGTTAAAAATTATGAATAATTAAAAAATATTACATTTGTTAATGTTTTTGGCATCACATATTTATTTCTGCCGAATGTTTAATACATATAGGCCACATTAAATGTATTTATAGATGTTATTGTGCAATAATTGTATATGTTTTAATCAAAAAGTAAAATTCAAGTTTAAATGATTTTTTCTCTGAAATTTGTGATTTTCCTAATAGTTAACCTTACAAAAACCAAGTTTTCAAAATTGAAACAGGCCTTGTTTGGTTAGCATAGATTCTTGCTTAAGAAAATAATCTTTTTCTTAAAATTTATATTATCACATTTGGTTCATTTTTTTGGGTAGTTAGGAAACAAAAACTTTCCCAATATAAGGAAAGTAGTAACACTTTACTTGGATTCTAAATCCCAACACCCCTTTGGTATTTAGATTACTTTCCTCCAGAATTTAATCTAAAAAATACACTAGTCAATTTAATTCTTCCTTCCCTCTCAACTCTACGACAACTCTTTTATAAAACCCTACCTCCTCTTCAACCAATATTACGAATACCGTATCGAACTTGGTATCGGATTGGGTTTTGGTATGGTACAGTACTGGTATCGGTTAATACCGAATACTATTTCAGGTAATTTTTTAAATTTATAAAATAGTTCCTAAATTTTTTTAAAAATTACAAAATAGTCCATTGTCATTTATACAGTTGT
>JANITX010000005.1:11483032-11495622 GCA_027564395.1 Erythroxylum ulei
AAATAATTTATTTTTTAAGTTTTATTTAATTTATAATTATTATTAGTAATAAAAATATTTATTATTATTTTAAAAACAAGAAATAAAAATTCACAATAATTATAAAAATTGAAATAAATAAAATAATTAATTTAAAAACTTTGAAAAAAAGGGGGAAGGAGAGATAAGAGGGAGGAAGGGAAATTTTAAATTTTTTTTTAAATTTTGCATAAAGTCCCCCTATTTTTTAAAATTTTCGGTATCGATCGGTATTTTGAATACAGACCGGTACTATCCGAAACGTGCCGGTACTGACTAGAATTTAAACCCAGTACGACCCACCCTTTATTTCGTACCGGTTTTGGTCCGGTACGTACCGGTATTCATAATATTATTTTCAACTATTCTTATTGTTCTCCCGTTAGTAGGATTTTGAATATTTTTGTTTAGAAGTTTCAACTGACAATCTTTATGTTCATATTTTTCCTTATTTAACAATTTCAATTTTTATTCGGTTTGTAATGATATAATTAGAAACACAAGTCAAAATTAAGTTACATTCCATGAAATACTGTTACAAACCAAACAGTATAATAAGAATCCATCCAGCTTTCCTATTAGAACTCTTATAAGTATGAAATACTGTTACAAACCAAACAATATAATAAGAATCCATCCAGCTTTCCTATTAGAACTCTTATAAGTATTCAAACATGTAAATATATTTACTTTTCATAGATTTATTTTCCAAAGAATCATATTCCAAATTCATTTACTTTCCCGCCAACCAAACGAGACCTAATAGTTAAACTAATAAAATAAAAAAAATTAAGATTTAAAAGATTCAACCGGTGTTAAACCGTCATAAATTTGGTTAAATATTGAATAAAATTAAAAAAATTTAAAACTGATTGAAGAAAAATATATATAAAGTTTAATTAAAAAATAAATGAAAATTAATTTATTTATTTTAATTTATAAAAATTGGTTATTTTTATATTGAGAGAGAGACAGAGCCAACTAGGAAATAGGTTCTACTTCTACAACAATGACAAGTTCTCATCTTTCCGTGGATTTGCTGGTATGAAATGGCTTTGCTATTTCCGATGTAAAATGCTTAAATAATATTTCAAATTGTAGCAATCTATTGACAGAGGAAAAACAAAGGTCCGGTTTGCTACATGGTTGTTCGTGACTATCCTACAGACAAAGCCAGCATTATGTTCTTCAATCTTAAAAGTTATCCTTTGCTTGGCGGATGATGCCTAAGGCTTCAGCATCATCTGCTGTTGCTGAAATCCCCAATGACTTCCGGATTTCTTCACTTGACGTTCGAAGGAAAGGATTGCAAGCCTTCTCAAGCTTTAGTGTGGTTGGAATCTGTGGCACCACCAAGAATAGAATAATGATATCAGAAAATAAAACCAACAATGGTGGAACTATACTAAGAAGTTAATCAATACATGGCAACATCAAACGAAGCACAATGGATTGTCATTCTCTGAGATGGTCTCAGGCCAGGTTTAGTGCACCACAATGATCGACATACTACACACGGTATGATACTTCTGACGAGTCAACAATCCATTCTTAAAATCACACATCCAACTGTTCCAATTCTCTAAGCTATTTCGAGAAATTTTGGAGATCGTTTCTTGATGCTTTCAAAACGCCACGTACAATTCTAAAGGTTGATAAACAGCAAATGCACAAATTACAAGATCTTTCTTTTAAAGAGTAATCTGTTGATAGTTCTAGCAAGCAGTGAAAGTGCTGTGGCAACCGAAAATTCAGTTGGCAAGTCTGTTGAGCTTGCACCTAACACCTAGAGTTAAATCCTGCGACTCTTAACTTAATTAGTTACTAGGGGGCGAGAGAAGGAGCTACTCATGCAGTTCTATAGAAGTATGAGTTGCATGGAGTATGTTCTGTCTGCTTAATTCCAAAAAGGAGAAAATGGTTAGGACTTACAGTTGGAAAATTCTTGCTCCGAAGATGGGCCACCTGAGCTGCATAGGACCGAAGTGCTTCATTGTTGGGTTCTATAGACAGTGCAAATTTTGAATTACTCTGTGCACAAGAACAGCAGCTCATATTCAGACCCCTACAGTTACATAGATTAAAGAACAAAAAAAAAACTGAAAGGAGATAGTGACAAACCAACGTATATTCATGACCACAGTATATATTTGTATCATCTGGCAAGGACATGATTTTCTTAAGTGAGGCAAACATCTGTAACAAAGAAAGTCAGTTACTCTCTTCGTCCAACATGTCCAAAAGGTTGTTCTAAAAAATTAAGATCAGGTATGGGAGAATATTGGGAAGTCAGAGACATGTTTACAATCAACCTGGGGGAACAGAAAGAGACAAAGTTAAAATATCTAATTTAGAGTATGAAAAGAAAAAAAAAATCCTTTTGGTTATCCTTCCCCACTAGTCTCTTTTCTAAAGAGAAAGGGCAAGAAGTTTTAAGGTTCACTAAATTTAGAGTTTCATGTAGCTGGATAAATGGCCTAAAGACTCATCTTTGCATACAAATTTTGAATCTCAATAATCCAAAACATGAATACAACAAAAAACACAGGACACTCCATTCCATCCAAGGTTAGAGGGTATTAAACCCAATGCAAGTGAAGTTGTCAGCCTTGGTTCCTACTGGCATTTCCTAAAAACACCACTTATACATTAAAATTATGCATTTACGTACATACAGATCCTATACCTATGAACAAGAAAACATGGGTTCCTTGTTAAGCACTACATGCTACATTATCAGAACCAAGAATTGCCCATAAGAATGAATGAAAAAGAGGATATTGGTGGAGGCTCCCAAATCAGGGGGCTTGGCATGGACAAGCCTGTATGACATAATTACCTGCTCTGGCGTTCCTTCGAATAGCTTGCCACATGATAAGCTAAATAACGTGTCTCCAGTAAAAATTACCCCAGATCCAGGGAAGTAAAAACTTATGTGGCCTACAAGTAAGTCACTGGTATCACATAAAATGATTAAGAAAAAATGCATGGAATGAAAAATAAACAAATAATAAATACAAACTGTTTAAAGGTCGAGATATGAAGGTCAGGAAAAAGACATAATAAAGTATAAGTTGGCTAATGCAGCAAGTTCTAATTGACAATGAAAATAAACATGACCAAATACATGGACTTTCTTCAAAATCTAACAAAAATCAACCTCGAGTATGACCAGGACTTTCCATTACGTGCACTTCATGGCCTGCAAACATCCACTTATCACCATCATTCAAAGCAATATCTATGCCAGGAATCCGCTCCCTGTCAATTCCAGAACCAATCACCTGCACAAAAGAAGTAGGGTTGATAAACCTAATAACTGTATAAGCATTTAGATAATTTACATTAAGAGTAAACAAAGGTGGAATTGCATTGTGTTCACTATGTATAATAAACCTAGTAACTTTATGAGCATTTAGATAATTTACATTAAGAGTAAACAAAGGTGGAATTGCATTGTGTTCACTATGTATACTTCATACTACATTTAAAACCTAAGATTTGAAAACAGCGTGATGTTGATTATAATAATGTTCCAGTGAGTTACCCAAGGACAGCATCAAATGCATGTCATTCTAAGGCAAAGGTGGGAGAGAACTTAGGAAGCACAAGCACATCTAAAAATCAGCAGGGTTCTGTTCAACTCAAATAGCTTGGCCCCATCTATTCTGTTTGCACCAAACTAGGTGCTAACTAACTCAGATTTCAGAAGTGCTCACTTGTTGTATCAAGCAAATGTGCAATGATCTTATGAAGCACCTCTTGTTTAATTTCTTTTACTTCTCTTTATCCACGTCATAAAGAAACCCCAAAAAAAAAATGCTGAAGATAAAAGGTATATAAATGACATTATGATACTAGTGAAGCAACGCAGCTTCTTAGCAAAAAAATAAAAACAAAAGAGAACTGACAATCCTTCTCTCCAGTTTAAAAAATGGTCTGCACTTTGGCGAACAAAAAAATGAGTCCAAACCTTAGGTTCTTGATTAGTATAACCATGCTCTGCCAAGGTTGAATTGCAGCACCCTAACTCATTAAACATGGGAGAAGAAAAAGAATTTTCACTAGGAAATATTAACATACCTTTGCACCATACCTGGCTTTCAACTCTTCATTGCCACCGGTGTGATCATAATGGTGATGAGTGTTCAATATGTAAGTCAAATTGCGATTTTTTCTACTCAAAGCATTAATAATTGGTATAGATTCAGAAGGATCAACAACGCCAACTGTGCCTGTATCCACATCATGCAAAAGATATGCATAGTTGTCTCTAAGACATGGCACCTGAAAAAGGTGTGTTGGGTATGGTAATTGCAAGAAGCAACGCAAAAGCTTGAATTATTATGAAATGCTAACAAATATTCTTACTAATTCGATTTGCAATGAGGAAGACACACTAGAAACACTGCAGAACTGAGTAATTCTAAGTGTTCGACCAGCTCCACGCAAGGTTTTCAATGGCAAACACAACAACTGCATGAATCCATACACTAGGCCTTTTCTTAGGCAAAGTTGTCTTGTGCCCGGCCATACACAGATCCCCGTCCTTGCCTGAAATATGAGATCACAAACTCAGGTTTTGCAATATTTAACTACTCTTCAACTAGAAAAGTGAACCAAGGAAAGTTTTGACATGATATGAAGTGGAATTAGAATAATGAGATTCTGTAATATAAGGATAAAGTAGAAAATATGAAACTTATATAGGCAGTTCTTTAGCTAACAAGAAAATCAGCATCCGGATTTGCATTATGTGCATACTGGAATTGCGCAAAAAGTGAAGTCCACAATGATAAGGGCATCAGAATTCCATTAATTACAATCCTTCTGTTAAGCCACTACTTTCAAGATTTCAAAAGGACTCTTAAAATGTCATCCTCTCACAAGAAAAACACCGAAATATTCCAACATCAGTTTGAATTACTCCATCCCCACATCACAAAGTTTCACAATTTTCATCAGTAAATTATTTCGCTATCATCCATCATCTAGTTTTACAGAACAAAGCATGACACGACATAAGCGAGTACAAAAAGAGCCAATTCCCACAATCACACTGCGCGCATCAGGCAAAACTGGTGAGTGGTAAAAGACACTTGCCTAAAGAAGAAAGGGTATAAAAACAAGCCAACGCAACGCCCAATTCCACAAACAGAAAAGTGCCACAACTTTAACCCAGAAAAAGTACAGCAAATACAACACAGTCCAATAACAAAAATTAGAGGAAACCCAGTTCCTAAATGGACTCAAACACACAGATCAGGCATTTGACTCAAACGGTCACAACGTAAACAAACATGAATGCCTTCATTGAATTCACCAAAAATGAAAAGAAAAAAAGGTTAAGTATCAGACATGTAAGCGTTAAAATGAAAAAAATAAAAAGAGAGAGAGAGAGAGAAGAAGAAGAAGAAAAGGGAACAAACCCTGGAACAAGTAAAGGAAGCCATAGCACCGGAGGCTTTGGAGATCATTTGCATCCCCAACTTCTTGAATCTAAATTACTTTCCTTTATTATTTTGCGTTTTCTTAGAGAGAGAGAGAGGGGGGTGTCCGTGGAGTGTGGGGTTGTTGTTCAGTATAGGTGTGTGGGCCGGCACTTCGGGTGAACCTTTTTCAAGCGGCAGTTGGCACCACTTGGTGCTTAATCATATCTTTATTACCAAAATATGATTTATAAAAATTAAAAAAAAAAGAGAGAGAGAGACGGTTGGGTGACAACCACAACGATAGGACAGAGTTAGACAGGACGGGTGAAGAGATGCGGTGATCTCACCCACCGCTTTATACAAATATCATGCTTGTTTTGTATGCCGTGTGAAGTGGACGACTCGGGGACTTTCAACCACTTCACACCAGCGTTATTCGCACTTCCTAAAACGTAATTCACATATCACAAAAGTTTATTATCTTATTATCACAAAATAGGGTCTTGTTCTCCACCACCAACGTTAGGCCGTGAATGACTTAAAAGCTGTGTGACGTTACGTGTAGTCACTATCATTCATCATTCCTTGTGTTAAAGAGAGTCCAACAAGAGTGCCCATTTTTGGTACACCCAAAGACCTTTCATTTGGACGGCAGGCAAGGTCTCATGTTGCAAAGAGAATATCATAAAATGAAATTTCAAATAAGGTTTCTTTTACATTGATCCTCAGTCAGTAAGGATTCATTTTCCAGGCAGCCAACCTGTGTTTTTCAGTCTGTATAATATAAAAATGCCTTCTTCTTCTTGCCCATCTATACATGTGTGCCACCGTGAAGGAATTTCATTTATGTACACCAACTACCTCTCCACTCCACCACACTTTTGTTGGGTAAAAGGAGAGCAGCACTGCTTATAAATCTTTATACCCTATTATCATATCATATCATACATGCATCATCACCCACAACACGCACTTCATGCATCCAAACCTAAGCTAACCTAGCAAGACAACAAATAACGTCACTTTCTTGTTTTAGTTGTCACTGGAGATGCTAGTTGTGATCCACCACCTAGTGCTGCAGCTGCAGATTCAACGTGAGTAAGCAGATACTCGTAAATCTTCTTCCTAAGACGGTCCACTGTTTCCGCTGAAACATAGGCTGTTTCACCAATATTGTCTAACCAGTCATTCACACTCTTGAGTTGTGTTAGCATCCCTGCTATTTGGCCATTATCTGTCAGAACAGAGGTATCCACATCTGTGTCCAAGAACCTCTCCACATACCCTAAGAACCAAGCCTGGGATTCCATCTGCAGCTTTTCGGCCAAATCTGCAGCCTCACTAAGGCCGTTTCCTCTTATCCACTCTGGTGTTGATTGGGGCTGCACCTTTTGACTACTGATGGCAGAACCATCCCCAGGCTTGCGAAGTGCTCCAGTTGCCACAAGCTTGGATCCAACTGCCGGACGCATTTTTGGTTGGCTCTTCGTTGTGCCATTCTTATTAGAGTTTTCAAGTACTAAAATAGATTGACCACTAACACTAGTCTTTTGAACTTGAGTGGAGGGACTAAGTTCCTTGGTGAACACAGAAAAGGGAGACAGATTGGTGGTCAATGCAGCCTGCACCCAAGAGGCTGCATGCTTACGTCTATCTGATGTTATATTTTGTGCTTCTTCTGTAGGACTGTTTTCAGAATCTGCCAATGAACCACTTGGAATAACTTTAGGCAGAGAATTGGCGATCATGCGAGTATTGTTCAAGCTTGAGTGGAGGGTCAAGAACTGCTCCACAGCAGGTTGCGGATTTTCTTCCTTGGCAGAGGAAGTCAGCTCAGAGTATAAACTGCAAAAGTAAAACAGCACAAAACAAAATTCTAAAGATTCAAAATGATTGACTGTATTGCGTACACATTTTAACTCGTATGAAACTAAGAGATTTTCCAAAAGTAGATCTTGAACTTTCCTACAAGACTTGCCATGCTTTGTCCACTATCTCCCTAGTACAGAGTACGTATTACTACAGGGTAAGCGGAAACACAATATCAAATCTTGATGGGATTGTTTATGTTCATGAATGGGTTTTTTAATTATTTTTAGGATTCTGTTCTACTCCCAAGTTCCTCGTTAGTAAGTTTGGTCAATGCTTAAGGATCATTACCCAAAAACACTTATATATACATATTCTATTACAATCCTACTCAGCTTTTGACTAGATACTGTAAGGTGTTCTAATCTCAAATCAACATCATGTAAACTGCATCTAGATTTCAGAATTCTTGGATTATTAAGTTGGACATTCTGCCCTCACACGTCTGGTGGTGTAGAAAATAGAAATGCCATTTTGTGATAACACTTCTACCACTTATAAACCACAATCATCCCCTTATTCAAAACCCTGAATATTTTTCAGGTTGTCAAGGTATTGAAGAATATTCAGACCTTTATCTTCCTATTACACAATTAACACAAAGATTTCATTACCACCACATTTGCTTAATAAACCTTTTGCAGTTTTAGTGGCGATGTAGCAGTTTATCTACTTTGATTCTTAGTCTCTCATGTTAAGGCATATGTGCCATTATTTTCATCTAAAATATGTGCTAGATATAATTTGAGCTTCAACCTATCAACTAAGAATGGCAGACAAGCTCTAGAAGTAAACTGATATTCCCAACGCAGAATCTTAGACTATCCATCAAACAACGCTAACAAACATATGAAATCACCAAAGACGAACAGTAACAGACAAACTTCCAACCTTAGACATCGAAGCAAGCTTTCTGAGACAGAAGCTTCTTGGAGAGCATTTACTGCAGCTGTCTGTGCAGCATCTCTATGCCTCATAACTTCCTGCAACAAGATTTGGAAGATGCGATGAGAAATGGCCAGGAACAGAAAGGTTAAACTTAGCAGGCTCCAGGTTAGAATGCATTGAACTAAAGACTCCTGGAATTGACTATTTGTTTAAACTTCATAATTCAAGAAGAGTTCTTAATTCTTTCACCCTTTTTTCGCAACGAATCATAATCTCTTTTAAAGGGAATGCTTCATTCGGAAACTACCATTCCGGTTCCCTTTTACATGTGCATAGTGCAACAAAAAGGTAATGCAAGAAACCTCACCAAAGCATGTAAAAATGAAAGGGAAACAAAACAAAATACTCATAGAGAAGTAAAAATGTCCATGAACTTACTAACATAGTTACATTACCTTTCCCAGCTTTGACAGAGAGGAGGGAAGTGAATTCCATGAAACACTACCCTCAGTCAGTCTTTTATTAGTTGTTGATACCTTAACCAAGTTTCCAAGTCCATTATTCGCAAGCTCTCCCAATGATTTCTTCCCGATAGACATTCTTGGCTTATTTGATTTTTCTGGATCATCTAAATGTCCATTTGAAGTAACCTTTTTGTTAGATATATGAATTTTCATATCCTCCTTGAAAGCCTTTGCAGATATTTGGGCCTTATTATCTTCTCTAGATGGCAACTTTTCACTTGATGTGCTCTTTCTTGGAGCCTGTAGAAAAGATTTGTATAAGTAGAAGTTTGACTTCAAGAAGACACTCAGAGCGAAATTCAACTCAAGAAAATTGGCAGTCAGCATGACATCCAAAACATTTCAAGAAATTGGCAAAAATGAAGAAGCATCATTAATGGGTCAAGAAGACACCCAGACCGAAATTCAACTCAAGAAAATTGGCAGTCAGCATGACATTCAAAACATTTCAAGAAATTGGCAAAAATGAAGAAGTATCATTAATGGGGCATAAATGAACAGTTTCATCCTGCAAATAAATAACCCGAGTAAAGAAACCCTCGTTTGAGCTTCATGATGAAGCAAGAATTCATAAAATCGAAAACATAAACAACTAAGAAACAACAAAAACAGTTTCAACTTGGTCAAACAGCATATCCAATATCAGCCAAATCACACATTTCACAATTTCATGACCAACAAATGATACTTACAGAAATACTTCGAGTTTCAAGCTTTGGAGCAAGTTTGGCAGTTGTCCTTTTCGAAATTTCCTTATTCTTTACCTCCATGTTCCCTTCCCAACTCTTCCTCAAAGCCTTGGCCCCAAGCTCAAATCCATGAACTATGTTCTTAATCACTGGCACCCTTTTCACTGTTGGACTTGCTGAGTGAACAGAACTTGTTTTTTCTGCTGCTATCAACCTGGGTGAGCCTTTCTCCAATCCTTTAATTTTTGCTTGCTGGCTAACTCCACTAGCAAACTTCTCAAACGAAGTGGGCAATGAGTAACAACTCGTTGGAGACGAAGGAATTGATCTTGAACTAGATGTCTTCAATTTTGCCGAAGAGTCCCTCTTGATATCAACCGTCAGAGCAGGTTTTGACAATTGGTACTTTGATCTACTCAGAGAAGATGACTTCTTGTCTGAGAAATCCTCCTTAGGACTTCCATTCAATTTACCTTTTTCCTTCTCTCCTATACTTAGACTCCTTGAAACACCTTTTTTAGGTGATTTGACTTTCTCTGAATGTTTTGGAACTGAACTTGTATCATGACCATTGTTGAGGAACCCAAGAGAGTGAGTTGCCACAATATCTTCAGGGCTACCGACGCATGGGTGTCTCCCAGGAACTGGCCTTACCCCTCTAAGAATGGGGACTGGTGAGGCTGATTCAAGCCTTTCAACATGAATAAATTGTCCCAATTGGATCTTATCACTAAGAATTAGATCATCATGGTCATCAGGCAAAGACACATAGGTGGCATGAGATGAATCTGACACCTTGAGATAAAACCCCTGGTTAGGGAACAACTCACTACCTGCTAATGCCGGTACAATGCTCACGACTTGCAACAGAGAAGACCTATGCTCACCAGCTACTTTCACGTCTGTGTTCATATGCTGCAATAACTTGAGAAGAACTCCAGGGACAAGAGTTGCCATTTCTTGTGATACCTTCAATTTGCATCACTCTACCAATGCCCAGATGTAGATTTTTGTTTTTGGTGTATAAACCCTACGGCACCAAAAGGAAAGGAGTAGTTGGTAAAGGACCGGTCTTTGTCAATACCCAGATGGAAACATGGAACCAAAGACTGTGGACTTTGACAAGTTACTGAGAAGGAAATAGAAGATCATACTTTAAAGCTAGATAATATTTATTGCTAGAACAGGTATCTGACGACAGCAGATTCAGAGCAAGAAGAGATAAACATCTCTAGATTCGGATTACAGGGTGCTTAAGCTTGTGGAAACATGTAACCCCAACTCTAATTTATTCAAAAGCAACAATAAATGGGCAACTAAATTGAGACCTGTAGTCAGGATGATGCATTAATTACAGAAACCAACAGGAAAATTCGCAAAATCAGTAGAAAAACTAATCAAAGATGAAACCTTTTTTGTCAAGAAAAGAGTGATCATATAACCCAACTCCTAAACTAAAATAAGGTGTTTAATAATGATGGAGTAATAATGGCGTACAGCTTGTTCAGGGACAAGTGACCGGTACTAAAAAGCTCAACAACCCAGAAGAAAAAGGGACTGCATCTCAGAAGTAGCAGTTAACATTTTATGGGAAAAAAATCAAGAACAAAAGAAAAACCATTAATGCACAAAACCCAAAATGGAAAAGAAACAAAAGTTTTGGAAACTCTAGCTGGGTTTTTTTGTAGTTTTATCAGAGAGTCATCAGTCGTGAGAAAACAAATCCAGATAAGCAAAAAGGGCAAACCTTTTACCTAGTAGACGAAGGAAAAAGAGAAAAGGAAAGCACAAAACTTGTTTGTAGAAGTGTTCCGAACATGATATGATGTGGAGCTGAAAACTAGCCAGAAAAATCAGAAAAGGGTAAGAAGGAATAATAGATGACAGGCCTATTGTATGATTGCCATTACTCACTACACAAGCATCTCATATTGAGAGAGAAAGAGAGGCGTCAGCTCAGCGCCTGACACAAACACATATAAACACATGCAACATTTACAATGAGTACAAAACAAAAGAACTGAAACTGATCCCCCGGTAGCTAAGCTGTATTGGTCTGAAGTAAAAGCAGAAAATATTGCAAAAGAATTCCTAATCAAACAAAGGCCTCTCTTGAATTCTTTTAAACAGCAACCAGAGCAGAGAGAGGAATCTTAACAAGGGAGCTAAAATTTTAACTGATATGTTTACTCCAACAGACTGGTGGACCCTTTTCAAGAACACATGTATCTAAACAAATATTTTATGTATTTTTAAAATATATATTGTATTTTATGAGTATGGTAATGCAAATGGGTGCATGTGCAAGGTAATGCGGGGTGTTAGGAACAAGGTAATGGCGTGTCGGCTACCTGAAAAGGCGTCACAGCTCCAAAGATAGAAGTGCAGTGCAGTTGTGCTGTTGCATTCTTCCCAATTTTTAATATTATTTTGCTGATTTGTTTTATTTTAATAGTTACTTGGCAAATGAGCTAAATTGCTTCACAATCACCATGAAACTGAATGCATGTGAGACTAGTGTGGACCAATCAACATTCTTATTCTTGCAAATAATTAACGTCCTCCATGCTGAAAATGATAGACGAACATTTTTTTTTCTATTTCCCCATTATTCTTTTTCATTCAACGGTGATGGGTGCAACATTTTTTTGTTTTGAAAAGGAGACCAAACATAAGCCTTACAAGTCAAAGTATCCTATGTGTGCAAGGCTTCTTGCTTTGCGGTCTGGGAGAGCCACAAAATATTAAGTGATATAATTAGTTTCAATTTTAACATATTCAGTTCTCAAAATTTTCTATTTTGCGAGTGTTTAGAGAGAGTTATAAGGTACACAGACTTTGTAGGTATGAGAAATACTTTGTAGGTATAAGGTACACAGACTTTCTTTTACTAAAGGGGTGCTTGTTTTGTAGGTATGAGAAATAAGGAATGGGAATGGAATGAAAGCTAGAGCTTGGTAGAGAAGTATGATTGGAGAGGAATGGATTTGATTACCCATTATTGGGTATTACTCCATTCCCTTCATAATTGAGGGGAATGGGAGTCATTACTTTGTGTATTACTCACATTAGCAAAGTAGATGAAGTTGTATAGGGAATTAAAATGTAAAGTATAATTAAAATGTAATTAATTAAAATATAAAATATAATTAATTAATAACTTTAATTAA
>JANITX010000005.1:11503401-11515669 GCA_027564395.1 Erythroxylum ulei
AATTAGACAACACCTATTTCACAAGAAATTGTAGTCAATCAACTAAAGTTTCATTTGGCACAAACCTCACCTCATTTGCATAACCACACAATTAGTTATGATCAAAACAGTGTACTAGGTCAAAACCAAATTTTCCAGCTTTGTTACTAAACTTAGATCCTATAACTTCCAAAGCCAATTACACATCAATAAGCATCCATTTTAGCCAAGAAAAACAGCCACAACTTCATCAAGCCATTCAAGGACTAGGTAGCCACAAAAATGGCAGCACACACCACTAACCATCTTCCTTTAATAAACACTCATCTAACATTATTTAAAATCAATCCAAAACCAATCCAAAACATCTTTACTTTCATTCACTACATCTTACCTAATCAATCATCAATTTATCAAACAAATTATATACCCATAAACACCAAACACAATTTCATGCTATGTAGTGTATAAGCATCACATTTAATTTAATTAACTTCAAAACCATAATATCAATTCTTACCTATTAAGCTTCCAACTAACTCTTCTCCACTTACTTCACTTTCTCACTTCTCAACCCCATGCATGGTTCTCATCATGTAGGAAGGTTAAAGGTTTAGATTATAAGCATGCAAGGAAGAACATTTAAGGTTGGAGGAAAACAACAATTAAACCAAAGAAAAGTGAGAGAAATCCGATGGGGGCAAAGGAGGAGGGTTTATTTTCGGATGGAGAATAAGATAAGCAAGAGACTTGATCTATTTCATCCCTTTATCAATGAAGTTGCCGAATACATGTGCTAGGAACAAGACAAAAACATTAACTCCCTTTTGGACACTTGTCACATGTAGGAAAAGACAAAAGAGAGAAAAGGACAAAACAAGTAATCGGATTTATGAAGAAACCCTAATGACATTTGACCCATTCAATTCCAATGGCTCCAATTTCAATTCCAAAATAATATACCCAATATTGCAGTGCCATTGGACAGAAATTTTCGCTATCGAAAAACAACCGGTTCACCACTGGGCGATTTTTCCGGTCCGAAAATTTTCTCCGGAAAATTCCAGAAAAATTCCTCTAATTCTCTTAAAATATAAAACACACAAAAACTCAGTCCAATAAATTTTTCAAACACAATTTCCACATTAATCACAATAAAATTTCGTTTAGGCCCAATTACCGGGAATATCATGTATGCATGTACAGATACTTTTCATGTGCACCATCGACTGTTCACCAGTACCAGTATACATGTACAAGCCTAATTAGTCCCAATCAATCACATCCTATGCCAAATTATTATACTACCCTTCCCGTCGGGGTTGGGATGTTACAGAAATAGCTCAAAGGTCTGATCAGCTGAATCTGCGAAGTCTAGTTAGAGTCTTTTGCATTAGCATCCTATATCATATTATACATTTTTGTACTAAGATTAAACTCTCAACTGTTGTGTAATGTATATGTAGATTTTGAATTATAATAACATATGTGACTTTATATGTTTGTGAAAGAAATGGGAAGAAATGAATGTTTTGAATGCTTATGATATGTTTGACAATTCAGATTGAGTTAATTTGATTGTCCTAATATATTATTTCCATAGAGTATGTTCTTGAATATCGTCTAGTATGTTTGGGCTTATGCTCTATAGGAGTGGTATATTACATGCTCCCCTAAATTTAAGGATGGTGCCAACCCCGTTAAATTTTTTAAATAGTTTTTAAAAATTATAAGTGTAAAAAATGTCTTCTTTTAATTGGGTTTAAGCCTGGGCCTAGCCCATTGAGAAAACCTGAATATGGGCCCATTGTTCAGCCCATTGCCATCCCTAACCCAAATTTGCCTCTATTTACATCTTTTTATAGAAATTTTTAGGGTTTTGGGAGATACATAGCCTGACACAGAGGTGTGTGCCGGAAAGTGTATAATTTAAAACTCCAGAATTCATGAATATGCATGGCTTGATAGAATTACACAACTAGATATATGGTTGTGTATCCCTTCTTTGCTTCAAATCTTTGTTTTATGCCGCATTGTCCTCTGAATTCTTCTCCTTTTAGTCATTAAAGGCAATTATATCCTACAAATACACTTAGGGTGAATTTAAGTGTCAAATATACAATAAATTATATAATATCAAGCAAAATATAATAACTATGAGTTTATAAATATGATCAATTATGCATTTATCAAAAGCCTTAAAGTAGTAGCACGAACAGGGAGAGTCTTCCTTATAATCCCAAGGAATGATCGTCTAATGGCATCATCTTATATAATATCACACTTGCATTTAAAATATATTAGGATTTTATAACTAGAAGTAGGAAAAATGCTTATTCCAATTTTTTGGTTGTGGGACCACATTTTGACTTTAAAGTCAAGAAGAAAGCTACAAATGCCACCGACAAGAAAGGAGGATGAATCCTAATCCATTTGGGGTGTTTGAGGGTTTAGCTTATTAGTTTCTTAGGGTTAGAAGCTAAGAATCTCTATCCATTTCTAGTTTGATTTCTTGTGAAAGTTCCCTCCACTGAGTTGTCATCAAAGTTAGCAGATTGACTTCAAAATCAGTAACTTAGTTACAATCATTCCTTTTTAAGGAGCTTGGTTCCTTTTTTGTTGAATAGAATCCTTGAAAAAGGAAAGAAGTCATTTGTATCAGATGAGGCACTGAGCACTCTATTTGTCTTTCCTAAATTAATTTTTTTGTAAACTAAGCACAAAAAATCTAGATAAATTCTTAGATGATCTAAAAGTTATGTTGTCAGTGTTAATGAATTAACTTGATATTAACGTAGAAACCACATAGATTTCCAAAGTTGATTGTTTTTTATATTAACAAATCGATTATCTATTCTCTAGTAGGGAACTCCTTTATTTTAAAGAAGCTCTATAGCTAGATTGGAGATAAAAGGGAGGGCCCTCACAATAGGAAAAGAAGATTCAAGGTTAACTTTGATAGAAATATGGGAAGTGCAAAGCCCTTTTGAACCATCAATAGGAATTCTAAAAATGGAACTAAAAAAGAATAAGATTCAATAATCAAGAATTAGACAATTCATAAAATTTATAGTCGAATTCCATTTATGGAGTAGAAAATTATTATATGATAGAAAAAGAAATGAAAGGTTTGGTTGCTAAAACAAATACAGTGCACAATGAAATAGAAAAATTAGAAAAGAAAAGAAAAACATATTTAAAAAGTCAAAAATAAATACTTACCCATCAAAATAAGTTATATTGTTAAAAAATTCAAATCAACAAAAATATTTCACATCTATTAAAAAGAAGAAAAACTCGACTAGGACATAAATCTCATTTTCAATAAAAATTTGAATTGAAAAGATATACATAGGTATTTTTTAGGTATAATCACAATTTCGCAGATCTTAGTAATTTTTTCTTGAATCAACAAGAAAATTATATATAAAAAATTGACAAAAATAAAGACATTTCAAAAGAATTGATAAAACAAATCAAAATCTAAGTTCTTTTTTATTTAAAAAATTAGTTAATATTACAACATTAATGAAAAATCAAAGATTTTCTATAACATATCCTTCTTATCACAAGCATACTTTTTTTTTAATAAATGATCACAAATCCAAGTTAGTAACTAATATATCCACCTTTCACTGTTATGGAGGATCTCTTTTTCTTAAAAATAAAATTAAAAAAGGAATATAAAAATAAAATTAATGAATTAAAACACAAAAATCAGAAAAATTATGCAATGAATCAACGAAAAAATTGGTTAAGAAGTTTTTATCGATATAAATATAATTTAGCTTAGCTTAGTTGGTTTAGATTACTACAAAAAAAATAGAAAATAGAATTAACAACATTGTACAGTTCAAGCTAAAGATTTAAACTAATGAAATTTATATGAAAATGATAAACTAATTCATTACGAGAATCAAAATGATTTTGAGGCAAGCTCATTATTGGGTCAATTTGAAGCAAGCTTGTTGTCAAACCAAAAAGATACTTTTAAAAAATTATAGATATAATCTTT
The DNA here is from genome assembly GCA_027564395.1 of Erythroxylum ulei. Lineage (NCBI taxonomy): Eukaryota > Viridiplantae > Streptophyta > Magnoliopsida > Malpighiales > Erythroxylaceae > Erythroxylum > Erythroxylum ulei. The sequence goes on from JANITX010000005.1 coordinate 11,507,396, forward strand.
TATTATACAAATATATAAATTATGAATATAAAAAAGACTCATATATTTATCAAACAATGTTACAAGTAAATACTAAGTAATGGATTCCTTGTAATTATAACTCAAATAAAAAAATCTGTTGATATGTCATTGATATTTCTCAAAAAAATTATCTAATACAAGAAGATATTATCAAGACGAAGAACTCTTTACATAAAAAATATTTTGATTGGAGAGTTCTTAAGTTTTTTGATATACATATAAATAAGGTTGATCTTGAGTCCTAGATCGATACCAAAACACCAAAAAAAAAGGAACTAATAAATATTAAATAATTGATAAAATGGACAACAACCATCTTTTTTCTCTTACGATCCAACATGATCACAAAACTTCATCCAAATTTGAAACCTTTTTTATTTATTCACATAGCACCATCTCATATAATCTTCCTTCTAGTTTAAGTGAACAATATCTTAGTTAGAGGTTCTTCACTCACCTGCACTGATTTCCTTTATCAATGATCTTAACATAATTTTCTCTGTTGAAGACTTAGGTCCTAACTATTTCCTTGGCATCAAAGTTACAACTACACTAAATGGCCTTCTTATACACTAAAGACCTCTTTCGTTGCATAAGTAATGAAAATTCCAAATCTACTAACACACCAATTACCGCCATCATTGGTCTCTTTAAAAACTACAGCCTTCTTCCTACTTATCTAGCTGAATATCATAGCATTGTTACTGCTATTAAATACTTTTGTCTTACTCTACCTAACATCCAATTTCCCATTAATAAAGAATTTCGATTCGCACATTACCCTAATGATATTCGCTAAATTATATTTAAATAGATTGTGGGATATCTTTGATTCACTCATTTTTTCGGCATTCACTTAACTAGCACAACCTCTTTTCCCATATAGGTATATTCTCACACTAATTGGGCTAGTTATCTTGATAATCATCGCTTTACATCTAAATACTAATCTTCTTCAGTCTTAATTTTATTTCTTGAAGTGTCAATAAATAACCCACTATTGCTAGGTCTAATACTGAGATTGAATAAAAGATTATCCTTATCACTACTGAAATATATTGGCTTACCTTTGTTCTTGGTGAAATAAGTTTATCTTACATCAAACCCATATTATGGTGCCACCTTTCTGGCTATAGATCTGATTTCTCATGCTAATATGAAGCATATCAAAATTGTCATTTATTTTGTTCAAAACTTGATTAAAAAAAATCAAAAACATCTTTTTTCTAGACAAATTGCTAATATCATGACTAAAGCTTTAGTTTAATATGATTTTCAACAGCTTGGAGACAAGTTCATTTCCAGCACTTGTGACCTTGAAATCAGTTGATCGATAACACATGATAGTTTCATATAATCCTACCAACTCTTTCACATATGTTACTGATAAAAATGCTAACAAATTATAAGATATATTGTTCTCGTCTTATCTATTCGAAAATATCTTTTACCTTATCTTCACTACATCAACATACGTATATAAAGATTGCAAGCCCGTCATATTTTCAATAATAAAAGTATTATATTTTGTTTATCACGTATATTGTAACGTATATAGATTTTATTGATCATTTTTTGTAAGGATTTCGGTCAAACACAGTCCAACCTTACCTACCTGTATATGGTCCCTTCTCCCTGTACATGGTCCCTTTCATGATGTCCCGTAACTCCCGCATGTGGTTTTGTCGCCCACTTCCTCAACCTTCAACTACTATGATGGAGAGTAGAGTATGAAGGGTTGATTTAAAAACCATAACGTCAGAGTTGGTTTTGGGTCCTATCTTCACCGAGCGTTATTAGCACCATCGAGCTTGCTCTAGAAGAGGATAGAAATTCAGACCGACATCAGACACTTCTCAAATCTACGGTGGAGGCAATGGCTGGAGGTATATTGGCTCTTGGTTTAAGCTTCCGCTACTGTTGTTTTAACATCTATATACGGTTATTTATACTATGTTTAATGCATGTGTTTTATACCTTATGTTATGTATGAAATGCATGGTTGAGTTTACATTTTTAGCATTTTTATATTTTATATTTTATGGGGTAACGCTATGATGTTTTCATTTTAAGTTTCCGTGTTTTTATATTTGTATATTTACATTTCCATGCATGCTATAACGAAACAGTAAATTGTGGATCGACAACGAAATTATTCACCTCTTCCACCGTAAGTGAAATATGGTAACAATTTTTGGTAGGTAGTAAACAGTATTTGTTGAGATAAAGAAAACAATACGGATTATCTTCTTGTGATTTTTGATTTTGTTCTGTTGAACAGGAAGGTTGAAAATCTGCATATAACTAGGGCTTGTGAAGATATCTACCGGCAAGCAAAGCGGCTTTCATGACAATGGAGATGACATCGACAACCGCATCGACTTGGCATGTGTTTCCTTTGAATGAATTCCCTCCTGAGTTCTTGAACTTGGTCATGCAATTTATTAGATTTTGGCTGCACTCTTGGCTTAGATAGTCATCTGCACATCACCATCTCAAAAATTTCATCACGCACACATTACATACAATCCAAAATTTCTACTTTAATTAATGCGTTGTTTCATAATCTTGTCAAATGGGTACGGCTATTAAATTGTCGTGGATGAAGGGGGGACTATTAACCCCTAACTTGGTAGAAGTATTTAAAAAAAAATGATAATGAAGACGTGCAGCTGTTGTGCATAATACATACCATGCTGTAGAAAAAACCAAAAGTTTGGGATGTCCATGTCCTATCGTGGAGTAGTCCATTAGAGAATTTTTAATTTTACATACAGGGACGGAGCTACAGTGCGGCAGTTGCTCCCATTCTCTCTAACAAATTTCATATAAAAAAATTATTATTTTAAATTTTACCTCCACAAAAAAATAAAAATTTACTGCCCCTATTAAAATTTTACCCTCACTATAAAAAATTTATGAACGTATATATGTAGAAGTTAACCAAGGTAGGATATAGCTGAACTGCTATATTAATTGCAACATCTTACTTCCAAGGTTAAGGTTTTAGCGATGGAATATGAAGAGTTTGAAAATAGCAACCCTCCTAAGCCAAGTAGCTAAAAGAGTTTCTTATAATGTTTATTTATTACATAGTTAAAGACCGTATAGACCTAATGCAATGAAAACTACAGCGTAGCTGTAGTGATAAGACTGAATGGTTAATGTTATAGGTCACCTCATGGTACAAGTCATCTTCTTGCATATTGATTTGTTTTATAGGAAGTCAACGCTTGCAATTGTGACTCCTGTTTATTGGTTGGGTGCGATGCAATGGTCCTTTCTTAGAAGAAAGAAAAGGATAAAAATGATGGAATCCTTGGAAAGGTTGGACTACAGTAAAACATGTGACGTGCAAAAAAAAAAAAAGCAATATATTATAAATCAGAATTCAGAGATTCTCGTCAGATAGCATATAGGTGGTAAATGCAATAGAAAAATAGAAAAAAAAAAGATCTAGGTAAGTAGTGAAAATGAATCAACTTACTGTTCTTAGCTTGTACACAAGCATCGTGCTTCATACAACAGGCGTCGAGGCCATCACAGGGTTTCTCTCCAGGACATCCACTGTAGAGCAGACCACAATACTTTCCATATCTCAGAAACGGTGGCACTGCCCGTCATGACCCATTCATTCACGTATATGCTCACATTTTAACCATATTTAACCATACAATTAATGTAGATATATGTAAAAACAAAAAGGTAAACATGAACTTGAAGAAGGATACCTGAACAGAACTCTGACTCACACTTGCTACTGCATTCTTTACCCTGAGAAATCAGACCAAAAGTAAATGAATCCAAAGTCATTAGTTAATAATTACTTGGTTGAGAAACAGGAATTAAAAGTTTTTAAGTAGAAACGATACGAACAATAGAAATAGTGGAATCTGCAGTTTGAACACCGATTTTGAGGGCAGAGGCAGAAATGGAAGATAAGTGAAGGGTAAGAGCATAAATGAGGACATAAGAAACGAGAAGAGTCAGCTTCACTGGTGAATGGTTTAACATAGTTGCGTTGTTAGGACTAATGAGAGGTTGATAACTTGCTTAAAATTGAGAGCACTGATTTCTATGGAGAAAATGGCCAAAACGGAAAGCAGTTTCTAAGTGTGAGTGTCTGCTACTTGAGTTTTGTGAATTATGAGAGTGAGGAAGAGAGCGGCAACTGAAATGATAGGGTAAAGTTTCTGCAGGTCGATGAAGAAGAGTAGTTTGTCTGGTAGTGACACTCGTGATCTGATTTTGGAGTTACGTTCACACTTCTCACCAAACTGTTTATAGTTTAATATTATTTTCGCATGTTCTGTTTGGTTTTTGCTATGTATCCGTGAAAGACGATGTAGGATGTTAGGTACCGTCTTCCTACTGAAAAAAATGTAAAGTTTGACGGGGTGGCGTTGGGTGGAGGGTCTGACGTCTACTTGAACATGCTATTCCAACAAACGACATCGTGAAGCGATATGAGCCCTACAGTTCCACGGCCTATGGAATGGAAGTACTTTAAGGTTTCAATCAATTATTCACAGCTAACTGTAGGTGATAGGGAACGAACTGTTCAATTACGTCAACGACCATGGATGAAATTGTTGCAGAAATATAATTTTGTCCTCAAATTTTATCTTTAAAAAGGTCAATGTAATGGTTAATGTTTTATGCTGCATATCTGATGCCAATTTGGCTTAGATTTATGCTTATAGACGAAGGGTCACTACAACAAACTGATGAATTGGCTACGTTTTCTTTGGAGACGAATCTGCGAACGTCACCAAAAGCTACCACTTTGCGACGAATTTACACTTCGTCGTGCAAAGTAAATGATTTGACAATGTTAAACAAAAGACGTGGGCAATGAGAAAACATTTTAAGACCATTGGTTGATTACGTCGTAATAACAGCAGCTTTTAACGATGTTTGTGCTTTTTCTTCGTCTAAACGTAAGTATTGTGTGACGACTTGGGGTAAAGTTGGGAAATGTCAGGCAAACCAACGTAATTAGCGTCAATAGAGACGGAGCATCGGGAATAGTTGGAACAATTAGCGATGCAATATTTACATCGTTAGAGAAGGGCCTTATAATCGTAATATTGAGAAAGGTTAAAAATAAACTGTCGCAAAATATTACCTATTAGCGACGATACGAGTCTTTTGTCGCCACTCTTTGACGATCACTTCCTGAAGCGCCACCGATTGTTACGCTTATGTTGACTATTTATTTTATTCGTTGCTATATGGTAGGATATGGCGACGGTTCTATATTTTGTTGCAAAAAATAAATATTAAATATATATGTTTGGAAGATTGTTTCTAATGACATTTTTATAATTTATCGTCGTTAACATATTTTTTATTGTTAAGTTGTTTTCAATGTTTAAAGCATATTGTTGAAAAACACGCAGTAGGTTTTTTAAAATATTAAAAGTAAATATATTTTGTATATTAAAATATTTGTGAACCAAAAATTTTAAATTTTATGGGATAAAAATATCATAAATTTTAGTTAACAAGTACTATTGATCATTAATATTTAGTAATAGTAAAATAATTATTTATAAAAATTATGGAAATGGTATCAATATAATATAATGATATATGGTCAATACTACAAGGTTTTAATCGGAAATTTAACAATTCTTACAGATATAGAATAACAACAATAACGACAACAATAATACGTAGCTTTACTCCCAACTAGTATAGAGGCTGTTATAAAAATTGTTACAGACAGAACAATAAATAAAGTTTGAAGATGATTGCAGCTGATACCATCAATAAATGACAATGATATAATTAATTATTTGGATTCTATGCGACATGAGAGTCAGTAAAGATAAATGAGTTTCCTATGTCTGGATTCCCAAGAAGAGTCCTTGCACGTTTGAAGGCACCAATTAAAATAGTGAAAGATCTTTCCTCAGGTTCCGGGTTGTTGAAATCCTCTTCCAACAACTTCTTTGCTATAGCTAAACTTCTAGAAGATAAAGTGAATGAGTTCCCAGATTTAGTATGGAAGACAACTTGATCAAATGAACTGCCAGTATGATGTGTTTCACCTAAAACAAAATCAGTATAGAACTTAGGTAGGTTGTTTAGTGAAACTGTATAACGAACCCAAATTGCAAAACATGCATACCTGATTGACCAGACATAGCCATTGAAATCGACAAATTTTCCAGAACAACCGATTTCCCTAATCCTTTACAAATCATCGGGATATCGCCTTTGCCTAGATTTCCATCTATGTTCTCTTGAAGATTCAAGTAAGCTTAACACAACATATAGTATATATAATCAAATGTTCATATATATAATATCTTTATAACAGGAAATGAGATATAGATAATAAGGAAAGTGACTTAGTTTGGATGATTATAAAAACCTTAAAGAAGAGGATTGGCCATGGATGGGAAACGATTATTAGTGTATGAAGAGAGGATTTGTTCTTCATTCGTTTTTAATTTGTTCAGTAGGGACAATTTTTTCACATTCCTTCCAATTAAATGAATTTTTACCATTGGAAACTAGTCGCCACGTTGACATTCCTCGATGAATTATGTTAACAGTTATATTCTGCAGAAGTGAGTTTACAATAAAATTCATTATGTTCAATGAAATTTTCAATGATAAGTAAAAGTAGTACAGTTTAGTAGTTATACATCAAGGTGGCAATTGAGATGAATGTTAGCCTTATTAAAATAAAGGTAATCCATTTACCCTACCCTTTGTATCATATCTAAAATCTAAAATTTAGAGTAGATTATTACAGATGACTAGGTTCTTGATATACAGAAATATAGTATTATCTATATAGGGTTATATTACTATTATTACAAAAAGAGTTAAATACTCTTTCAAACATTTCATCAAATATTTTGCACGTTGTGCTGAAAAAACCATTAAAGGATGTAAAATGAAGTCAACAGTCATACAACTAATAAAGGAAGATAATAAATCATCTTCGAATCACAACCTATACAACAAATGCACAAAAAAGAAAAACTGACAATATACACCTAAAGGTATAATTAAAACTCAACATAAGATGGAGGGTTTAAGAATAGAAATAAAGAACAATACCAACACAGTTAAGGATGCTTCTTCATCGATGACGACCACAATACACGAGACGAGCACGAGAGGGGGGACAATGGTTATTTAATTGTGATTGTTGATGGCTCACATGAAAATGAAGAGAGGATTATTGTGGTAGGGATAAAAACCTAATACAAAATGACATTGTTTTTTGTTAAGGTAAATGATGTCGTTTCCGATTTTGTTGGAAGAAATATAGTACAATTTGTTCAATGTACATAAAAACCATTTTCAATTTGATTAATTGAACAAATTTGATAATACACTAAGTTAATTACCATGTATGATAATAATAATAATAGTAGTAGTTTATTAGAAATAAGTTGAAAAATATTTGATTAAGTTAACAAATTTGACCCTATAAATATTTTTATTAATCATTTTACGAAAAAAGATTAGTTTGAAAAACTGCATCAAACGTCTATACACAATGTACCAATGGATATTTGGATAAAGAAGTTCGAATAGATTGAGAGAAAGAGTTAGTAAGGACTCATTTCGCATCTAGTAGTTATACATATCTATTCAAATTTATAAACAAAATTATCCAAGTATAAAACAACAAAGTATTGATTGAATAGAAATAGTATTATGTTAACTTATAAGAAATAAAAGGTAGGAGAGAAAACATGTTATCAAATTAACATATGCCATTAAAAAAATTGCTAATGTTTTATCTACGAGACATGTTTGGTTTTACGAAGTTAGAGATAGTTTTTAATTAGAGATAATAATAATAATAGTTTAATTAGAAATTATTCCAATATATTAGAAAATAGTAATCAACATTATATATTAATAATTTCCAATACTTTATGTTAATGATGTTGATTGCATAACTGTAAAACAAATTTAGTTAACAAATTTGATTGTAATATATACTTCTAATTAATCAAATTAGCAAAAGAATTAATTTTATGAAAAGGTAATGAATTGGTGACAATTTGTGAATTTGGTAGTAAAATTTTGGACAATTTGCGATGATATTTCAATTTTGTAGCAAATGTTTCATAATTAGTGACTAAACATATGTTCGTTGCCAAACTTATCGGATGAAAAAAAATATAGCTGAGACGATGTTGTCTGTGGGACGACAAACGCCGTCGTCCCATCATTTGTTTAAACACAGACACGGTAACCCCCTTCTGCAACCCCCCC
>JANITX010000005.1:11515769-11526712 GCA_027564395.1 Erythroxylum ulei
GACCTTGCTAAGAGAATGGTGGCTACAAGAAAGCATCATGTATTCCCTTTGGTTTATTTGTTAGTCAAATTGTCATTTCTTTTACCAGTTGCTACAGTCACAGTGGAAAGGGCTTTCTCCGCAATGAAAATTATCAAGAGTTCACTTCATAATAAAATGAGAGATGACCTATTGAATGATTGTTTAGTGTGTTACATTGAAAGAGATGTATTTGCAAATATTGACAATGGTCTTGTTATGAAAAGATTTCAATATATGAAAAGTAGGCGAGGATCATTGTAATTTTAGCTATTTTATATTATTAATGAAACTTTGTTTTTTTATTTAATTTTGATATAAAATTTTTTGTGAAATTTATATTTTATTTGGGCCCCCCTATCTTAAAGTTTTGGCTCCGTCACTGGTTATACATATCTATCCAAACGTATAAACAGAATTATCCTAGTATAAAACACCACAGTGTAGTGATGATATAAATAATATTAAGTTAACTTATAAGAAATAAAAAGTAGGCGCGAAAAATGTTATAAAATTAAGATAACTCATTTAAGAAAACAACTAATGTTTCACCTTGGAGACATGCTTGGGTTTACAAAGTTAGAGATAGTTTTTAGAGATGATAATAATAGCAATTTTATTAGAAATAGTTTCCAATATATTAGAAAGTGGTAATCAACATTATATATTAATAATTTCCAATACATGATGTTAATGATATCGATTTCATAACTGTAAAACAAATTTAGTGAACAAATTTGAATAAAATATATACTTTTTTATTAATCATTTTAGTAAAATAAAAAATTGTATGAAAAGGTTTAGTATTAGTGATCATTTATTAATTTGGCAGCAAAATGTTGGAAAATTTGTGACGATATTTTAATTTTATAGAAAATGTTGGACATTTGGCATTGAAATATATTTTCACCACCAAATAAACCAGATGAGAAATTTTTTTTAGCTGAGATGACTTCGTCTAGACATTTTTTTTAACACGAATGCGCGATCCCCTTCTCCTTCCCCCCCTTTCGAATTAACCCCTTCACCTTTTTTTTTGAAAAGCCATTAAACCACCTTCATTTTTGCCCTATCTTCTTCTCTCTCTGTGATGATGTGATTCAAACTTCTCCTTGCACTTTTCTCTTCATCTAGTGACAAGTGTTGAGCTTCTTTTTTTTCATCGAAGCCGAAAACAGATGGGAGTTTGTGTTATGTTTTTACTTTGTTGTTGATTAGTTTGCGTTAATTAGTGATGATAATGGTTGAATTGTGTAGAATATGTGTTATTGTTATTGAATAAAAGGGAAACATACAATTGCTTTCGTTATTTTGAGTTGAAATGTGGCTGCCCATAACATGTCCGACAAAAGTCCTGAGTAGTTTTCTTTGGAATTGATTATATTTTCTTTACATATGAATGTTTCTATTTCGTTAAAAATTACAAATTTATATCCTTTTTCTTCTTTCTTTTTTAGAGAATAATGATTCATTTTATTTGAATGTCGTGGTAGAAGATGATATCAATAGAATGATTTGGACAAACTTTTAGTAAATTTTCAATTTATTTTATTATATACATTTTTTTACTTATTTAATGAGTAATTTAACTTATGCGTGTTGTTTACAGATGAAACTCAATATCGTCGATGTTAAGAATCCTAAACTTTTAAGCTGTATGAGTTCACTGTTAAAACAAAGAGCTAAAGATTATCGGTATTGACTTCATAAATACTACAACTCTTTTCCTTTAGATGAGGAGGTAAGAAGACATATTTCAAAACGGGTGAATCCAAAAAATTAGAGTGAAATGTGTGATTATTGAGCCTCTGCGAAGGTTAAGATTTGTCTTCTTTTTCTTCACGTTTCCTTCCATTAATTTTGTTTTTGCATTTAATAACTATTTCTTTTCTTTATTTGGGAAAAGTGTGAGAAAGCCATAGTTAACATAGCAAAATGAAAACTTCTCACAACTTCGACTCCAAATCATTTGTTGTCGTACGACAAGAATTTGTAAGTTTTTTATTTAGAAATTATTATTATATTAGTTAATACAATATAATCTATTGTATTTCAATTTTTTTAATTCATATAACAAATCATACTCAACTACATGGATAGGGGTATGATAGGATCACACTCTACAAGCTGACACATTACGAGAAAGGTGAAAGTTGGACGTCTGAAGAGGCGTAGAATAATTATGTAAGTATAGAAATTTTATTTTTAGAGTTTATTTATTTACATAATACTAACTAATAATAACTTAATTACATCTTGATTTTGTGTTTTAAATTGTAGGACAAGATGCAGGAGTTGTAGAGATCATTGTCTGACGGGAATGTGAAAGGAATGAGCCCAATGTGGATGACATTTGCAACAACACCCTTGGTACAAGATCGGGGTATATCAAAGGTCTTAAGTTAGGCCCTAAGCTAATTGGTTCATCATCATCATGACCAACATATGTAATGACGCTTCAAGAGGAGAACCGATTGCTTAAGGCTCAGTTACAATATAATGAAGAAAAGTTTGATCGTACTAAAAAAGAATTACAAAGTAATGAGCAAAAATTAGACCATACTGAAAGAGAGTTGACTAAGCTTAAAAAATGTTCAAACAAATACTTAGGTCAAATTATGTAAGTAGTAATGACAATGAGGAGTCTTAGTTTGTCCATAAATATTTTGTTGTCAAGTTTTGTAATTAACATTTAATTAATTTTTTATAAAATGTTTTTTATTTTTAATTATCAAACATTTTTATTTTATTTTAATTAGTTATTATTTAAAAAATGTCACCAACAATAATTACAAAATGTGACTTAATTATAATTCAACCCATGTTCAAAACAATAACTTGAATTAAAAATGTTATTAATAACTATAATTAAATATTAAATTAGTAATAGGGACGTAAAATTAAAAATTAAAATTCGTCACTTTTAGTTACAAATATAAAATCGTCACCAAATCTTTTTACCTACATTTACCAAAACGTCTCTAATAACATATTCTGCTTCGCAAATAAATTGTCGGTAAACATTATTACTTATGCCTACATTAACAAAGTTAATCATCTTTACCCACCAAAATCAAACATCCCAATACGTCATTTGTGACAATTTTTTCCTCTCCTTGCCTGTTCCTTTTTGCGACAATTTGTTGTTCTTTAGCGGCGAAATATTTTGTCGCCAAAACCCTTCTTTGTTGTAGTGATACACTTCAAATATTTAATTTCAAGTACATATGACATTAAAGTTGTGTGACACACCCTATATGTCCTAAACATGTGGTTAAAGCCTTCTTATGAGTAAAAAAACATAAAACGCTAATCACGTTTGGAGTTACTTTGACATGTTTTTGTCTATTTGTTATCTTGGAACATCATAAAACTTTGTTAGAAGTTGCAATTAATTGACCAACCAATAAATATAAAGTGAAGTCAAATTCTGCCAACTAATTTTATAAAAGAGTCGTACAAAATCATGTTGCAACGTATTAAATTCTCCTTTCTTTCGTCCTCAATCGTCTAATCTTCAAATCTTAAATAATCAATTTGGTTTACATTAGCTAAACCGAAAATCAATCAGACAAAGCAACTCATTCATAGAACCAAAGGGTAGTTGAAAAAATTGTATATTCGTTAGAAATGAGGATGTTGATGAACACGAGAAACACGAAGTTGGTCTAATCTTGAATGATTACGAGACAAAATGATCAATAAATTGCTAATAGGGACAAATTTCAGGACAACACGTCTCGTGCTGTTGGAACTGATTAAGGTGTTTGTTGAATGTAATGTTGCTTGGACCTCAACTAAATCTGTTAGGATTACTTGCTAACAAAGTTGGTTAGTGCCCAAATCTTCTCGCTTTATTAGTTTGGCACCCACTTTAGCATAATCTTACATCCAACTATGCTGCTTTACTCCATTCATTTTGCCGACATTTTGGCATGCTCCTCCTTACTAACCATTGATTGATTTAAGTGGATCGAGTACGAGCTGCTGAAACTTCAGTTTTACACTTTCTTTTAGGCAACAATATAAAATTTTACTTTCCAAAAAAAAAAAAAACTTAATTAGAATAATTTATTTTTTAATTAGAATTGTTAGACGAGCTTAACTCACCCTCAAAAGCTAGTTTAAGAGGGGGGAGGTTTGCACATTATTATAAATTCTTGAATGCCCTCATAGCTATCCGATGTGGGATTCCTGACACCCCTCTCAGTTTAGAGCAGGACTAGACATCTGATAGACATATTAGGCAAAGGAACTTTCTAATATGGTACCAGATTCAGTTTGTCTCGATGGTTTGGGGCGGTGCTCGGTTATGTTCCTTTGTCCAATATGTTCTTCAGATGTCCAGTCCTGCTCTAGATTAAGGGAGGTGTGTCAGGAATCTCACATCGGACAACTACGAGGGCATGAAAAATTTATAATAGTGTGCAAACCTCCCCTTCTTGAGCTAATTTTTGAGGGTGAGTTAGGCCTTTCTAACAAAAATTACACCAATTACAATTAATTGACATTTGATTAATTATTTTGATGTAATTAAGTATTAATTCTTGCAAAATTAAAAAAGATCAAACGAACTATTTCTTAAGCATCCCCGATTATGTTTGCTATAATTTCTTCAAAAGGTATATGCTTGTTGATTAGGTAAAAGAAAGTATAACACTGAAGAGACGCCAGCTCATTTTCCTTTTGCTGTGAGCAAGCATTAACCTTTGCTTAAGTTCATAATGGAATAGAAACAGCTTTCTTTGAATGATTTGTTCCAAATTTGAGAAAATCATCAGCACCTAAATAGTAACAATGCTCATGCTCATGCTCATGCTATTGTCTTTGACCGTGCATATAAAGACAATAGCATATTGCATGTGAGCTTTTATTTGTTGCATAATTCCTTGTATCTTCTGTATCTTACGCACTTTAGCGTTGAAGTTAGCCGATAAATCCAAAGGATAATATCAGGTAATAATTCTACCTTCTGCCATTTTCTATTTCCTTTCGTTCTTTTTGTGCCAATCAAAATCATTTTTTCTAATGTTTACAAAGAAAGCCAATGCTTTTACGAGAAATAGCACTAATTCATAATTCCACATTAATAACTTAGCTTCTTCTTTTTCTAAAACAATTCAAAGTCACTTTATGCACAAAAGTCATTTTGAGTAATATATACAACAACAATAGCAACAACTCTTAAGGCACAAGGTTCCTTTCTTTGCGATGATCGAGAGAGGGACATCAATTATACGTAACCTTTCTTTTGTATTTTATAAAGAGATTGTTTTCGTAACTTGAATTTGTGACCTTTTGGGTTACAAATGAATAACCTTACCAGATATTCCAAAACTCACCCTCATTTTGAGTAATATATAAGTATAGAAATTAATTTTTAGTTGAGAAATCATATATTAAGGCACAATCTTGGTGTGAAATTCTTGACAAATGATTTAAGGCATGCCCATTACCCCCTATGGAAGATAGCGATGGCAAGAATTAGGTTCATTTGGTAAAGGGCGATAGTGATGCTTCTTTTTCTTTAAGCACCAAAGAAAGAAAGGTGTCAAATATCCATCGTCACTAAAGTCCAAGATGCTCCTAAACTAAGCAACCTGGCGGTGAGATAAGTCTTTAGGAATCTTAAAAATGAAAGACCATCTAACTATCGACCTCATTCTCATCTTTCTTAGTATTTAACATTAGTTTCAACAGTTTCCAATTTTGTTTTTCTTTCCTAGTCATCCATAACTCATCTTCAAAAACAGCATTCAAAGAAGAGATTCTCAACATTGGACAAACTAGAACTAGTGATTGATACGCGTGGACTAGGTGTGGATCGAAGGGTCAGAGGTTGGCAGTGCACCTTCTTTGAAAGAGGAGGCTGGGCTAGGAGGACGACGTTTTCCGACAGGAATAAATACAACACCGACCATAGTATATACGTACCACTTCACTGGTTGATTTTTGCCTCACTTAACTAATATGCTTCGAGTAACATACACTAATTACTTTTGAAAGTCTTTAGGTATCGTCTTTTTTAGGATACTAATTAGCTGAGGAACGTTTGAAACAATATCTCAGTTCATATTTGTTCTAGAAAAGGTTCATATAAGTTGAAAGTTGATCAAAATAGGGTAATAATAATAATAACAATACAAATGGAGTTATATTGTTTCAGAGTTCAGACTGTTCTGAAGCATTGTGACCCCACAGCCCTTCGTCCGAAATCTTCTTTATTTGCCAATTCACTGGGCCATCCCAAAATGGTTAAATAATTTAGTATTATGGGTTTCAACGACCAAGATCTTGCTGTTTGAAGAAAGTACTACTGAAGTTTCTGATACAAGGACCTATTGATTGAAGTTTCTCCCTTCAAAATCAGTAGAACAAAGACATGGGTAGATTGCTTCATGAAAGTAATTTTGTAGCAGTTGACATTTCTAATTTTTCGACAAATTGTCTTACTAAATTGAATCATGACATTTCTTTAAATTTTCAGGTTTAGGATGATATTTCTTTCATTATATGTGCTGATACTCGTGATATTTCTTTTATGAGGTAGTTTTAGTTTTCTCTTAGTTGTAACAAAAAAAAAAGACATGGATAGATGAACAACCTCACTGTTTAATTATAGATATCAGTGGAGCAAATAAAGCTTTGAGTAATGACAGGATGGATTTAGCTCATATATGATTGGAATTTGGGTTATTCCTTTGGACGGTGCCTTTCAGCCGACCACCAAGGTATGTGCCCACCATTACCATATCAAGTAGGCTGTATGCGCACCAAATTCATGATAAGGAAATGTCATGTTGCTTGAATGAAAAGATCAACACCGAGTCAAAATGCATAATGTGATCTTTTCATCTATGTATGTTGGATCTACAAGAGACTACAGATCTCACAAATTAAATGAATAAAAGGCTGAGACGAAACTTCATATTTCTTATCCTATTTGGTTTCTCATATAAAACACTCACACACCAAACCTTCTCCTGTAAACATTTTGCAAGATACAACCACTTGTGCGTTTGACTCGACTATATTTTTATGAAGAATGCATCAATGAAACAAGTAACCGAAAACCCATATTTGAAATTTGCATCTGTAAATGGTTACCATACAGGCAACAGAACTTCCAATGTTACATAAATGAGATGATACCAATGGTACTTGAAATATTGTATTTGATTTTTCCTCAGGCTCTTTGCAACAAAGAAGATACCACCAGAAACCATTCATTTGATCTTTTACTATTTTAACAAAAAAACACCCGAAAGAACTCAGTACTAACTTAGCACCAATGAAAATAATGCAAGAAGCATGCAAATGAAACTAAAACAATGACCCTAGGTGCTAGAATTGGCTAGCTCCTCTCCAAGATAAAGGAGGAAGAAATCATTTTTGCTATTTGAACAACCATTGAAAGCAGAATTGACCTTCAATTTATCTTCACAATAACCTGCTGAGAGATTTGATTAGCGCTTTTAAGTTACGTCTTGTGGCCTCATCACCGGTGAATCCCAGGATATCAGAGCTTATATTCTGACATTGTTCCCAAAAAAAAAAAGGAACAGGTTAATTGAACATGATCAACCATGATTATGCAATAATGCAAGGTGTAGAAAGCTAATGATTAAGATCTCACCTCAATGTTTTTCAGAGTGAAAATCAAACTATATATGGATTTTTGAATCAACTCTGTGTTCTCTGGAGTCATAATGGATGTATGCGCCTTTCTGTATTAGAAGAAAATATAAACACTCTCAGATTGTAAAAAATATCAAGCACCTTGGGCATTAAGGATTTAAAAATTTTTTTCTTTGTCCGCTAGGAATAAATGGATTTATCTTGCTTCAGGCTACTAATACCAGCAACTATCATCAAGTAAATTCAAATTCCTCAACACCCCAAGTCATTGCTCAACTTTGAGATCTCAATGTAAATGGATATCTGGCTTCAAAATTATGTTTAACAGATAAAAGTTAACAGAAAGGAAAGGAAGATGCATCAAGAAGGCAGGAAAAGGATCCCATCAATCATCTTAGACATATCCATCCCTCAAGCCTAACACAGAAGGAAATTGATTGAAAAAGGGGAAGTAGCCAGAATGAACAGGAAGCTTAATTCAACATGCTACAGGGTCTTATAAATGAATCTAGCAGCGCAATTTGACTTTATCTCAGTTAGCTACAGCCCCAATTGTTTTGCATTCACCAGTCAAGCAGAAAACATCAAGCCAAATCTTTCAGGTACTTCACCTTAAATCTTCAGAAGCTTGGGTTAGGCTTCTAGTCAAACTCTCAACTTCCTTTAGCAGACCACTATCGCGAACATCAGTAAGCAAAGGTTGAATATCTTCAGTCATGGCTTGGATCTGAGGGATCACTACATCAAATGCAAAGTGTGCATGAGTACATGTAAATGTTCAGAGTTAGTGAAGCAAGATCATCCACGTGGCATCCAGACATGCAAGTAGAGCACATACAGCCATTTCGAAATTAAATGACAGCCTTTCAGAACTTACTACAGTTTAAAGAATATGTTTCATTGGTATACTTTCCAATTTTATGGTAAAATGAAGGGCAGTCCAACCACCTGCAGCAAAGGCCTCCACCAAGAATGGTTATTATAAACAATTGCACGAAAAAATACGTTAGTAGAAGAACTGGAGGATTGGAATATTAAATTGAAAAAAGTGATGCCACCTGACTCTTATTCAGTAATTAAATTAATTAGCAGGCAATTCAACCTAGTTTCTTATCACTTTAAGTTACATCACCATGCTGGCAATAAAATGCCTCCTCCAATTAAGAACAATCAATCAGGGTTAAAATTTTCAACCTTTCCACACAAGGGGAATTTGATAACAATTTGCATATCATGCTCAACTAAATGGCATCCACAAAATTTATCAGGAAGTTTCTAGATGAGTTTTTATCAGCTTCTATGTTCATCAGTTAACATCTCGCTTGCAGAATTAATAGTCCTGCACAGTCCACAAGTCAGAGAAGAGTAGGAAAACAAGAGAAGAAGGTATTAGAAGGGCACATCACACCTTTGTCAGGAGAGGTTTTGCATCCTCAATCACAGCAGCAACACGCTCGGCCAGTGAATAGCTCTTGGCAATGCCAATTTCCTCCATTTCACGTCCAAGGCGAGTTACTATCCCAACCAATTCGTCTAAACTTACCCCTTGATAACCCTTTATCTTTTGCCTATCGCATACAATTAGACCTTCTTTAATGCAATCAGCATCAAGAGGTCCCACAGAAGGCGTAGGAATTGGATCTCTAGGGGTAATGTCTATCAATGTTTCCATAAGAAGACCTGACTGGTTCACCTCAATGAGAGAATTTCTAGGTATAATAATTTTGTCATCTTCAACCTACGAAATATAAACACATTGTGTTACTAAAAGATCATACGGATTGTTTTAAGTTCAATTACATGACCAGCAATGCATATACCTCGACAGTTGCTTCTATATTTCTCAATGAAGGATTGACACGAATGACATTGCCAACAGTTACCCCTCTAATCCGAACTGGTGTTCCAGTGCAAATACCACTTGCCTGATCAAACTCAAATACAGCCAAGTATTTCCTGAACTTAGACCTCAGCTGATATCCTCTAACCCAAGCCAAGCTGAGTGCAAGAAGCACTGCACCAGATGTAAGAAACAGCCCCACTCCACCTTCCCATATGCTCCTACGACCAACCCCAAAATCACTTAATGGCTTCAGTGTCTGCCTCCATAGTTTTTGAGGAACTTCCACTACAACTGCAAGAGGATTTTTTGTCTCTGATGAAGAGGGTGGCTGGCTAGGTTCAACATCAGCAGACATAGCTCTTACCCTTGAAAACTTCGTTGCTCGCCTGGCTGGAAAATGGGGCAACAAGTTTGAAGAACCGGGAGAGACTGTAATCAATGAAGAAGATAGCACGCTGGAACATGACGGCACTTGGACTATTGAATTCCCAGCCATCTCCCTAACCAATTGATATATATATATATATACACTGATGGGACGCTGCCCGAATGCCTCTTAAGGATTTAGAAGGCAAGAATTCCTTAACTACGACCTATTCTTTTTCCAAATCAAAATGAACTACAATTGGGTTTGATGAGCGCCTCCAGCAGCGAAGTCTTCATCAGTCAATCCATCCAACTGCAAAATAATAACTTGGGAAGTCAAGAATCAGAAGCAAATCAACACAGAGAGACAGAGAGAAGTAAGTATAGTTTACTTAAACAGGACAAATGCAAGACTCGTGAATCATGCTTGTCCGTCGGTAGGTTTCCTCAACAAGCAAACAGAAGAACAAAATCGAACAAATTCTCATAACATTGATCGAAATAAATAGTAAGAAACTAAGAATTAGAAAGCAAAAATGAAAAACTTATGAACTTTCAGTGAACGAAAAGTTGAAATTCAACTCTGACTTCACATCAAAATCCATGTGAGAAAAGACATACAGAACATCAGAAGATACTTTCTCAGTCACCAAACGCGTAAAACGGACAAATACAAGCGAGAAGAACACCATTAACTTCGATTTCTAGCTTATTAACATACCTAGAAGCTTGGGCGACCAATGGGTCTTATGGCTTACTCTTCCCTACTTAACTATAGTTCGGCGAATCCGAGGAAAATGTGGGAGATGAAGGCGTGAAAGAGATGGCTAAATTTCTGCTCAGTTATATGTTAATATTTCTTGGGAGAAATGAAAAAAAAGTGAGGGCTTCTTTGGCTTTTCACAATCTTTGAGGGGGTAATTATTAAAAGACTGAAAATAACGGCAAATCACATAAAACAATCACGTGATATACTTGATTATTTATATTAATTTTTGTGTTTTTAATTCGGTCACTTTAGTCCCTGTGTTTTTTATTTTCATTCAAGATACCCCAATTGGGTATTTTCGGACAAATT
>JANITX010000005.1:11526812-11540117 GCA_027564395.1 Erythroxylum ulei
GCTAAGGTGAACGAATTAAAAACACAAGGGCTAAGATGAATAATCAAGTATATCACAGGGGCTCTTTTATAGGATTTTCCGAAAATAACAAAGATATACCAACTCCTGGTTTACCCCATTTTCACGTTAGTCCTTAATTTTTAAAA
Source organism: Erythroxylum ulei (assembly GCA_027564395.1). Classification (NCBI taxonomy): domain Eukaryota; kingdom Viridiplantae; phylum Streptophyta; class Magnoliopsida; order Malpighiales; family Erythroxylaceae; genus Erythroxylum; species Erythroxylum ulei. The sequence continues at coordinate 11,526,959 of JANITX010000005.1, forward strand.
ATTATGAAATACTCCGTCAAATTTTAATACTTTTTCACCTATGTTGCCATGAAATAGCCACGTAACGCATGACCTTCGTTCTTATTGTCTCCCAAAATCAAGAAATCGTTTATATACAGAACAAATTTATTTGAGTGTTATGTCTCGCAAGTGTTAGAATGTTACGTAATTACTAGAATTTACAATTGGACCTACGGGCCCACACGAGAAGGAAATTTAGACTATATACAAGCTCAAGTGAGGTTCCATCTTAAAACTAATTGGTGATAGGTGGAGTAGCCCACTAGACTTATATGTTGGTCTTCTTTCCTCTCTTTTTCTAATGTGGGACAAACTCCCACTTTTATATTTCAACACACCCCCCTCACGTGTGGGTCTAACACATGACATAATCTATCATTCGGAGATGTTAACGACTAACATAAGAGCAACCTGCTCTGATACTATGTTAGAATTTACAATAGGCCTACGAGCCCACACGAGAAGGAAAGCTGACATTAACAATAAAGTGAAACAAAAATCATAATTTAAGAGGGCACATGATAGTTTTAAAAAATTAGAGGATGAAATGAAAAAAGTTGAAACTATATGGGGTGATGCAATTACTTCTTTAATTGATAAATATGTTCTAAATTTTGTTATTATTTATAATTAAATATTTAATTTTAAAATAGTTTTATTTTAAAATAATTATTTTTTGAAAATTTTCAAACTTATGTACTTTATAGATATTTTTTATTTATAAAAATTATTAAATTCATAAAATTTTATTTAAAAATTATTCTTAGAATTTTTAAAAATTCTCATAATTATGACTAATAAATACTATCAAATAATATATATTAAGTTAATAATAAAATCACATTATATCAAAAATTATTTTAAGAAAGTTATTTTAAAAAATTGGCATTTGGAGGGATATAGTAGAACCCTCCCGTCTGAAATCACTTGGATTCTCTGTTAAAGCCATTCTAACTAGAACCGAAAGCTTCTTCTCCAAAATCTTCCTACCAATGTTATGAATGCCATATCGGGTTTAATATTAGCTTGTGTTTTGATACGGTACTATACTGGTATCGGATACCGATTTAAATAATTTTTTAAATTTATAAAATAGTCCTTAAATTTTTAAAATTTGTAAAATAATCTATTGACAGATTGTACAATTGTACATACTTTATTAGTTTACTGATTAAATCAACTCTGTTTTCAAAAATCATAATAATAAATAACAATGATAATTAATATAAAATAACAATAATGTATCAATTAATAATTTAAGCTTTTTCAATTTTACCAATTTTGATTATCAATTTTACAATTTCACATCTAATTATTAATTTTACATTTGATTATCAATTTTACTTTTAAGTTTAAATGTTGATTATCAACTTTCAATTTTAATAATCAATTAGTCAACATCAACATTGTTAAAGCCTCACTTACCACCACCCTCACCTCACGGCCTCACCACCACCAAATAACCAAATTACCAAACATAGTTAAATAAAATACATGAATATCTCATTCATCAATATCACCATAAATCACAAACAAAAAAATTTATACATTCCACTTCCAATTATCCACTATCGTGATAAAATACAAATCACCCCTTCAACTTAAACTTCAAGGCACACTGTCAACATTACTACAAATCACCCCTTCAACTTAAACTTCAAGGCACACTGTCAACATTACCAATTTCAACTTCAATATTTAACACCAGAATCACCAGTCCAACCAATTTAACCAATTCAAAAATATAATCAACCCCCAAAACCATTGGCATTCAACAATCACAATCAGAAATCCATCATCCAACTTTTAGAAATCCATCATCCAACACAATACAAAATAAAATCAAGTAGGAAAATATCGATAAATGACAGAAAATACACACCCAAAAACAAATTACAAGTGCGATGGGACAGTGGTGCAATGTGCGGTAAACCTCAACTGTGACTGCGACAATTGTAGCAGGCGGTGGAATCTTCAGGCATGGAGGAAGCTTAAAGATGAACTGATAAAGACGGCAAGACCACAACAAACGAGGAGCTGAGGGAGGACGAGCCTAAGGCAACGACACCACAATAGCGAGGATGAGAGACAAAGATGGTGGGACTGAGTAAGATTGAGAGCCGCGCGAGAGAGAGATGAGAGTGAGGGAGATTAAGAGGCACGAGAGAGCGAGATGAGAGGATTTTAGGGTAAGATTTTTGAAAAATTGCAAAATAAGCCTGATACTTTCTCCATTTATTAGTACTAGCCAAAATTTTCAGGTATTATCGATACCAGCCGGTACTGACCAAAAACAACCGGTATTTTTGGCCGGTACCCACAACATATGTACCAGTATTGTTTTCCAGATTCACATCGTTGCCACACAAACGTAAATCAGAAACAAACAAAAACTTCACTGAATTACATGTTTCCTTATTGGACTTCGATCATATAAGCTATCCAAGCAAAATCATTGAAAATCAAGTACCACACTTATATATGCTCCAGAGAGTCAACCTACCAGTAAATCACCGTAACATGATGTATATGTTAAAGCATCATAAAACTCTAAAGGTTCAAACGTTTCTAAATTCAGAATACCATCAATAAACTACTCATTATCTCTGAAACAATAACAAGTTTCAAGCAAAATACATTATAATGCATTTCAACCACAAAAAACAAGCAGCAAAATTCTTGTTGAAAATATAAAACCAGGTCGCCCACATTCACAGGTCTTGTACACTCAAACCTGCAACAATTGGACAAATAGATTAGTGGCAGCTAGACTAGTCAGATCAATTAGTGTCAACAAGAATTCTTGTCTTACAACCTGATAAGGAAAAGTTAACTAGACAAAGACCAAAAAGGAACTGTGTGAAATAGTTTAAAACAGCCATTTCAATTATTTGAGAAATCTCAGGAAACCAAGTCCCAAGTTATCATAAAACTTCATTGTCCTTACAACCCAGAAAACAACACCGCATGGTTAAACGCCAAATAAAATGGGGTTCAAGAATTAACCTGGTGGAAGGGACTGCTTCAACTTGTCAGCCTTCTCAGAGTCGAAGACACAAAGGGTATACAGGTACTTGGAGCAGCGAACCTTGAACTTGACGACATCCCTGCTTCTCTTGATCTTCACAGAGCGAGCATCTTTCCTTCTAGCAGTGAGAAGGAAATCCTTGATCTCATGGATTTGCTTGGGCTATGCATCAAAAAAGAGAACAGACAGATAAGGCATCGAAACACAGAAAACATAAACTTTGAACTAAAACTCAGACAACAAACACCCATCAAATCATTAACGAAGAAGAGCAGACTATCCATAAGACCAAAAATCAAGGGAACAAGAATAATATCTAATCAATTGCTTGCATTACAATTTCCCGCAATTTTCCCATATTTTTATATATTTATAAAGAATGTAATTCGAATTTATCTTTCATATTTGCTGAAATACCACTTCTCCTACATGGTCAAAACGTCCAGATGTACGATTATCGTTTATATTACAAAAAGCTCACAGCCATACAGATTTACGCATGAATTCAATACTGTGATCCAAAAAAATCTAGCCAATGCTTTCCTCTCTTCTCAATGAGCTAATATTGTACACTTACTGGTCTGTGTTCTAAACAACACAACACAATTGTGGTCTCACTTGAAAACAAATCATCTACATGCAATGCCATGAATATCGATCTATTACAAACCACAACTGAATTCTAACTCACACACGTGCCATTTTGAATCTTTGTTATTCCTTCTTACATGTTTGATCCTAAAAAAGATGTATAACCTACTGACAAAATACCAATCAGCCGTAATACGAAAACTCCAACTGAATCATTCTCCAAAATCGTCAGTCATGATTCGATAAAAGAACTAATAATTTGAAGAAAAAAACCAATTGAGAAGGAAAATAGAACAATCCCAATTCAAATCAAACGGAGACATAGCCCAGATAAAAACGAACACAATAAGTCAGTAAAATCCGTGTAAATAAAATTAAAGAAAAATAAACGGAGCAAGAGATATTACCATTTTGAGTGGCGTTTCTCAGAGCTCAAGTCAAAAAGATGCACACCCCAACCCTAGCCCCTCACTGCTTTTTCGTAAGAAAATATATAGGACAGCTAGAAAAAGGTTTATTTTAAAACCCTAGTTCTCTAACGGGTTTCCTGTTTTGCCCCTTAACTTACTAAGAAAATGGGCCTTAGCTATGTGATAAAATGGGCTAATGTTATTAATCTTAGTCTATATAGGCTTTGGACAAATGGAAATCCAAAGCTGTTGTTGGGTTTCATTGGACCAGACCCATTTCTTCAAAATTGTTCTAATTTATTTTTTGGGAGGATTTGAATAACACTTCCTTTCTTTTTTTTTTTTACTATAGGCGGGGTTCTCTTTTAGTTATTTTTGAACCATTGTGTTTTGGTTAGATTTGATTTTACCATAAGTGGGGTTGTATCCCTCAATCTCTTCTAGTTATTTTTTAACCATTGTGTTTTGGTTAGATTTGTATAGGTTTGGTGGATCAAATCTAATCAATATTTTAAAAATCAGACCAGAAGTTGAACTAGTAAGACAAGATATTTAAAGGTTTAAAAAGTTTAGTCAGTATTAGATCGTCATGATTAAAGATTAAATAAAATTTAAAAATTTAAAATATGTTTGAAAGAGATTGCCTTTATCTATTGAAACATTTGAAGTATAATTGAAAAAAAAAGATTGTTAAATGACAATTAATTAATTTATTTTAATTTATAAGAACTTATTAATTAATTAAAATCTATTGATTAATTAATAAATTGATCATTTTTAATAACAAGAATTATAATAATAAATTAAACTAAAAAGTTTAAAACTGAACTAAAAAGTTAAACAATTTAAGACTTTTACGGTTGAATCGTACTAAACCGTTTGAGTTTGTTAATGATTTGGATCTAATAACTTTGATACGTTGTAAATATTCCATTTTAATTAGATCATCTAGCTATCAATTGCCAAGCATTGGACTTGTTAATGCTTTTGGGCCTTGATTTTAAGATCTTGTCTTTCTTTTACTCATTGCAAGAAATACGGGACTCTCCCTTATACAAAACAAAAAAGAAAAAAAAGGGTCATACATGCTTCGTTGATAGAAGGAATATTGTACTTCTTAAAAAAGATGATCTATCATATCAAACCGAACTTAAAAAAGGAACAAAATAGAGTTCAAGCGGCCTCTCCCAACAATTTTCGTAGAAAACATCAGCAATCCCCATTGCAAAAAGCGTCAAAATTATCATATCTCGTGATCTGGAGGACATGCTTCCATGAGTAACTTCATTTGCTTAGACCACAAAGGAAGTATACGAGTAACTTCATTTACTGCGATAAAACTGTGGAGGTGTACATTAGTTTTGCAAATTCTTCTATTTACCGTATTCGTTCCTAGAATAATAAAAAACTAGAAAAATTAAATGCATAAAAATAAATCAAACACGATTTTTGTTGGCATAATTCGGCACATCTTATCTACGTCTACGGGGTCCTCACATAATTTAATTCTTTTACTAACGACAATAGTTTTATACAAGGCTTTACTAAGTTGACATCACTTAACTCTTAACACTATCTCTCGTCCTCACTACCGTAAAAAAATTTCAAACTCAATAATACAATTGTCTCGTACTAATCTCAACAGAGGATTTTCTTAACAATCTTTTAACAAAAGAACAATAAACAAATAACTCAAGTGAGTAAACGAAATTTAATATAAGCCAAAACACTTAAGAAAGAAAAGAAGAACAACTTCCCGATAGGTTCAACTCTACTGAAATAAATCTAAAAGTCGTCACCATGAAATATAAATGTTTATATGTCGAAATGTTATAAACATTTAAGCTGCAAAATTCACGACGATTGCTGGAATTTGCACACAAACACTATTATCAACAACCACAAAATCACTAAGACTGTTAGAATTTTTCCATACAAAAATCACTATCGATGACAGTGAGTAGCCCAACAAAATCACACAAACACCATAGAAAGCCAGCTACCAAAAATGCACACACTTCACAACAAAATAGCCCAAGATAGTTGTTTAAAGCTAGACAAACGCAGCTCTAAAAATCACACAAACACAACAACATTTTAGCCCACTTAGACGTCATCCTTGACAGAAAAACCGGTAATAGGATGGATTAATTATAAACGTAAAACTAGCAGTGTTGCACTCCAATCCAATTGACAACCACAAATCTAAGAGCTCTCAGCAGAAATCCATCAACAATGCAAAACAAAAGAAGACCTAGCTGTGAAGCACATCAAGGACACACCCAAAAAGGGAATCACGACAAGACCCAACTGTGAAGACATAAATGACAGCCTAAAAAATTGCACAATTGATTCACGCAAAGATAAAAACAAAAACACAGCTGCAACAATCATAAAGATCGTGCAACCAATCAAGACACAAAAAGAGGAGTCACGCACATTACACACAATCTGCAGCCCACCCACGATGTGCTTCAACCCACAATAAGACAAACCAAGTCACACATACTTCTGTTTCAGTTTTCACACCGACACCTACAACCAACACAAAATGAACACCCCATTTTCTCCATATTAAGAGTTATAACCCTAGAATACTGAATATGAGAGATATTATTGAAACATTAGGAAATGTATTTCATGCTCATGCATAATATTAACATACATATATGTAAATTTAATAATTGCACACATTACAATGACTGTATATGTACTCATTTGACAATTATCGGGTATAGTTGATCTTAAATTGTTTTATAAATGTGATTATGGTGTGAATTGTGGATATTTGGCTTGAAAATTGATTTGGTGAGTATAAATATTGATTTAGAATTTTTGGTGAAACTTTGGAAAATTTTTCACCAACTATAAGTATTTTTAGACTAGGAAAAATGCTAAGTGACAAGACAATTGATAAATGATGATAGAATTAAACAGTAGTAATTTTTTATAAATGGCATTAGGATTTAATGACGAATATCGTAGAAAATTAGGAGACAATTAGGTTAGAAGTTAAAGACAAATGGACTAGTTAAGGAAGAAGACCTATTAGAAACCATAAGGTGCTGACATGTGGCAAGTGACAAGTGTCACTTGCCATGCCACACACTTACCCACGATTCTTTTGTTAAGTCAAGAAAACTTCACGTCTATTAATTTTGGTGACAATCAAATAATAATAATATTAGAAATAAATGAACTGTTTTGATAAGTGTCTTAAGTGTACAGCAAAATCACAGAAGAAGCAGGAAAACACAGAAGAAACAAAAACATCGAAGAAGCCGAAAACACAGAAGAAGTGAAAAACACAAAAGAAGCGGAAAATACAAAAGATGCAAAAATACTGAAGAAGCGGAAAACACAGAAGAAGCGGAAAATACAGAAGAAGTGAAAAACACAAAAGAAGTGGAAAACATAGAAGAAGCAAAAATACAGAAGAAGTGGAAAATACAAAAGAAGTGAAAAACACAGAAGAAGCGGAAAACATAGAAGAAGCGAAAAACACAGAAGAAGCAGAAAACATAGAAGAAGCAAAAACACAGAAGAAGAGGAAAATATAGAAGAAGCAAAAACATAGAAGAAGCAAAAACATAGAAGAAGCAGGAAAACACAGACGATACAGAGATGAAGATACTCTAGTACGTGGGACAGTTAGTCAGTTGGAGTTAGTTACAGAACTCAACTGAACAACAGTTTCTACAAGAAACAAGAAGCAGTTGGAGACTTAGGCTATAAATACTAGTTGTAGTCGAAGATTGAACAACTTTCAACTTTCAGCTTTCAAGTTATTACTTACATAGAAAAATTATGTATTCAAAGTGCGTTACATGAGAGCGAACTCTACTGTAACAAAAAGCTCACAATATCTTTCTAGTGAGAGAAAGAATAGGCTAAGAGCCTAAAGAGGCTAAGATAGCAGAAAGAATACTTTGTGTAAGAGACCTGAAGAGGCTCTAAAAGGGAAGAAAAGAATACTTGTAAATTGAAGAAGTATAGTGAAATCTTAGACGAACTCTGAGGACTGGACGTAGCCCAAGGTTTGGGGTAAACCAGTATAAAATCGCAGTGTCTATCTTCTACTTTAATTTCTCTTGTTCTTAAACAAGTATATAGAATTTATTTGCGATTTAACCATGTAGCTATTTTTGTATAAACATTTTTGGTATTCATTTGATGGTTTGAAAAAGTTCTTTTCAAGAAATATCAAAGGTTTTTGTATTCACGAAAAGATTACACAATTCAACCCCTGTTCTTGTGCATTTTGTATATTGTACGTGAATTCTATATTATCAAGTGATTTACTTCACAACACATGCTTGATTGCTCCCATATATAGGTTGGTATCTGACATTCATAAGCATAATAATTACTCCCACAAATTTAATAACACAATATAGACATTGGCTGAGCCTCCGAAAACTTTGTTATTTTGGGATTATATTTAAATTTTTTTCCAAATGTTAGAGTTCTATTTGTACTCTCAAATATTAAGTTTAAATTTGTTGATTGGCATAAATTTTAGGGATAAAAAATGACCTTAACCCTTTCGCCTTTTAAGATGAAATAAGGTTTTAGCAGGGCATAATTAATAAGCCTAACCTAGTGATACTAAGCGGTGTGGTATCACTATCTTTACTAATGTCTTACACGGATTAGGGTAAATGTTAGAGTTCTATTTGTACTCTCAAATCAAGTAAGTTCCCCATCATCATGCTTATTCTGATAGTTCCCTTGTATTATTGCTTAACTTCTTATTTTCTCTATTGATCTGGGAAAGAGCTAATTTCTCCCAAGAGATCCTTTGAAGACTAAATCACTTCTAGATTAGTCCCTGAAAGCTATATAATACCTCTCCCTCTGCAAAGACCACACCAGGTATGTCATTTCTATTTTAAATATCCATTCATGCTCCTTTGATGCATGCTTAAGTCTTATGCACCATAGAATAGTATTTTACAATGGTTGAGATGGAGCTCCTATCCCACACCTCTGTCTGATGACTTCCCACTCTCTATTGGAGTAGGAACAGTAAAAGATATATGGTTATGTTTTTCTTGATCAGATCTACATAAGTAGAAATGAATAAGAGTACAAAGAAATCTACATATTCTGTCTATAGTGGGTAATTTGCCTAAAACTGCTAACCATAGTGTATAAGTAACCTTAGGAGGTGTTGGTTTTGACCAAACTACACTATACCATAAGACTTTGGCTTCTCCTCCTAATATATCTTCCTTATTATTGTATTAGGGAAGTCCTCTAACTTAGTTGTACTCCAAACCACTGTGTCCTCCTTATCTATCATTAGATATAAGTTTTTAAGAATGTTAGGGTAGCAAAGTTAGGTACTCTCTCGTTCACATCATCCTTGTCAAATTCTACCTCATAAACTGTGGCTTTCATAATAATTATATAATTGTGTATTATATAATTATATAATTGTATATATGCATGCAAATCCATTTATAATTTTGTACTATCTTCATAACACATTGCATATGGGTCTATCAAAAACTACCTCTCTTCTAAGTAGGCTACGTATTATCAGACCTCACCATACCCCGCGCCTCAACGGTACTTCAACTGGGTATTAATGATGATGATGATGATGTTGATATAACCCTATCTTAACCCTCTAGAGTTTTTAATCAATTTCGATGGCTTTCCAATCACTAAGATGTTGAAAGATACCTTATTGATACATTGTTCAATCCATTCCACATGAACTCCTAGGAACCTAAGTGCTTTAAGGGAGTTGAGTATAAAATTCTAGTCCACTGTGTCATAACCTTCTGAAAATCTGTTTTCAAAACACAATTCCTACTTCCTCTACTCCTTAACTAGTGCTTAAGTAATTCCTGGACTAGAAGGATGTTGTCTTCTATTTTTCTCCTTGGTATGAATGCCCCTTATGAATGCCTTTGGCTAATAACTAATGTGAGCTATAAAATATGCTTTAATCGTTTAGCTAGGATTCCTACAATAATCTTACAGATTGATTTACAGTATGCTATAGGTCAGTAGTCTTTGAAAAAGGTCTACTCACTTTGTTTAGCAACCAAGGTGATGAATGTTCTATTAAGTTCCTTTAAGAGGTTTCCATTTTTTAAAAAATTACATAATTGCACCTACACTGTTTCCCATGTTTTTTCTATGTTCTTTAGAAAAATAGCATATTTAGACCATCAAATCCTAGAGCTTTTTGTGGGTTTAAAGCTTTCAAGGTTTTCTCAATATCTAGTGATTGGACTTGTAAAGAAATCAATCTCAGATTCTGACTGATGATTTTGAGCTATTTCTTTCCGTAGCTATATTGATGATACTACCGTGGAGGTCTCCCTAAAGATTTTTTTAAAAATAGACCTCTGCTTTTTTTACTATATTATTTGTGGCCTTCCTAACTACTACATTCTTGTGGACTCCTTCTTTTAGCCATTGGATTTTAGATCTTTGCTTCATAACTGAGTGTTCAATTTCTAGAGCTAAGGTATATTTCTATATAGATGGTTTCTCCTGGATCAAAAGATTCTCATTTTTAGGAGTTAGATATAGTTCAGATTATACCTTCAATAACTGCAATTTAGCTTCCTCCACCATTTTATAAGTGTTGCCAATTCTAATTATATTGAGTACTTTCGATGCTTCTTTGATGCTTCCCATTTTCTTGATGTATTGGAATTGTTTAGTACCTGATACCTTAGTACTAACCCCTTTTTGTCACAGCTTCTATATAATCTTCATGTTCACATAAGAAATTGTTAAACTTGAAAGGAATTTCCTAATTCTGTTATCTATATGTACCTTGACAATAATGAGAGAATGATCAGAGGGCAACATATTTGGGAATATTGCTTCATAATTAGGGAACGTTTTTAGTCCATTCCATAATTACCATGCTTTTATCTAATTTTTTCCCCTTAAGTAACAAGATCCCTTTTGCTTATTTGACCATGTAAAGAATATTTCCCTCTACTTCATAGTGATAGATCATAGAATTAAAATCACCTATTACCATCCTTGGAGTTTGGTTACTATAACACCTATATACCCCCTAAAAGGATATACAGATGCCACACAAAACATACCTAACACATACCAAGATACTCCAGAAGTTCCTTAAAAATAAAGCAACATAATTCACACATTTATAATTTGTTGAGTTAAAAATAGAACATATCATACATCTTGTGCTTATCAACATACATGCCATAAATTTTAAATTCATCCTGTATTAAGGTTATTACAAACCATATACAAAAAAATACAAAATGTCTTATCATATTGAGTACAATTCAAAAATAAACTAAACATTTCCTAAATGAAACACATCCTTCTTGGCCACTGCTGTTGTCTTTGTCTTTGTCTTTGTCTCAAATCTTCTTATGAAAACCTACATGGAGGTACAACCACCGTGCTAAACATATAGCTTAGTGGGGATTAACTAAATAAGACACAGATTGATGACTTCTTCTAACAGTCGTCTAGCATTCACATTCATTGAATCATCTCATATTACAAGAAATCTTTAATTGTGTAGCAGAATAGATCACAAATGCATCAGAATAGAATATAATTCATCAGAACAGAATATTCTTGCATCATAACAAAACATGTAATTATCAAAACAGAACATCATTACTTCAGAACAGAACTTAAAAGTTTCAGAATAGAATACAATTGTGTCCAAACATAACAAACCTGTATCAAGTTAGACATCTTTTTATCATAATAGAACTTAGCTTACATCAGAACTGATCATATATTAGAACACAAAATACATTAGCTTGCTAGTCCTTTTTACAGAAATGGATAACAAGACCAGAACAGAAGACACTTATGATCGGTATGTCAGATACAGAAGAGACTTAAGTCTCTAAAACAGAAGTCACTGAAGTGTCTAAGATCAAAAGACACCAGAGTGCTAAGTACAGAAGACACCGAAGTGTCTAGTTACAGTAGACACCGAAGTGTCTAGATACAAAAGCTATAACACCAGGCTCTCTGTGCCCTTTTGTATTGTTTTGTACTTGGAGATACTACTGTATATTGATATATACATGGTAGGATATAAGTTCAAAGATGTATTTAAATCCTTTTAGATATATATGTCAGGGACTTATAATGTTATATGCCTTTATATGAATTTAGAGTTCATCGGTATGTGAAATCTTAGAGTTTTCTAACATATAATCTTCTAAGTGTGTAAAACCGAGTCCATTGGATGGATATGACCATGGTGGCTGAGTTAAATGTGTTCTAATGCCTTAGAGGAGATTAGACATGATTTATATACTTATTGGACATTTAGAAAGCTTAGTTAGAAAAGTTGATGTACATAAGGGCTTATTTGTCAATTGTTAAAAGTTAACAGACTTAATTGTAATTTTTCAATTCTTAGAGGATCAATATGTAATTTTATAAATTTAAGGGGCTTAATTATTATTTTTAAAAGTTCGGGGACCAAAATAAAAATAAAAGTTTTGGTCATTCCCAAATTTTAGGTTTAATTGCTAATTTAGGAAAAATTTGGAGGGTATAATGGTAATTTCTAATAAGATAAGGGCCAAAAAGGTAATTTCACCATATTTGTTCAAAGAAGAGTCAGTCTAGACCCTTCTTCATGTATGGCCGTGCACACCCCCTTCCCCCTATTAAAGACTTGAAACATTTTTTTTAATTAAAAGAAAGGAGAAGAGAGGAGGAGAATAACCCATTTTCGGCCATCACTAAAATTCTACCCTTCTTTTTGATTCACCAACCCAAATTATTCAAGGAACTCAAATCTATCATTATATTTGAGAAATTCTCAAAGGATTTTAAGATATCAACAAAGGAAGGTTTAGGTAAATTTTGTCTCATCTCTCTTTACATTATGATTTTGAGTTTGGTGTAAAGATATGTTGTTCTCCATGTTTGAATATGCATGAAACATGGTTTAGATGAATGAAAATGAGTCATGGAGAAGTTTCCTTAAGCCAAAGTAGAAATGTTCTGAAAGTTTGTGAAATTTCGAATATCTTTTGAAATTGATAATTTAAATGAATTCTATGGTGTTAATTGTATATGTATAATGTGAATTGATGATGAAAAATGAAGAAGATGTATATTG
>JANITX010000005.1:11540217-11553974 GCA_027564395.1 Erythroxylum ulei
TATTAATTTTGGTGACAATCAAATAATAATAATATTAGAAATAAATGAACTGTTTTGATAAGTGTGTTAAGCGTGCAACAAAAACACAGAAGAAGCAGGAAAACATAGAAGAAGACGAAAACACAGAAGAAGTGAAAAACACAGAAGAAGCAGAAAACACAGAAGAAGTAAAAACACAGAAGAAGCAGAAAATACAGAAGAAGCGGAAAATACAAAAAAAGCGAAAAACACAGAAAAAGAGGAAAACATAGAAGAAGCAAAAACACAGAAGAAGCGAAAACACAGAAGAAGTGGAAAACACAGAAGAAGTAGAAAACACAGAAGAAGTAGAAAACATAGAAGAAGCAAAAACACAGAAGAAGCGGAAAACATAGAAGAAGAAAAAACACAAAAGAAGCAGGAAAACACAGACGATACAGAGATGAAGATACTCTAGTACGTCGAACAGTTAGTCAGTTGGAGTTAGTTACAGAACTTAACTGAATAACGGTTTCTACAAGAAACAAGAAGCAGTTGGAGACTTAGGCTATAAATACTAGTTGTTGTCGAAGACTGAACAACTTTCAGCTTTCAAGTTATTACTTACATAGAAAAATTCTGTATTCAAAGTGCGATACATGAGAGCAAATTCTACTGTAACAAAAAGCTCACAATATCTTTCTAGTGAGAGAAAGAAAAGATTAAGAGCCTAAAGAGGCTAAGATAGCAGAAAGAATACTTTGTGTAAGAGACCTGAAGAAGCTCTGAAAGGAAAGAAAGAATACTTGTAAAATTGAAGAAGTATAGTGAAATCTCATACGAACTTTGAGGACTAGACTAGCCTAAGGTTTAGGGTGAACCAGTAAAAAATCGCAATATCTATTTTCTAACCTTTCACTTTAATTTCTCTTGTTCTTAAACAAGTATATAGAAGTTATTTCTGATTTAACCACGTAGCTATTTTTATATAACATTTTTGGTATTCATTTAATCGTTTGAAAAAAAGGTCTTTTCAAGAAATATCAAAAGTTTTTGTATTTACGAAAAGAATACACAATTCAACCCCCTTCTTGTGCACTTTGTATATTGTGCGTGAATTCTATATTAACAAGTGATTTATTTCGTCTTTTAACATTAAAAGACCATTTTAATTTTTTTTGTTTCTTGCTTTCTTCTTCTCTTCGTGATCTTCTTCATCTTCTTCAATCTTCTTCACTTCCACGACACTTACCCACCTTCATCAACGTTAAATCTTGTCCTCTTTTTTTTCACTTGCTACTCTCATTTTGATTATCTTCTTCATTTGTAAAAAAAAAAAACCTAATCTACCACCTCCATGTTGATGATCATGTGAGCCATGGAAAGCTAGGGTTCACGTGATTTTGAAGAGTTTGGAATTTTATCAAGTAAGTTATACTTTGATCTTCATGGGTAGTTTTAAATGAGTCAAATATGTTGAATGATTTGAGATTTGATCACCATGATCATGGAGCTTCATATATGCTGTAACGTGGGTGTAAACATAAAGAGATTTATGTTCTAAATTTTAGTGTGTTAATGTTATTCAAGAGTTGTTTAATAAAAGCATTTATGATGACTATTTAGAGATGGATTGATTGTGATAATGGTGTTTGGAGTGTGCTAAATGTTGATGAACAAATGGATACATCATGTTATGTTTTAGTGTAAATGATAAATAACAGTTTATGAGCTCTAGTATGGATGATTTTGTGTTGAAATTGAGGTGAGAACGAAGAGGATATGATGTAGAGTAGATGAACTAGGATGAAAATGATGATGAAGTGTGCTGGAATATGTTAGTTGTAACATTTCCACTGAATATGTATATGTATTTTATCCATATCTTGATCTGTATTTATCCAAATAGAATGATTTTAATTTTAAATTAAACTAGAGACAGATGGCTACAATTTTCAAGAAGGAATCAAATTTGAATTCTATTTCTAAGAGTTTCCAAATTTGGCTTAAAGTTAAGTATAGTGTGCTATCATGGTGTGAGAATAGTCTGTAGTAGTTTAGGTATAACTTGCAAAATATTGAACCAAACTGTATGATCTTGATGTCGTTCAAAAATTAAGATATATAGGAACATTTGTTTAGAAGCAGGTGTTGCCTAAATGCCTCATTTTCTTTGTCAAAATGGCCATGCAAAATTGTCTTGAAAATCTATTTTGAGAAAAACTTGAATGATGCTTGAATAAGGGTGCACGATTGTGACAAAGAGCAAGTTGCACAATCGTGACAGAGAAGGATCATTTGGTAGTTGCACGATCATGCACAAGCACGATCGTGCATTGCTGTCTTCTTACCTTACCTTGATATATTTGGACTTAATTGAGATTTGAAATGAACCTAGATGGTTACTAAAGTAAGTGGTAAAGTGATTGATGAGTTTAAGATGTTGATTGAGGATATAAATTGAAGAATGGATTGATATGATATGAATGTATCTCAATTTAGAAGTTATGAGTTGTTAATGATGTAAAAGTGTTCTTATGAAAAATATGAATTAGGTATGAATGAATGAAAATTAAAAAATTGTGTGGATGTATAATGCTAGGAAAGGATTGGTAAATGGATGATTGATGAACTTAGGATAATCAAGTTTCTCAAGACATGAGTTATGAAGTATGAATGATCATAAGGTGTGAATTAAGGAAATATACTTGAGATTGCCATTGAGCATGCATTATGCATATCATATATACCTATGTATATGATTGAGTATTCATGAAAATGTGCAAATTAGTAATGTGTAAATGTGTATGTATTGCATGATATAGAAGAGCAATTTGGCCGACAACATTCAGACATTGCCAGGATGTCGAGACAATAGCTATATGGAACATAATGTGAGTCAACCTAGATGTGTAAACTCAATTATACGTGTGCTTTTGTTTGAATTATATATGTAGTAAGTAACCTAGATGGTCTCACATTGATTTATTATTTGATATAAATTCTGAATTGAATTATTATGTGATGTGAATATGTTAATTCCAAACATTGAATGTCCGAGGCGTTTGATGCATGAAAAATATATTAGAAGTGCTCATTGTATGTGAATCTGAAAGAATATGTTATACTCAACTTAATTGTTGAATGCCAGACTAAGGTCCGATGATGAATATGAATGTGAAAGAAAATTGAGCACAAGTGAATAATTGAATACATATGATGCATTTCATTACATGAATGCATGATAACATAAAGACAGTTGTGATCAGAGTCGCCAGTGAAAAAGAGCTTAAAGCTTAGAATGTGGTAAGAACCTCTGGTTCACTATGTATAATGAGCCATGTATCCCCAACGGATAAGGGACAATTATTAATGAGCCTGGTATCCATAATAGATACGAGACAGTGAAAAAGGCACTCGGTCGCAACAAAGTAATAAATAAAAATGAGTCTCATGAACATTCCACATATAATTTAATACGCATTATGTGATTGAATTGAATTGTATGAATCGTTATAACTTGTTTGTGAACTTGAAACATGAATTGTAAGTGTTATGTGAAACGAGTATGCCATCGATGATGGGTAGCTCATTGAGTTTGCAAAACTCATCAAAATTGCAACGCTGACTTTATAAGTGCGAGAGAGTTAGCTTAGCTTCTAAGACAACTTAGAAGAGATCTAGTACATGCTTTTGGATAGAAGAAATGACTCAAAGAACGGTCAGCTGAGACTGAAAGATTTAGGTAGGATTTTTGTATAATTCCTTATTCATGTAGCATGTAGCATATTTTTATAATAGAGCTGTAGACTCTGATAGCTTTTCGATATTGTATATAAAGATGAAGTATGTAATGCTACAATATATATTCAGTTTTATGAAATAAGAATGAGGAATTGAGTTTTCAAATATTGTGATATTTATGTTTTAATGATGAAGCCATAAGAAGTAACGTGATTACTCTAACATGTCACCCTTGCAGGGTACGTATTCGAATATCCTTCAGAATGTCGGATATGTGTCCTACGAGAATGACGTGTTATACAAAACCAAGCAATGACCAAATCACTCATGTAAGGAGTCTAGACGCAAGCCAGAAGTCCTAAATTGGAGTCACACATGCAAGGTGATCTTCAGCAATCTCATGATGTCCTCCAATTGCACAATGACGGCATCCATACATGTTCTTTTCAAAATGGACTTCTTTCACACTTAAACAATTATTCAAAAATCAAATTTAAATAATAAGTATCACTTTATTACGCCTCATCTTAATTTGAATTTTAAGACTTGCATTATCTTGAAGATCCGATAATAAAAAATGCTAAAATTAATAATAAGATATATAATTAATAAATACCTTAACATACTGTATAAGAAAGAATATTATAATTTACCCTCATTTATATGGATTATTTTTTTAATCATTTTGTACTCATTGATGTTATGAAAAAAAAACTTTATTTATGAAATTATATTTGGACATTCATTATTCTAGATATTAAATTGAGGGCATCCACATTTACTTGAACCTGGGATAGAGAGATCCTAGTAATTGTGGAGTTTTGAATGATTTAAACGAGTACAGCAACCAATTATTGAAAGCTATCTAAGTACAAAAGGGTTGGTGGTTTTAAATGACGAAATCATATGTATGTATGCGCGCATGTGATGATGCAAAATGAAAACTTTGATGTGTATGTTATAGGCTTCAGAAGATAGATTCATGACACTGAAATATATGTGAAGAAAGCAGCACAAGTCTTATCTAATTCTAGAAAGTTGTTTTCCACTATATAATGTTGGCCAAAAGTCGGTACATTAATGCGTACTGTTGTAACTAAAAGCAAATGTGCCATTCAAATCACTAGACATAAAGGAAAACATGCGATCTAGTTGGTATTCCCATATGTTTGCCACCAATGTCTCTTCTCGGTCCCTCTCCAGCTAATTCCTATTCCTCTCCTCTTCGTGTCGATTTTAGTTGTATGTTTCTTCGCCATCTTGTCCTCTTCTTATGCACGAGCTACTCCTGTCCTAAGTTTGTATAATAATTTGATGCATCAGTTAACAAGATCCAATTATACTAAAAATACAACACTTGTGTATCCAAATTGATTTTAGGAGAAGGTCTAAGATGCATGCAATTGTATTTTAGCATATAATTAATCTTGTGTCTTGGAAAGACAAAAGGATAATATCACGCATGTAATTTGATACGAACATGTCCTTGGGACTTTGATAAGCCTGAAACTTGAACTACAGGTGTTTCTGGATTGTTTTCTCATGGCTGAAAAAATCACTAACGAGTACAAAAAAGAACTACAGGGTCCTCTTATTTGTTGATTTTATTATATACCCAAAAATAGTGTGAAAGCTAATAAAATTATAAATTATATGGTTGAAATTAAATTATTTGAAGCAGATAAAAGAGTATAAAATTATATGGTTGAAAGACTACTTAAAAGCATCTTTTAATAAGGGAACCATATATTCTATTTGGCATTATATGATATGTTAAATTTGGTAATATCCTTAATTGATTAAACCATAGATGGGTATAACTAGTATTATAGGATAAAGCTGCGTGCTATTAGACTTTTTCAGATCTTATGTGTTAGTGGGATTCATATTAAATATTGTTATTGTTGTATTGATTTTTCAAATTGGTTGAAATCTTATATAACCTTACAACATGTAATTACACTATACAAGAACAAATAAACTGATGGTTCTGCAGGCCACCCACTAAACAATCTTAAATTCTAAAATTCATTGGTTAAACTAAATGATTTGTTTATTTATTTTTCTCTCTTTGTTTTATCTATTTATTTTCTTGTTCCTCTGAGCAGTTATGCCGTCAATAGCCAGGTTGGTGGATAGTACTTTTCCAAAGCTGAGGGATATGACTTGTTTCTATTCTATTGCACCAGAAATCAATCAGAAGATTTAAAGGCAAAAGAGGAAGGAAAAGAGTGGGGTATAGTCAACTTTCCCTGTTAATTAATCTTTTTCCGCAAATTACTTGGAAGCTCCAACTTTGCATTAGGGATTGAAGAAATTAAATTAAGGGATCTATACTTAGATGGCATCTTTCTAGGTATTTATATCTTAATATAAAAATGCAGGGAAAGTACAAGTAAGTGGCATAGAAAAGTTCAGGTTTTTAGGTCATTCATCTATAACTCTAATTCTTCTTATTACAGAATGCCCACTATTCCACTAGGGGTTGAGGGGAAAGATACTAAGGAAGCAAAACCAAAAAGGAAATGGGATGGAGAGGTACTGAAAAAGAGGCACAAGTGCAAACACCTTCAAACAAATACAATTATCTAAAAGCAAGCAAAAAAGGAACACAAACTCCCAAGCATAAACAAAAGTTGGAGATGAGATCAGCTCCATATTTGCATGAATGATGAGATAACATTTTGAAGTATACTCCACAAGCTTGTGAATAAATTTGTAAATGCTAAGCCTTCTCCTCGATGTGTAGATTAATCCACAGATGCTGTGTTTTTAGGGTTTCCATGCTGATGTCCATACCACAGGTTCCTCCTTCCATGTTAAGTAAACTCCTGATTCATCTCCTTGAGGGAGCACAAGTGACCATCCGGCCTGGTACCTTTTAAGCAATGCCTTGACATCATCAACAACATCGTCGCTAAATCCAACCGGATAAAAGGCCGTCCGGAGTCTCTCCAACCATTGTCTTCCCCTCTCCCTTCTCTCACACTCTCCACCTCCATTTTCCTCATCACAAGCCAAAACCCTAACCATGCTTCTTGAGCACTCCCTCTCCAACATCAACCTTTCATTACTTGTTGGCACAAAGCTTTCCTCTAGCATCTCAAAATACAGTGTGTAGTATCGAAGACACTCTTCAAAGCACTGGATAAAGTCGTATCTAGAGCTAGTGAAATCAGCTTCTTCCTCAACAACTGTCACAACCCGAGGATTGAGTGATTGAAACATTCGGATCACTTGACTTCTTTCATCTACTTCAACTCTTCTCAACGCCCCTATACAATTAATTGCAACAGCTTCATCTTCTTGAACACCTAGTCCTTCCTTTGTAAGTTCTCCTAGATTGTTTAGTCCGCTTATAACATTGAATTCAAAGGGAACTCCCATTAGTCTAGCAAACTTTTCCATTCTTTGGCCTATTTCCTTCACGACTGATCTTACGAGGCTAGCTGTTACTACAACAGTGAGCTTCAAGTGCGGCGTCTCATCGTTTCTGGTGGCTAAAGCTTCTAGTAGAGTAGGCCACTGGGTGCAAAGGGTATTGCTAATATCGATTATGTGAAGTTTGCTTTCACCATCTAAAGCCTCCAAGATGGCACCATTTGATGCTACATGACCAAAAGTTGTCCATGGACTTGCCTCCTGGAATTTCAGTATCAACTTTCTCGCTGAGTCAAAGGAGTGACTCTTCTCAGCTACTGAATTTAAGGTTCTGAAGCAACGTTGGCCGGATTCGGTGGCTTTACAAAAGAGAGCTTGCAAGAAATAAGATGCCAATTTTTGGTCACAATCTCCATAAGGGGACGCAAGCTCATTCAACATCCATAGAAGGTGGTGGATTTTGGTGGAGTCCTTCTCGGATATGGCTCTTGCACACTCCCTAAGAAGCTTTCCTGCCCATTTGTTACTCGAATCGCTTGGCTCGCCTGAATCCGATGAACGGCTGGTCGATGTATGGCTGTTCTGAGGCTGATTGCTGCTGTTGTTGCTATTGTTTTGCATGTCTAGAACTGCTGCCTGATCATGGCTCTGCTGGTGGGAAAGGAAAAAGCGTCTGTGCGTGTCTTTGAGGGTAAAGAGCGATATGTCCATGTGCGATAAGGAAAGCTTTTCTTAGACTCTAGAGTCTAGACAGGACTCTCATTACAATTTGATCTCATTTGAGCTTGGAAATGGTCAAGTACAAAGCTATATGATATAGAAGGGCCTTTAATATATTGTTGTGGGTAGTCACTTTCATGACATTTTGTTATTCATTTGATATTCAGTATTTAAAAGCAAACTCTCTATGGTAGCAAATATACATAGCTACACCCTTCCTATGCAACTTCTCCAACATCGTAACATAGGAATTCCAAAAATAAAAAAAGAAGCCCGGACTGCAGTTGTCTTTCCTTTGTATATAACACAATAAATGGGTATATAATATAGTTATGTAGTTGTGTAAAGGCTGGGACAGTGGCACAATTACATTCCAAAAGATTTTGACTCTAACAGTGCTTGGAACAAGATCACAACTTGCAAGAGCCCTAAGTAAGGATCGTAGAATAGCATTGGCTAATTAGATTATTGATAGTTTCTTTTTATATAGAAGTATGCATGATTCACATTAAATAACTCTATAATCCCTTTTTCATAAGAAGTTAAAAGCACAGAAAAAAAGATAGTTCTCCATAAGAGACATTTACTTTCATATATAGTCTAAAATCACTAGGATTGGGATTTAAATCAATAGGACTAGGATCTCTAGGCACCTGCATAGTAGCTTGAGCATACGGCTCAGTTTCTGATTAGTTAACCACCAGCGTCAATGGCCCTCCTGAAAGCACTTTGCAGCACAACCTCAACGAAAGACTTTCTGGAAATAAGCCCTTTCGCAGTTAATCATGAGTAACTTGAACTGTCCAGACATAAGTGTTCCAAGCTGGTATTACAAGCTGTCAGGCTACATTCTTGTTATGAATCCATTTCAGGAGGGATTAAATCCTCGCTAATTGATTCAAATAAAAAAAAGAGAAACAACAGGTTCATTTCTTAGTTTTAAAAAGGTTTTTTCTGTAGTTTTTATTGATCATTGGGTTTTCCGATGTACAGCCACTTGACAGTAATCCACTTAGACCAAGCATTGGAGTAACTACATTAGTTTTTGCAAAAAGCCATGGCTACATAGTAAACTTGTCTGATAACTTAATGAAAGGTGAACATAGTGTCTCTTGTACCATTGTGATCTCACAAAGCATGGAATATTTCTCAATGCACCCAAAACATATGTCAGGGCAGCAACCATTAAAAACCATATTTAAATAGCACTAAAATTATAAAACTATTAGGTCCATGTCATTGCAGTAGTTATGGGAAGGAATAAAACATATATTCCCAGAAAATTATATAGCACTCCAAAGGAATCAGCATGGCTCAATAGCAACTGAGAGAAGTTAAGGGGAAAAAATAAGGCAAAATACGTTCACTAGAATTATTCGAGCACTGCCAAGAAGATAATGATACAAGCAATATAAAGCTTGAAATATATTAATACCCTTGGCTATCCCTTTAATCTGATGCGATCTTTACCTCCATAAGCTTTTGTCAACTTTAGCAGTCACCAGAGTCATTGCAGATAATTCCTTGTAGTTCATCTTAACTAATTACTTGTTCAAATGGCAAAAAAAGAAAAAGAAAAAAAAAGAAAGGTTACTGAAACTCATAAGGAAAGCTTTTAGTTTACTTTGGAGTTTATAAGTAACAAGTACAGATGAAAGCTACCAAGCATATATAAAGAAAAAATCAATTAAACTTGATCAGGCAATGAACTCGGTCGTCATTGGTTTATTATATTCGATGGATGATCACCATCAGCAATTGTTTTTTTTAATTAGATTATTATCTGTTTGTTGTCAGAAGCAGATTCAAATTGAGCATCTCTCTTTTTCTCTGCGCTTCATCATGTTACCAATGTCAAGTCAATCCTTGTCAAATTTGTTATTTAAACTCATGGCTCATTAAAGCCATAGACAATAGTCCAAGCTTATATTATATAGTTCAAATGGAAACTTACTGTCTGTTGCAAGAACAGGATAAAGAGAAACAAGCACTTTAAAAAGTGGCTAGAAAGGACTTGTCAGTAATAGTTGGTTTTGCCCAATAAGAGCTGCTTGTTGAACTTCTCTAAAAGATGTCAAGCTCATGCTTTTACTTTACAAAGAAAAGCAGAAAAAGGGAAAGAAGAAAGAACAAAAGGAAGAAGGCCATTTTAGATGGTGACTTGAGTTGGAAAACTCAAAAAAGAAAGCAAATGGAAAAGAAGAGATACAAAAAAGTCACCTTACCATAAAAATACATTTGCAGATATTTCGAAAATCGAGTACCATTATGTCTCAATAATTATCTCGTAAACGATCCAATTATTCTCGTACAGTTCTTTCTAAATCTTCTTATTATTAACAAATATGTTTGAATGGTGTCATCTAGTGATTATACTTACTCTAAACGCTCCCCTCAAATATTACTGTTTAAATAATCATAGTTCTGGGACATCTAACATATATAATCTATATTTGTGGTGCAGACTAGCCGATAAAGATGTGTTTTATACAACTCAAAATCATAATATCCCATATAGAAAACATACTTGGAGAGATTGAAAATGAAAGGAAAGAAAAGAGATAAAAGATAACACCAAAACTAATGACATCTATTGTAGTTTATTCCACACTGATGATTAGACGAGAAGACAAGTTGGAGGGCTTCTGTTTCACCATCCAATCATTGGAGAAAGTCTTAAGCGGCTTCATCTCACCTTTTTTTTTTAATATAGAATTCCTTGTTAATTTTTTATTTTTTCGTTCTTACTAAATAATATATAGCCTTTGTTGGAGGTGTTTTCCATTCATTGTGATGGAAGATTTTGTGCCCTACCTTGTCTGCATGTATTTCCGAAACATCTCATTTTGCCTATATGTATAACAGTATAAGAAGCATTCATAGTGGAAGAACAAAGCCTCCACAGGGCAGATTATGGAGTGCGTTACATGTGTTTTGCAGTGTAGTTATTCTAACTTTTGCCATGACCTCTGTTAAATCCAGAAGACGCAAACTTACAAATTTTTCCCAATTGTTTCTAGCATAAACAAAATCAAAAAGATTAAACGCATCAAAATAAATTAATACCAAAATTTGTTAACACAGTTTGGTATACTTTGCTTACGGGCCGTCATCTAACTTAATATTTTTACTAAAAGACAACGATGGTTTTATATAAGGCTTTACTAAGCCAACACCACTCAACCCTTGATACTATTTCTCGTCGTAACTACTTGTAAAAGTAATTCATATTCAATAACACGACTAACTCGTGTTAATCTTAGCAGAAAATTTTTCTTAACAATCTTTTAATGAAAGAACAATAAATGAATAATTCAAGTGATTAAATAACTAAGAACAAAAACAGTGAACAGTTGAGATATAAAAGAAGAATAATTTCGGTTGGTTTAGCTCCACTGTAATAATAGATATGAAAATTGTTACTACAAACTATGGGCTGATTCACGCAATATCTAGTACTAACTCACAATTATAGTAGGAGGGCATCATGCATGATAGACCAAGCAAACAAGACTTCACATGAAAATCCAGTAGAACCTTCACCACGATTAACTTTGGCAGAAGACACACAATATTCAAAACAACCCAGTTGTGAGCCTCACACCAAAACATCAACACTCAGTCGTGAACATTCCAAGACGGTGCACCCATAAGAATCAATCGACCAATGCTGCAATACCAAGATGTCGCACTGACTATGAAATCAATTTATAAACGTTGCAGCCAAAGATGAAATTATACCAACTTAAAGATTAGCACATCAGTCATTCCAAGCACTTTTTAATCACCAATACCGAGAAACCCATAACCTCAACTCACACACCACATACAACCAACCAAAAACCACGCAAAGGAGTCACACACGCTCCTAATCTGTAGCTGCCTCACAATGTCCTACAGGCCACAACAACGTGATCACCCACACTCCTATTCAAGATAGACTTCTTGCACACTTGAACTATTATCTAAAAATCCAATTCAAATAAGAAGTATTACTTGATTACACCTCATCTTAATTTAGATTTTAAGACTTTCATTATCTGGAAAATCCAATAATAAAAAATGTCAAAAATAAATAATGAGATATATAACAAATATCTTAACAATCTCTCCTTTTTTAATATTTTTGTCACAAGTAAGAAACTTCCCTTAAATAACATAATCATACATATACATATTGAAGTCACAATACTCCCCCATAATCCAAGATCCAAGCATGGACAAAAGTATCCAACATTCACAAACAACTCAAAATAACCAAATACTAACTCAAGTCATATCCTCTTTTGGGACAAAGGATGCCAAAAAGAAAAGTTGAGAGGCATCGAAGCATCGAAGAACCCGTTGCTTCAGTTGACAAAGAGCATCAAGTCAATCTTGAAAAATGTCTTCAATCCGCTCAATTTCAGTAAACAAAGCGACATAAAGGTTGATAGAGGAAGTCCCTGAGGCATCAGAAGGACCAGGTGAAGTGTGGGGCAAATCCACGACTCATGGTTGCTTGAAAATTCTTGGCGAGATGTTCATCAAAGTGACTGGTTTAATTATGCTCGTTTCCAATCGAGGGACACCATTGGTATATACAAATTGAGAAATCAAACAAGGAAAATATAGCAAGGAATGCGACTTGCCCCCAATTGCCATCACAACTTTAATTATGAGTCACCCTAAATTGAAATTCACCCCAGTACCAATGGCATATACCAGTTTTGCCTATATAAACTGAAACAATATGCGTACTGAGCATTCAGTTAGCTAAAACTAACTTATAAATCAAAAAATACTTTTCTGTCAGCATAGAGGAGCTTAGCACCAAACTAGATGGCCAAGCAGTTAATTTTCCTCCGGTTAACACATTAGCTATTAGGTCATTCAAAATAGTCCAATCATCATCATAAATTTGGTCTTCAATCAGCTTATCAAACCTCATAAAAATATTCAATTTATCAACATCAAATTGTATCAGCCGACCCCATACATACACCAATTATAGCTCAAAGCAGTATAAGTCAGTAAATCACCAATCAAATTGCAATAGAATTCTTTTACCAGTTCAGCATTATATTATTCTAGTAGCAACGCAACTTGCAATAACGTCCTTTTAGATAACAAAACATCCAGTTGGTACTGTTGAAATTTATTTATATTAATTAGGTTGTTAGTGTCTTTATTTTCTATCTTTTTGTGTGTTTATTTTATTTATTCTTGAGGTTTGATGTTATACTTAATGAGAATTAATATTGTTTTAAGTTAAGGTGTATTTTGGAACTAAATAAAAAGAACTGCGACGATTTTAGGACAAAAAGAGCTGAATTAGACATTGACACTAATTAGACATGGCCTCGTGCAGCAACCAGAAGCTTGAAACAAGGCAAGTTGGAAGTGTAAAGTAAAACAACATTGGAAAGTGGGAGTAGTCCAGCCAAAATGCAACACTAAATGAGGAAGCATGAGCAATGACATCTGTCCAAGCAACACCCAAAGCATCAACATGTGTATTTGTCCCAACAACACGCTATAATGGGAAGCATGTGTCGTTTTATGTAAAAACACACAATAGGGGGCTGCGTAAAAACAAAATAGGGATGAGGGTTTTAAAGAGGCAGACGTGGACAAAAAGAGGGACTTTGGGAATTAAAAAGAAAAATCACGCAAAGTGGGGAACAAAAGGGGTTCGGCGGCGTCAATAATAAAAGGAGCTATTAATTGGTACAATGAGAACGAGGAGGGAAAGCAAAAAGGGGCAGGGCTGCGTTAGAGCAGAATAGAGAGGGTTGCGACAAATAGAAAAGAAGAGAGCATCCCCCATGATGGTCCTTATGCCAGTGACAGTCGAAATGGTTAGGAAAATCATGATGTTAGGTAACTAAATTTTTGTTTCTTGGTTTACGGAATCCTAGTTATTGAACTTTGCATGTTGTGAGATTTGTGTTCTTTATTTCAATCGATTTATT
>JANITX010000005.1:11568740-11579424 GCA_027564395.1 Erythroxylum ulei
TTCATAACCCATACAAATCGACTCAAATATTGAAGTCATCAAAACTAAACAATTCTTTTCTCATAAATTGTTCTTAACTTCATCAAATTTTCTTAAATTTATAACTGTTCTCACCAATTTCTTTCATTTAAATTCATTTTCATAATTCTATTTTTCACCAAAAGTTCGGGGTCCAACAGCTTAAGTGAGAAGATGTAAGAAGATTGTACTCTTTAAGAGGAGAAAAGCAAGGACTAAGAATAATTGAGGAGAAGTGATTAAGAATAATATAGCTCTGCTAGAACTTACCGAGGATGTAACCATTAATAGAAAAACTAGGATAAGGATAAATGATTTTATATAGAGAGGTTCTTCCTATTCTCATGAGTCTTTTAAACATTTTCTTTTGAGTCTTTTGTGGTCTCGTATAAAGAGATCCTTCCTTTTCTCATAGGCCTTTTAAGCATTTTCTTTTGAGTCTTATGTCTTATGTTTAGCCTCAATATTTAATATGTAGTACTTCTCTCTTAATTATTTAGCCTAAACATTTTCTTACTTATCTTAAATATTTTATTGTAATGACTTGTTTGATTTATTTATGTACTTGTTATCTTTCATGTTTGCGTGTTTATTTACTTTTTTATCTTTTATTTTTTTACTCTTTACCTTATGCTATATATATTGTATTATTTATTTTTATATTTTTGTTTATACATACTTCATTATTATATCTATTTTATTATTTTAATATGTATATGCTTATCTATCTATCTATCTATCTCTTTCTCTCTCTATATATATAATTTTTATGTAGGTCTATCAAAAACAACCTCTCTACTAATTAGAGATAAGACTGCGTATTATTGGATCTCTGTAGACTCTGAGTATCAATGAAACTTGACGTTGTTGTTGTACTAACAACTAGTAAATAATAAAAAAACTAAACGAAATCTCCTAAAATTTTGATCAAATTGTTGCTCAGTATCTACAGGATCGGATCCCGATTTGATTTTCTAGCACAAATAACATCATGCAATTGTGAACGCTTCAATAATATCCCTAAAAACATCATTATCGTCATCACACTCAATTAAATCTCACATCAATGCAGGGTCTAAAGAAGTCTGATAGTATGTAGCCTTATTCCTACAAAATAGAAAGGTTATTTTCAGTAGACCACCGGCGCTGAAAACATGTTCAGCCTTAATGCCATGTGTGCAGTCACTTCTACGCATATCAGCAATTTTATGCATACATTCAACAGGTACTGAAGTACAACTACAAAAGAGTCTGCAATTTTACGAAAAGAAACTAGAACCCAACTAAAATTTCTGAACTTCACTGAACCTGCTGCCATTGCTTCGGTAACAGCTTGACATATAAACTGCAAGGAGGAGACTTGAGAAAAGACGAATCATTTGGGCCTTTTTTAAGGAGGCTGGAGGGCAAGTCCCCGGAGAGGCGTGGATCAAATTCCAAGATTTGTTGACGCGAGTCCATGTTAAGAAACCATTCAATTCGAAAGAGCGAATTTAAGTTGATAATTAAGGTTCATTAAATAGATCATATATTATTTTATCAGTTAATAAATAAATAAACCTTATTTATTAGTGAAAAATGAAATCTTTTAGTAGAATCAGCCCGACATAAGGCAGCCAATGGCGCAGGTCCTTTCTCATTCCTGAACTGAACTATATTCAAGTAACATCAAGAAATGAATGGAGATGTATTACAAAAACCAGAAGAGTAAAATAAACCAAATAATGTTGACGTTTTATGATATTGCTTTAGAAATTGCACTGCAATGACGGGGTTGGTTCCCCCAGATTCTGTCTTCGTATCGAATCAAAGAACTAACTGTTCTGCTGCAAAGGTTACCAATCTTGTCTGGTTTCACCTCTCCCTTTCGTGTATAATCAAACTGAATTGTAGGATTCTATTCAGTCATCTGTACACTGTTATGTCCGGAACTATGGTCCTCTGAATTCGATTCTGCTTGATATTAGAACTTGAATTCTTGATCTTATGACCACGTAAGGAATTGCTTGCAAATCATCCTTCCAGTGCCAATCCAATGTGAATCTTATAAATGGTTGCTAATTCCTGCCTGAACTATGCTTTCAAGCTTCTCTATGTTCCAATTCATTTGCTTGTTGGAATGTGGTTTCAAAGGAACGTCTGAATAATGATGCTCTTGCTCATGATGAACTTGCACCGTCCAAATCACCACCAGTAATACCATGATAATTGCCAGACACACCATTGATGCCCATACAATGTGAGCGTTCCGCTTCAAAGGTCTGCAGTGCTTTGAGATGATCTCCGAAAAGGCATTTTTAATTGTCAGACATTCCACCAGGTTTTCCATTCCAGGATATGCATCTACAAGGTTCTGTAGAGATATTGCATAAGCTGTCAACGTCCTTGAGGTACTCGCAGGTATGAATTGTCCATTATCACATCCTCCATTGCTAGAATCTGAACAACTAAGCTCCTTCAACACCTATTGAAAGGGAAGGCATAAGACGAGAGCTTGAGGACTTTAGGCTCATTACTGGTAATGCAAAAAATTGAAAGCAACTGAAATTGCAGAGATAGTTGCTGATGCATAAATGGGATTATACACTAATGTTCCTATCTTTCCTTGAAATACCTCTGGGATGTCTTTTATTCGGATTGTATTAGCAGGGCAATCATCTGGCTCATATTGGTTGTCTGGAGGTGCAGTGAAGGGATTGCAGATGGAAAAGAACGTGGTGGATGATCCTTGCATAGCTGATAAGTTTGCATTTATCTGCAGCAGCAGAGAGAAAATACTAGTCATAGTCAATTCGAATTACGAAAGTCTTTCTCCAATTCTGTTATAAATAAGTCAAAAATACCTGATTCACAAGGTTGTAAACCCCTGCCCCAACATTAGACAAGACCGGTTGTGCTGAGACCGGTTGTGCTGAGAGCAGTTCATCACAGGGAAGGATGGAGGTCAAGCTACTGTTGTATGGATTTTCTTCGAAGTTTTCAAGAGCTGTACATGTATCACTGGAGAAACTGCGAAAGTGTGGTTCTTGTTGGGAATCTTTGTAACTTTGTAGAAGAAATCAGGGAAATGTTCTTAACACTTACTTATCTAGGAAGAAATACAACCCAAAAAAGAGCCAGCACAGAGCAGTAAGGAACCAACAAAGCACTATTATCCTGCAACATAAGGAAACAATAATAAATGTTGAAAGATAACTCAATGGACATGATAGTTTTCTGTCAAAGAATATTCTGGTAACTGGTAAGGCTAAATTTCAATGTTTAGGTTCCTTACAAACGAAGGGCTCTTCTTCTTGACCTCGAGATTCCAATGACTGCAGTAGAAAAAATCCAATATTCAATGAGAATTGCATCAAAAAATCCAATATGACAAAAAGTTGACTGAAAGTGAACTGTTTGGGTGTCAATAAGATGTTAGCTTCTGAAAATATTGTCATTGAACCAGAATGTGCCAATTATACTATGAAAATAAATTGGAAACGTATTTTGTAGGCATAGAAAGGCAGACAGAAAAGGAAAGGCACCTGAACCAGCAATTAAACCAACCAGGTTCCAGGCAATAATCACTTTGGTCGTTATGTACCTACCGTCATCAAAAATACACATGTTAGAAGCCTGAGTAGCAAAATGCATAGGACAAGTGGTAGATGTTTTTTAGAATTTCACCATGCTTGGGTTGAATGATTTCTGGACAATGTTTATATTCGAGAGATGGGTGACAGAAACTTACACTATCTTGAGACCCTCGTCAATCAAGCGACTACTTTTTTTAACTTGTCTATGTATGTTAGCAGCTTCAGCATCTAGCTTTTCGGATAAAGATGTGAGGAAATAAGATGCATCGCTAATACTTTTTCCTGATGCACCAAAATTTCCAATGATACTTTGGTTGGTCGATCCTAGATTGTCTCTTATTCCTTTCATTGCTCGAGTAGCATTGTAAATGGTTTCTGAAGCACCGTTTGCAGTGTCAATGATGATGTTGAGAACAGTTTTTGCTTGAGAATTGTACTTTGCATTCCCTCCAAGAACCAGACCAGACGCAGTTCTGCACATAGTACTGACAAGTCAACTTTTTCCTTGTATAAACGTCTTCAGGATTCGAAATTGAACTTCAGGGACTTACATTGCCAGGATAGTGAATAACACAGAAAAGAAAATACGCCATATCCATATGTAACGCTGCTTAAAGCAGGGAGATGTATTTTTTAGCTGTCTATTCCTTCTGCTTTTGCAACAACATAGGATTGCTAGAAGAAAGCTTCCATATAGTATGCCAATAAGAAACCAGACAATCGCGATTGCATATCCAGAAATTCCTGTAAAAACAGTTGACTGCCAAATGAAAATATGTTATTTTCCCAATTGACGGGTTACCATTTGTATGCCATTCTGTGGATCTCAGAAATAAAAGATCGTACGAATCCTCTTACTAGACCCCCTTTCGTATGCCTGAAATTAGTAAGCATGATCCTTGCAACATATTATTACAGTATACACCAGTTAGTTTGAGCACTCCATACTGGAAAGATTACGAAAGGGATATGATTAATCTTAACTTCCATGGATTGGATAAATGATTGCATGCCCTATGCAGAATGTTCCAACTTCATACCATTGATGTTACTTCATACATATTACACTACTTATAACTCATTAATGGCCAGAGAGATCTAGAGAGAGAGAGGCTTACACTCCAGTAATGCTTGTTGGTAATGTCATAGCCTCCTCTATACTTCTTAAAATTGTCAAGAGGGTCCACTCTCACCGTGCCATCCCACTCTCTACTGGCTTCCGAGGCATTGTCTAGCTTGAGATGATTTGTTCCTATAGTCCAAGCACAAGTTTGAAAACAACGTCTACTTTCCTTTGGCTAATCTATATAGTGTAGTATGCACCAATAAACGAAATAGATATAACTTTAATGGTGACTACTAACAATTTTGAGCAAGTAATTATTTTAGACTGAGTTAACTGTAAGGACGATTTTGTGAAGTTGGAAAAAGTCAAAATTAAAAAATGTCTTCCCACTTACCTTAATTTTAAGGTGAAATCTTATTTTCTATTGCATTTAGTGGACGGATTTAATGAAACCTCACTATCGTTCTCTAATTAACTCCTTAAGTACATGAACTTTTATTTGATTTCAACATCAAAAGGTTGAATTTACCTAATACACAAAAGATAAGTCTAAATCATAACAAATGATAGTTTCATGTGTTTGGTTTTTCTCCAATTAATTACGAGACTATTTGGTATCTTATAATTTTTATGCATTTAATAAAGTTTTTTAAATTTTATGTATTGAGAAATGGTTTAAGAGTCGATATAAAAAGAACCAAAAGTTTAAATTATTCTAAAATAGCGTCTCAATAAATATTGTCCACTTTAAAATATTATAATTGATTAAGATATAGATGTTTACTGAAAATTTTTAAAATTTGTAATTTATCTGTAGTTCCAATATTTTATTTTTAATATTTTCTAAAATCAACAATTAATTAATCACGATTTTCATTTTTTTCAGTTGATGTTTACCACATAAATTGATTCTATAATGGCATTTCGCATTCCAAAGAGTAAAGTCTAATCTTTCGGATATTCTACAAGTATGAAATAGTTTGTACAATATAAATAACCTTATTATGTAGCAGAACATATAGTTGGACACTAAAGATTGGTTTATGTGGTGATATATCTTTGTTTTTTTCTAACTTACCTGGCAAAGAAGCACTTGAGGGGGTTAGTTGTCCTGAGCCTAGGATTAAAACCAAGAGAACAAAGGGCAAACTAAGTTGTGTGGAGCCCATACTTATAACCTGTCAAACAAGCAAAATAATGAGCTTTGGAAGGAAATTAATGGTTCATGCAAAGCAAATTTGACCAAACCAACCTATCCCATTAGCCATTTTCCCTTCTAACTAAACCCAATGCCAATGCCAATAGTGCTTCCCACTAGCAAATAAAGATACAAACTAACCCATCAAACAAGTTCATTTGGATTTCAAACTTTTATTCATCAAACAAGTTCCTATTAGCCAGGACTCAGCGCAGGAACTTAAACAATAAGGGAGAAAGGGTATACATATGTATATATATTCCATGGAGGAAAGGCAAAGGAAAAGGGAATTTGTGGCCAAGTGTGAATTGAGAAAAATATGCTCAATTATGTCAGCGGGTGCACTAACTTTTCTAAAAGCTGCCTGTTTTATATCTTTGCAAGAAAAGAATGTTTGATGATCAGCCTACCATGTATGAAGTGAATGAATGTTAATATTCGAAAAGCACAGAAAGATCGATTTGGTCCCTTGAGGACCTTAAACGGCTTGAAGAAGACATCCCGCATTTGTGAAAAAGAAAATAATAATGCAGACTGAATGTTATGACGAATGATCAGCTTATCCGAGAATATGTCGATGAACTACACTGGCAGTGATCATCAGCAGAAAACCACACAACAAGAAGAAAATCAAGAAATACCTGTATATATCTGATCAGTCAAGTAACCGGAACTTGGAAATTGGTGAACTCTTTCAAAAGTTAAAGGCTGCCCTTCAACAGCTTCTGCAATATGTATATATCTGCAGTTCCAAGAATATCTTCAATCTGTGCTCTGGCATATCATCAAAAACCTTTCAAAATTCCAACTCCAGGCTCTCAAAAATCGAAAAGGTTATTTGACACAATCCTAGAAGTTCGAGTCTCTTTGGACAGGAAAATAACTTTCAGGAAAGATGAGCAACTGTATGTAACCCATATCTAGACACGCAGTGACGGTTTGCATGAATAATCATTTAAAGACCAAGTTTTGAGTGTTCTCAAAGCCCTTGGAAGGGAGAACTAAAGTCAAGAACTTCAACAGAAGCACCTTAACATTTCCAATGCCCTTCAAGCAACTGTGTATTTATACCTTTCAAGACAAAGAAAGCAAACTCGTGATAAGGCCACATCCTTCAATCTTTCTCATAAAAAACAATTATGTCAAAGCATATACACTGCTTCTACCCTCGCATTAAGGACCAGTCAAGCCGTGTTCAACATTTCCATACATAAGGTGTTGTTAACCAAACCCCACTCCTCCTCGAATCCCACCAACTCCTTAAGCTTTATTCCTTCCATGCGTAATAGTTAATTACATACACAAACATATATATTAATTACGAATACAATTTTTTCTTCTTTTTATTTAAAATTCTACCAAAAATCCACTTAATTTCTAGGCAAAAGGCATATTTGAGGTCAGTTTTAACGACCATTTGGTAATACGTTCTTTTTGTCGTTTTGGTTATAAGTCTTGGATATGCTTTTCTTCCTGTAAGATGTTAATCCAACTACTTCTTACAAAAGCATGTACCTATGTCGGCTTACCCCAATCAACTAATAAACAAAATGAAACATCCCAACAGGATTTTCTCATTGTATGAAGAAAACAAAGAAGCAACGTTTTTAGGTTTCAATTTCTTCTTTCTTCTTTCTTCTTTTTTCTTTTATTTTTTTAACTTCTTCTTTTCTAAAAAAAGAGTTTCGTGGTAAGGTTTTAGTATTCGCTTAAGTAAGATTAGGAGTTTGGCTCCTGCTTGTGTATGCAACAATGTTAAATACTCGATTGGTAGTAGTACTAAGCCGCCTCCCAGGTCTCACATGGCATGAGTGGGGAATAGTACGAGCGTGGTAATGACTTAAAGGTGTCACCGACAGTTCGATCCCAATCAGAATATTTCGTAAGTTAATTATAAAAAATAGGGTTCTAAATAAAGATGAAAAGGTTAAAGGTAATAGTTATTTAATATCAAATTGCTTATATAATTAAGGAAGACAGAGTTTGATCACAAATCTAACAAAACTAAATTTAGGGAATTTAATCTTGTTTTAAGGGGCTATGAGAGATATACAGGAGTAGTTTTGAAGGTGTGGAAGAAAATGTTGTTGCAGTTGACCACCCCTTTATACCCAACTTAAAATCATAATAAAGGGTCTAAAGTTAAAGATTTCGTACAAATGAATAAGGTCTCAATCGTATATATCCTGAACTCTTTTTTGATGATGACATTCTAAAAACCATAATTTATTGAAGGTAACTCAATTCAAAGCCATTTCGTACAAAACTGCATCTTCATATAAGGATAAGGTAAGTGAATCCATCAACTTCAAGTTACTATACGCGTATTCCTGCGCCTGTGTGTCTGTGTTGAATTTGAGCTAGAAGGAAGCAAGAAACTGAGGCATAAGAAACGCAGTGTTGGCTTTGTGTCACGTTTTAGCATTACCACATCCTCAAAACTCAACTCACCCTCTGATCAGTTCCTTGTCCTGTTTTTCTGGGTTTATTTATCGCGTTAGACGTAATCAAATTAACAAATCCAACATTAATCAAATCAATTAACCAGGAGTATTATATTATCTAAGTATTATGACACGCCATCATCCATATCAAACAACACAAATGTAGTGTTGTTGGAATTTCAATAGGATCCAGCAAAAGTATTTTAATTTTAAATTTAGAAGAGATGAATTTTTGTTGCAAGTGATAATATTCCCTTCTTTCTAAGTAATCCTTCGATGATTCATTTTATTACATTGGGTAATAAATCGTTGCAAAAAAAAAAGAATTGCGAACATTGTGACCATCCCCAGACCCCGCAAAGGCGGAAGCCTAGTGCAATGGTACGCTGACTTTATTAAAAATATTTATATTTTGTTATTTGCTACAATAAAATCGTTTTTATCTGCAAATGACTCAAATCATTCAGTTATTGAAGATTTAATTTTAACAGCCCTCCTTGCCTGGACTGTAGTGGTAAACCATCTGCTTATATTACAAGAGTGTATGTAACATATCTCTCAATATGTATATCCATGATGCATGCAACTTATCTCCCATCCCCTGCGCATGCAGCTTGACATATGTAAGATTATCTAAGAATTTTTCAAGGAAAAAAACAATGACAACCATTAACACTAACATATGCTGCTTTTTATTTCCTAGTATTTACAGAAACTCCAACTCAGTTTCAACTGCTTTCAAGTAAACCATATGTACGGGAAAACAAAAGACCAGAGCTATTTTTACAGCATTTCTAAGCTGAAGGTTATTAGAACCGGTTAATTCTCAG
The DNA here is from genome assembly GCA_027564395.1 of Erythroxylum ulei. Classification (NCBI taxonomy): domain Eukaryota; kingdom Viridiplantae; phylum Streptophyta; class Magnoliopsida; order Malpighiales; family Erythroxylaceae; genus Erythroxylum; species Erythroxylum ulei. The sequence goes on from JANITX010000005.1 coordinate 11,577,872, forward strand.
TAAAGGGTTTGAGGAGCAGCCATCAACGATCGATTTTATCTTCAAGCACAATTGAATTGAAAAGAATCACCAGATTTTTGGAAGGTTTGGTGGGGGAAGCAACTTTTTAGTCAGCTCTTCATCTAGCTGAACTGGGAGTGGTGGCATCTGCTTCATTACTTCTGGCAAGTAAATCCTGCATATAAGCAACACAATCAGAGTCCATTCGTCTGGAAACATAGAGCAAGATTTCTGGAAGATCCTATTCATTTTAATCCATTGGTTATCATCCAACACAAAGAATCCATGAAATGCTAGATGTTGAATGGTAGTCCGCAATCATGGCCTCTGTTCTTCTGTCTGGCCACGGTTTCAACCGCTAACACCAAATGCTGAGTTGCGGACTGAACAAAAACATGGCAACAGAACAAGTGTAAAACCAGTTCCTGAAACAAGTTTGTATGTAATTGACCTTCAGGGCCTGGTTAAGTATTGTAATGGAACCAATGACATGCCACATACAACCTAAGACTCAGCTGTCAGAGCCAAATCACTTGAGCTTGACAAGCTCAAGATTTGGGCACAGATCTGGCTCTTGCAGCAACTCAGCTCACAGGCTACTTCTCTCTTTTCTTGTATTTTATCTTCAATCGGGGAACACAAGCACTCAGGCATTTCACAGTTCTAAATCAAGTGTCTAAAGGCACTGCCCTGTATCCATATCAGCTTTTATCAATGTACTTTAAACATGAGCATCATTACATACTTTAACAAAATAAATATGAACTCAAAAAAGAAAACAATAATATCACATTTGAACCAGAAAGAAGATTATACCACCAAAAATATCTTAGCAATTAGTGAAATACAAGTAATAAAAACATAAATCAAACAAACTATACACAAATTATCAATTAAATTCGTGAAGTGGTTAAATAAGCCCTTAATCGTTACTCTCAAATAAAAAAATGATCCGCAGCATTTAATTTAACCCAATAATATTACAATGTAGAAAAGATCAGCCTTAAAAGACTGATACCAAAATAAGGATCAGATTATTAGTTTACCAAGTTAGGGGTTAATTGAACTCTAAACAAGATAAGAAGTCACGTTTTTATAAGTAATCCTTAGGGGTTTATTTGATCCTTTCCTAATTAAATTCTGTTTCTACAAGGAAAACAACGATATCCCTTGAATGCGTGGCATATAAAGAAAAAGGTTCCATAAGGGAGATAAGAAGATGCCCTTGTCATCCTGAAATTTCCTATCAAGTCCATTGGTATGTCTTATGAATTCACTTCAAGGCCACACACAAATGAGGTAGCATGAAATCAAACAAAAGGGTTCATCAACACCAATGCATTCACCGTTTCAAGTCTCTGACTTGAAACTAAAAAAGCATCCTAAATTTCACATGAATAAATGTAATATTAATTCAGGAACATAACAAAGTTTTCTTTTCACTCTAGCCATTAACAACAACATATAGACATGAAATGAGACCTTTTTAGTGTCAAGTTCTAAAGACAACTTAAAGAAAGTTATGTAACTTCACTTAATAACCTAGCACACAA
>JANITX010000005.1:11610725-11624800 GCA_027564395.1 Erythroxylum ulei
CTACTGTGTCAGTAATATGAGTAGAATCAATAGGACTTTTTTTACTTTCATCTTTAGCTTCCCCCTTCCTGTCATCCTTGGATGTCCGCATATCCATAACTTTGGACCCCACAACAAATGCAAGTTCACCAGTTCCTATACTTGAATGCATCATTTGGCATTGCCTAATAAGGTCTTCATAGCGTTCCCTGAAGGAAAAGTTTTAATAAAGTGAAAATGATAAATAAAGAAGTTCACATGTATTAAAGAGGAAAAAAGAAGTTCTAACCATGCAATACATCAAATAAGTTGTTTAACCCAGAAAGGAAATTGCTATGTTAAAACAACTATCATATTCACATACCAATCATTGCATCTCAAATAACAAATGGTACAAATATAATGACATCAAAGACACACAAAGTTCGCACATACTTATATGTGAAAAATTGTCAACAGACATTTCCAGTGGCACTCTCCCGCACAATTGTGTAATGGTAAATCATAAACCAAACCGAGTCTTTTAAGAGTGGAGATCTTATAAGAATCATTTGCTATGAATGTTGAACCCATACTGCTATAAGCAAAACAAGCCATTGCTGTAATTTCGAACCAATGAAAATAGGAAAATAAATAGATATACAGATAAAAGAAAATGTATAGAGTAAAATGTCCCTAAGTCATTATCTCCTCTTTCACCTGCCAAGTCATGCTTCCTATTCTTTTCAGCAACCGACATCTAATCTTTCTTATATACTTTATGACCAAAAGAGAACAAATATCAGCCAAAGACTTAACTCCAAGAATTTTGGCAACTCCAAACTCCAAATCCAAGAATTTCACCCAAAGACTAAGTCAACACAAATTAGATGCAATAATAGTAGCAGAAATCATTTCAGTGCCGAAGACTTCTACATCTAAATGGATACAACTTGATAAAGTATTATCTGATTCTGTTTACACAATAGAATCAGTACATAATCTCACATTTCTTCTTCAAGAAATCATACCTTCCTCGTTCCTTTCTCCACCATCCTGTTGACTCTACAATAACAAAATGAATGGGGAAAAAAAAAACAGAGATCGAAAAAATGTTCTATGAACCCCTGTTAAACTTTAACGGGAGATAGAGTGAGAGAGTGGAGAAGTAGCTTATACGACTCAACCAAGAAACGAAAGTTGAGAATAGAAAGATAGCTGTAAGATCCAGTCTTGTGTTAGATCTCATGAATCCAAAAGTCTAGGTAGATATCGATCATAAACAAATATGTAACGAAGTTTAGTTTGAGTAAAATGAACAAAATAACCATCAGGAGTAGCAGTTCACAAGACCAGAAACTAAGAGCTTTTCTTTACAACTATTGTTAGGAAAGATAAAATAAAACTTGCATGAATAGAAGAAGCTAACCCTTGATATGTCTAGTTGTCAAGCATATAGTGATGTATCCTAGTTCATGTTCTAACTTTACCAATGTTCTTGACGCTTTGGCACAAAAAGCACGAGGCCAAGACGAATGAACTTAATGTTGGACAATGCAAACAGTAGAGAGAACCAAGAGATGATGCCACAGCTCACATTCATTATTTGGAATAGCATTATAAACCGTCATCGAAGTAACTTGATAATTCCATTAGTTTCATTTGAAAAAAATGCAGCAGGACAATACAAGGCCCTAAGAAACATTATTAGAACCAATGATAAAAGGAATTAGAATTGTAGACCTCCGGGCTATCCTAAGTTGCCTTCGATACTCAGCAGTGCTGGTCAGTTGATAACAACCAAGTAAAAATTCCCAAACTTCTGGCCTAATAGATGGATCCACACCCTGTCAGAATGCAAATACAATCATCATATAGAAAAGAAAAAAAATGTACTTGACTACTTTAAGAGAGTTCTTAATCAGATTGGTGAGAATAAAAATCCATTCAGGACAAGTAATAGACAATAAACTCTGACTCTTTCAAGGAGACTAATCTTTTATCCATTATAGGATAGAGGAAAACAAGATATGATACACATGCACGAGTGCGTTTGTGTGTGCACGCATGTGTAAGCAAGAGAGAGAGGATGTTTAGATAGTAAATACAAATGCAAATCATGAACAGTGCTTGACAACTTCAAGGATGGAATAATACTTTTTCATTTTCAATTGCAGAATATATTGATCTACTCTTAATAACCTATCCAGCTTAAAAATAGTATGGACACCCATTAAGCTTTAGTTCTACTGTACCCATCTTGAATGATATCTGAATATTACAAAAGAAGCACAAATACGTACAAGCCACCAACAGTTAAATTTAGAAAACAGAAAAACCTATCTACTTTCTGTTTCAGCTTTTGGAGTAACCATATGCTTTCTGATAATGGCGTAGATCAGGAAAATTAGACTAATTATACAAAACAGTCTTTGAATTGTAAAGGTCAAAAGACATGCATCCTTTTACCCCAAACATGTTCTAACAGAAAAAAGTAAGACTTTGCAATAAAATAAGAGAAACACAAACAGAGAGAGACATAAATGGACTGTTGCTTAGGCACATAATTAATGCAATATGACACAGCATACCCCCAAAACAATCAACTTGAGTGCTCTCTGAAAACCAGACACCTTCCCATCATTGTCAAATGTTGCATGCCACTTGTCTGGCTTCAGCATTCTGCCTACCTGCTCCATTGAGAACAAGATATCTCAGAAAAGAAATGAATAAAAGGAAACACAGTTATTTTTACAGCTAAAATTCAAAGGGAGCTAAAATGTACAAAGACCTCTATCCAACTTGAACAAGCCAAACCATCCCCACAATTCTCAAATTCAAGAAACTAAATTAAGGAATTCACAAGACGCAAGAGAAGGTGACATGTATTGTTGAAGTTTCTCTCTATGCTCCAGCTGTACAACAAAAAAAGAGTCAAACATCATTTTGCTCCATTAGGTTCTTTAGGATGAACAAACAGCTATAAAACATCAATTAACATGAAATAATTAGCTGTTGTTTGAGTTACTTAGAGTCCAATGTCGTGAAGGCATGAATGTGGACCCCTTTAATATAAAACATGACACTGAGCTATAAACTGGACCAGAAACTGCAGATAATAGAGAAATAAGATCCAAAGTTGATGTTGCTTAAGGACAATCCTCAATTAAAATACTTTACATGTTCATGTACTCTTTGATTCTATGTACATAGAGGCATAACAACGCATAAAATTCCTGTATTTGTTTCCTATCAGAGTCAGTTAACAAAGACTAAGCGGACTAGCCATTAAACTTAAAATCATTCAAGTGATTCTAAAATTTTGATGGAAACTACTGGATCAACTATACAAATATCATCTCTTTCCTCTTTCTATTTGACCCAAATGCATTCCTTCTTGGATAATAATGCATAAGACATTCAATGTATATAACAATGATCGTTCAGGGAGACAAATAAAGCTGCATAATTTCTGTCACGACCAAAAAGAGATCAGGCAACTTACTCCAACCACAGTAAACTAAACAATTTCGATAAAGAACAACAGAATATGCAGTAAGTGAAAAAGAAAATGAAAAGCAAATGGATAGATAAGAGAGTCTTACAGCAACAATAACCTTTATAGGTGACTGAGAAAGACAAGGCTCCCCAATATCGCGCACCATAGAACTCATTCTCTGCAAACTTGCTATCCCTGATTTCCCACAGCTCCATTGCTTCTCCTCCCCACTTCCTCCACTAGACATCTACAGCTTCCACACATATACACACAACCACTCAACTTCCACCCTCTTCCTCGTTACTACCAACACCAGGCAGATTCAGACTTGAAGAAACCACCAAAAAACTGCCAACAAAACAACATAACTTTCCTTAAGAAAACATAAATTTGAAAAAGAATAAAGGAAAAGATTAAGCGTTTTACTCTAAAATTCAAAAGAAGACTATTAACATAAGTAAACTGATTTCCATCTCTGATCAAACAATCAACATTGATACGAAAACCAAAACGATCCTCCCAAAAACGAGGTCAGTGAATGGAAGAATCCGTAATCAGAACCCGTGATCGCCCAACTGATCTGAACACGTAAACACAAACGCAGGTGCAGAGACAGACAGGCATATCTATAGAGACAGTGTGTGAGTACCAGAAGAAGAGAAATGAAGAGAACGTGATCGCTGTGAATGTGAGAGGGATAGATGGAGATGGAGGATGTCCTCCTCCGTCGCCATTACCGATCTTTTCCGTCTCTCTCTCTCTCTGTTCTCCCTTTAATTTGTTCTTTCTGTAAGTTTCTTCTCTCCGTCTCTCTCTTTTTTTAAGTTTTCATTTCTTTTTGTTTGATATTTGGGTTCGGACTTCGGAGAGCAATGTTTTTGCATGGGCTTTTTATTTTTATTATTTATCAATTAGATCTACTAAACATCATCATATAATTAATTAACACGTTTTATAAAATAAATACATTTTCAATTAAAAAAAAAAAAGAATAGATGGAATTTCGGGATTAAAACTAATCCATATGATGCAAAGATTTTAATTTAAAAAATATAAAAACCAAGTTAATGATCAATATAGTAAGCTTAGATCCATCATATGAACATGAGAAACCAATTTATAGGCTTTTACGGTCTGTATGTTTAATATTTGTTGAAATTGAATTGATCTATATGTGGCACAAGAAGGTCCATCCACTGGAGATAATGCAGGCTAAAAAATACAACTTTCTTTTATTTTTTTTTATCTTTTACATATGAAAGTTATTAGAACTGCTACCAATTATCTATAGTATTATCATTATGATTATTTTTATTGCCTCAAAACATCAGCCAACATCATAAGAATAGCATTTTGAACACGAAATTTAAGATCCTATTTTCCTAACAAAGAGACAAAAATGAACCATCGAGAAGTTTTTAATGAGTAAAATGACAGTCAAGCTTTATATGCTTCGAATGTTTGTGGAAAACTAGATTGCGAGCAATGTGTAAAGCTGACTGATTATCACAATGGAGCACAATCGGTTGCTGAACACCTAATTCTTCAAGCAAATTAACAACCCACGTTACCTCAGCTGCAATATGAGACATGGCGGGGTACTTAGCTTCTGATGAGGACCGGAGCACTATACTTTGCTTCTTGGATTTCCAAGAGATCGATGAGTTTCCTAGCAAAAGAACATACCCAGTAATTGATCTACAAGTAAAAGGGCAAGCAGCCCAATCGAAATCACTAAAAGCCTCCAAACAAACATTGTTACTACCTCGAAGAAGAATACCCTGCCCTGAAGTGCCACGAACATATCGAAGCAAGTGATGAAGTGCCACTAAATGAGATTGACGAGGATTTTGCAAAAATTGACTTAAAGTCTGGACTGCAAAACAAATATCTGGATGCGTATGGGTCAAGAAATTTAGTTTACTCACCATAGACCTGTAATAAAAGACATTCGAAATAACCTCACCACCATCAACAGACAAAGAACATTTCACAGGCAAAGGATTAGCAGTAACTCGAAGATCAGTAAGACCACTCAGAGATAAAAGAAACTTATGTTGAGACAAAACAACTTCAAACCCCAAAAAGAAGTGAAGTGGCCCTAAATCCTTGATGCCAAACAAAGAATCAAGATGACGTTTCATGTTGTTCATCACAGATACATCATTCCCTGAGACCAAAATATCGTCCACTTAGACAGCAAGAAGTGTGAGAGAGGTGCTTTCTTTTCTGATAAACAAACTATGATCATACCCAGAATGTGTGAAACCAAGCAACAAAAGGGCTGAAGACAACTTTGCATACCATTGTCTAAATGTTTATTTAAGCCCATAGAGAGATTTCTTCATTTTACAAACCAAATTATCCGGATTATCCATTCCTTGTGGCAATTGCATATAGACATCCTCGTTCAAATCTCCGTGCAAGAAAGCATTATTGGCATCCAATTGGTATAAAGGCTAATCTTTAGATGTTGGCATAGCTGTAACAGTCCGAATGGTTGCCATTTTCACAATAGGAGAAAAGTCTCTGAATAATCAATTCCAAATTGTTGCTTATCACCACGTATAAGAAACCTTGCCTTGTACCTTTCCAAAGAACTATCAACCTTTAGTTTGACTTTGTAAACCCACCTGCATCCAATAGACTTCTCGCAGGGCAGAGGAGCAAGAAATTTATTAATAGAATATCCACACCACTGTAAGAAATTTAAGAATTTGTTTATGTACTTACTTCTTATAAGCTGACACGTAATTTCATTGTCAACCTTTAGATCCAATCACCTTACTATTGTTTTGTACTAAAATGGATGTAGCATTGAATTACTTGACTTAACAAGACAAATCCAGTTGGCATAGGTATGTCTAACATTATTCAGGAGGCTTCACCAGTCACTCCCATACGACAAATATCAATTCAAGACCCTCTAAGGCTAAGCTTCATTCTCTTGCAGGAGTCACTCTATACAATCCTTATTTTGCCAAGGTTGCAAAATTCCAAGTTTCAATTTATTAAGAAGCGGATGTTTGTTGATGAGATCTGATTGGATTATTTTAACTAGAATTATTTCTTTTATTTTAAATTTATTTTAATACTTAATTGATATAAATAATATTTATTTTATTTAAAAATGACAAGTAAAGATTAGATAAAATTAGATCATTATGATTATTACAGTAGATAAGCTCAGATCACACCTAAAATTAAATTCATTACAAGAGTTAAAATTTAGTTTTGGGGTGGGGAAGGAAAAAAACAGTCACACCTTCTCCGTAATTTTCTCTTGATTCTCTTTGTGTTTTCTCTTCATTTTTCATTCTTTTTGCTATTGTTGGTAGAACAATGAATAGTTAAATTCAGTGTCTTAAAATTCAGATCGGCCATCGAATCGGAGGCCTTACTAGTCATCGGTTCGATCGATTCAACCACCGGTCGAACCGGTGTGACATCATAATTATACAATAATTATATTTAATTATATATAATATTAAAAATACAAAAAAATAAAAAATAAAAAATTTATTGAATTAGTGGTCGGATCGGACCGGTCCAACAGGTCAATTGACCGGTTCAATTAAGAACCGATTTTTAGGGGTGAACCGGACCGGATAGTCGACCGGTCACCGATCGGATCTACCGGCCTGGTCCGATTTTCAAAACAGAGGCTAAATTTAAATTTTCTGATTCAAATGTATTCAAAACTCTAATTGTAATTTTGTGAGGTTTTGTTCTAAACCTAAATTTTTATTTCAATTCAAGTATTTCTAATTTTGTGTTTTATTTTATGTTATGAGTAATTAATATCGATTGATTTGATAAATTAATTTGTTATTGATTATTCTATAGTTATCAATGAATTTAGTGATCTGTAATTCTCATTATTGGTATATGTAACAAAAAGGTTATATATAAATTTACATATTTAAGTTGTGATAAATAAGAAAATTAAATTAAATAGTTGTAGCTATTTTTATTATTTAATTTAAGGTTTAATCTTTTTAATTAAATTTATTGCTATCATTTACCTAATATGAGAATAAATTAAATTTATTGCTATTATTTAATTCGAGAGTTTCCTTAAACTATTTACACATGAAATAATAATAATAATAATAATAATGTTACAATGCCAATGATACGTTCTTTTTTATATTTTGTTTTTTTATTTGTAAAAACGGGATTGCTTCTTTGTCTTTGTCATGTCCTTTTCCAACGTCTTTTGGAAAACGTTTATTACGTGTTTGTAAATGCCGTAAATTGAATAATTAGAGAGTGACAAAATGACAAGAGCTTATCACTGAACTTCACGGACCAGCGTGAAAGACAAAAGTAACATCACGATTTATGCTGCTCATCACGAGGGGATCCCTTTCTATATTCCTACAAAAGTAAAATTATTACCGAACTTTTGGCTTAGCAACAAAGTCATCTCCAGCCAAATGGCTGCATATGAAAACGACATAAACCCAACGATGCCCCCGAGTTCTTGGAGAGGTTCAACCACTCCCCCACACACTTTGAAACTTTGCAATTCAAACAAGCTTTATTCTTTTTATAACAAGTTTCTGGAAGGACTATGTAACCATTCTAGTGTTTGGTTTTGATAATTTCAAAGGCTTAATTGCTATGTCCTATCTATGAATTATGGTCAGTTATGTCTTATAAGAGTCGACTGAAACGGATTAACGTGATGATACAATATATAGATATATTGCAGAGGCCGGGGGAGGGACTGCTTGTCAACTGGAAATCAGTATGTACGATCATCTCCATTACGTGCAAACCTATTGAAATCATAAACTAATCATCTCGACTTATTGATAAATATAAATTAAATAATTTTGTTAAGTTTAATTTTAGTTTCTAATAAAATAAGATCTCGTTAAAAGAGTTCTGTAATAATTTCTATGAAATCTTAAAATTATTCTCAAATAAAATCAAGCATAATTATAATTTCAAATTGTTTGCTTTATTTTATATAATTATATTAATATAAAAATTATTGTTAATCAACTATCAAAACATGGTTGATTGCATAATTCTGACAAAATATTATGTCGAATATTTAGATAATTAATTATAAATAATATTTAATGCACTTATAACGCTATACAAATACTTTCTTTTACATATTTTGACAAATAACAATGTACAAAATTTCTCACAAACTATTCATTTTCTTAGTGTTGGAGTACTTGCATTATCTTTTAATTGTCGTACATCCCCTGGATCATATAAATGTCTTGTCAATTTAATCATTGTCCTATTTTCTACAATCGTCATGTTACACTTGTCCCGTCACTGATATTTTTACACTATTATGAATATATTCAACGTTGTCCTGTGAACTCAAGAATTACCTAGTTTTTTCGTGAGGTAATAAGTTATGTTTTATTTACAAATGTTTTCATTAAATCTACCGAGAAGGACGGAGAAAATTTTGAAAATTTCAAAGAATGGCTAAAAATATGTTGTAAAAATCATTATATTTTCATATTATTCCACAACACATGTGAGTCGATAATTAAAAGATATTTTAATCATTTAGAAACTGTGAAAGAGGTTTGTATATGCTTGTCAAATGTTATTTCATATATGATGTTGCTCATCAATTTCAGTTATTAAGATAACTACATCACATAAATATAAAGTTGGGCATATGTGTATGGCTTTCTTTTACAATTACAAGCTATTTATGATCAATCTATTGCCTCTGATCTTAAATGGTATGATCAAAGAGAAGTTGGGTTGTGTACTCAACAATAGGAATGCATGAATATTATGAAGCTTTGATATCTCTTCATTATGAATTTGAACCAATGTGTGGATCTCTTCAACATTATGACTTACTTCCCTTAGTAGAGATAATTATTACCAAACTTATATTTGAGGAGACCAAGTTAGCTAGATTAAAATCTCATTGTTCCTTTGATATTGTCTTGACCCCTACATGATCTATAGGTTCTCTTCCTCCAAGGAAGGGAAATTATGGTTATTATAAAGAACCTAAAAATTGAATATTTGAATGTTTGATCAGGAAATTGAAAAAGGGTCTTAACCAAAAGGATGATCAATAACAATACAAGCCTTCTTCTTTCATCGTTGCGGCCATTACAAATTATGTTAAGCCTTATGAGCTGACCTTGTTACACTTGTTAATCAAATTGATATCGATACCCTCAAAGATGCACTTCTTTCTTCTAAATTTGGTAATTCTAAAACCCTAGCCTTGTTTGTTACACTAGGTATGAGTTCGGCTTATTATCTTATTTTTGCATGTTATAATCATATGATTTAAGTATATTCATATTAAAAAAATAACTACTCAATCCCTGATAAGATCTCATCTTAACGTATTATTTGATATTATCTCCTTTGTTTTGAATTTATTTTTGTGCTTAAATGTTAAAATTAATGTTTGTTTTTTTTAGGAGATGAAGAGTAGAGATTACATCAAATTGGGACATTATTGGAGATAATTACAAAATTTTGGATGAAGTGGAAAGACTGCTGCAGTGAATAGTTGCAGTTTGACTGGAAGACTATGCCTTATCCTTATCATTTAAGAATTTGAATTCATTTTAGATAGACATCTTTACAAGTTAGAGTTAAATTAGGATTAGATTAGAAAACCCTATAAAAGGGACTTTCCTCACAATAGAAAGAGGTTCTTTCTTCTTACGTTTTTAGCAATTCTTTATCTTTCTTCTATTTTTATTATTGGATCAAAAGTCATGTGTGGCTAAACTAATCATTATGATTCAAGGGAATTCGAAACTCTAGTTATAACCTTGTAAGGTTTTGTGTTCCAAACTTTTATTCACGTTTTAATTCAAGTATTTATTGTTTTGAGTTCTCATATTTCATGAATGATTAATAATTAGTCTGACAATTTAATTTAATAATGATTATTCTATCACTATCTAGGAATTCAATAATCCATAATTGTCATGAAGGATTGATACAAGTAGCAAATTTCAGTGCTCTATCACAATAGATTCACATGCATAATCATGACTCAAAAGACTTTTTAAAGTTATAATAGGGCCAAAGGTTAAGGTGAGAAATATTAGGTCATGTAGTTCAAAAGTCATTAAAACTAATGAAGCAGGAAAAACACTCAATAGAGTATCGAACGTAAAAATTATCATCCACTCAAAATTGGGTGCCATTAGTTATAATGAACGTAAAACTATGTTTCACAAATTATATTCAAGCCTTCATATTATAAACCACATGAAACACAAGGAATTAGAAGGAATCACCCATAAAAACAATGATGAACAATACACTATAATCATAAAAAGTGACTCTTCGTAACAATTTCTCGCTTATTTGCATTATAATCAATTCACCCATTTCATACAACTTTAATAGGAAAAACTAACATGAATCACTTTGCAAAAAAAAAAAAAAGATTTTCCTCCTCAATAACTTCTTTTCTTTTCTATTTTTCTTTTCTATTTTTCTTTTCTCTTTTTCTTTATAAAGACAAAAATTGAAAGAAACTTCATCAATGATGGAATTCATTAATAAGAGATGAAAATCACATTCCATCAATTATAATAACTTGGATATATGTACACCCCCACACTTATTCTCTTGCGCTTCCACAAATATCAATAATCATAAATGCTCTACTAGCTTTAAGGCTTAGGTAAGACATTTTGTTAGGTTAAGGGCTCGTAATATGGTTAACATAAAAAGAAAAGACTAATAAAGCTCAAAGGGAATTAACAAAAGGAAAAACATATCATTAAGCAAGCCATTTGGCTAATGTAGCTCGTAAAACAAAACAATACTTATATCATTTCCATGTTAACGTATGTGATAAAAATGTGGTCTCAAATAAAATATCAAGGCAAAGACAACGAGATTGATATAGATGTGTCAATTAAAAAGGTTCAAAATCTCATTGGCTTATGTCTACCTACTAATCACCCCTCTTTTAAAGAAAACGTACATTGACCAATCAAAAGAGTAAAAGTAAATGCCCAAGTTGCTATAAATTTTTCTAGTTAATTTAACTTTTTAATCATAATTATATAGTTCTAGGAGTAATAGAAAAAGAAAAAATTTTTGTGTTTATTTTTTTAACATGCAAAAGAACTTAAACATATAAGAAACATACTTAAAAACACACATAATAAATAAGATCCCTCACCCCTATACTTAAAATTTACATTGTCCGCCATGTAACATTAAATGTAAGAAATAAAGAATTCAATAAAAACAATAAATGTAAAAATGTAAAAGAAAAGGAACAAACTCCCTTTTAGTTGCCTCGTAAGTAGCGCCTTTGTTTATTGTTGTTGGCTTGACTCTATGTTTTTCTCATCATATGATAAAATTTTTATCTTCAAGGATCATAAATTTTGCATTCTTCATTTAAAATTCTTAGAGGACAAGGCTTAAGTCAATGACCACTTATATTCAATGTCTCCTTTATTTTTAGACTCTTAATATGTACTACACCACAGGGAGAGACATTAGTAACCACAAAAGGATCAACTCAATAAGGATGTAATTTATGTGAAAACAATTTATATCTAGAGCAATAACGAAGCACTTTTTGACTAATAGTAAAGATTTTCCTTAAGACATAAAAAGCTTTGGTCTTCTCCTAAGTTGAAACCACTTCTAATTTATCTATACATTTCTGCTCAAAATCTTTCTATATTGAAGGGTCAATCACATTAATTACAAAATTATAATGCCATATTAGGAGTGCTTTATGACATAGAAAATATTAAAATGAGTAATTTCCCCCATCAAATTCCATAGTAGGGTACCTTTACAGACATCTATCTTAGTTTGCACCGTATTAAGGAATTGTCTCCCTAGTAAGATGAGTATGAGATTATACAAAATTTTATCATTCATACCTACTACATAAAAATCTACTGAAACACTAGTTCATTTACTTGCACTAGAACATCCTCAATCACTCCTTTTGGATAAACGTTAGTATGATAAGTCAATTGTATAATAACACTAGTTTCTTTCAATGAGCCTAAATTTAAAGAATCATATATGAAACGAGGCATAACATTATATCTAACATGGCCTATTTTATCTTATTATTACCAATTTTACAAGGAATGGTACACATGTAGGGGTCTTTATACTTGGGAGGTATTTTCTTTTTAAAGACCATATAAATATTTTCACTCATCCTGATCATTTCATTACCTCTTAGCTTTCGCTTGTTGATACATAATTCCCTAAAGAATTTTGCACATCTCGGCACTTGCTTGAACACATCTAAGAGTAGTATATTAACCCCAACCTTTCGAAAAAGCCTCATAGATCTCCTTATCCTTATCCTCCTTATTTGAACTTGTTAACTTGCTAGGAAAGATAGAGGGTTAATTTTAACAACAATTAGGGATTCAACATTTATCTTGAGCTAGATGATATATCCATTTCTCCTTTAAGCTCCTTCTCAATTTATTCTTCATTATTCATCCTTTGTTTAGTCCTCTCAGGAACCTCAAGCTTCTTACCACTCCTCAAATGATTGCACTAACATTCTTCATATTTATCTCAAGTTGTGATAACAATTTGACTCCTCTTTGGGCTTCTATATGGTTGATAGCAACTTCCATCTAGCTCTCTAAATTCTAGATACTAATCGTAGTCTCTTGGAATTGAGATTTTGTCTCCTGCGAAAACTGCCCTACATCCTGTTGGAATTGCAAAGTGGTAGTGGCAAGAGATAACCATATTTTATAATGATGTACCTGAGGTAGAGGGGGAGGTTTATTGTCTATGTTGAAATTGTTTTTCACCCTATGGCTTATATGGGAGGTAGTTCTACTGCATATTCCCTCCATAACTTCAGTTCAAGTGATCTCTCCAACATAGATTATAAGTCTGGGAATATGATTTGGATTGATGGGAAAAATTTCTCCCTGCAACATTGACATACTTTATATTCCCATCTTATAGAGTTAGACACCCATCTATTGGATGGTTCATATTTGTACATATCCCACAAACTTTCACTTGTTCCTATCCTACATCAAATTGTCTAATCAAGGATGATAGTTCATCTAAATGATGTTTTATGGATGAATTGTTTACCCCATTTACTTGACAAACATCGTTGGAAATAACAAGCTATTAAGTGTTTGCTGTAATATGCTCGATTAAAGTCCTGGCCTCTTCGGGAATCTTTTCACAGAGTGCTCCACCACTTGCTACTTCTATCAAGCTCCTATCCATAGGTAATAATCATTTATGGAAGTATTGGATAAGGAGTTACGTCGTGATATTGTGATGATGGCAGTTGACACACAACTTCTTGAACAGTTCCCAATACTCTTAGAGGGCTTCTATAACCTATTTCATTTTAATTGATTCATTCTTAGGTCGACTAATTCATGAGTTGATATAAATTCAAACTATTTATTTCAAATTATTAGCAAATGAATGATGTAGACTCTATAAAAAGTTTCTTTTTAAGTATTTGAAAGTGAGTTGTTTCATTAGATAAAATTGAAATATAATAATTGTCTTTTTTTGGTTTTTAAAAATAATGAATAGTAGATTAAATTATTTTAAGAATAAAATTTGATATGTTAAGAAATATTTTATATAAAAATTTTAAATATAA
>JANITX010000005.1:11624900-11637737 GCA_027564395.1 Erythroxylum ulei
ATAAAAATGTATTTGGAGTTTGTTTTGGGCTTGTATATAAAGTGTATGATTCTGAATTGTTGAAAGTTTTTGTAATAGCTATGTTTTAGGCTAGTTTCGATTTTTGGAACAAATTTGTATTAAGCTTTTGTGATATAATGTATGTTTATTTAAGATTTTTGAAATGCATGTATGAAATGTTTATTACATTTTGAAATGTTTATTTTTGAATGCTATGCTTTCACGCAACGTTTTGTATTCTGTATGTTCTGTGTGTGTGGCACTCGCAATATCCTCCCAAGCGGTATATGAGTGTTACATGTGTAGTACGTTCCGTTTTGGGTCCACTCAAATTATTATGATGTGCTTATGTGTTTAAGTTATGTAAACAAGTTTGATGTATTCATGTTTTGTAGTTTGAAATTTTGACTATATGATGAAAATTTGAGAAACATTCGCTTTATGAACTCAATGAGAATTTTCTATGACAAGTAAATGTTTTCAAAGGTTTTTGCTTATTTTCCGTTATAAACTGTTACCCACGAGCTTTTAAGCTCATCTCCTTTTTTTCTCATCTTTAGGTGATAGTTAAGAGATCAAGTGATCAAGAGCCTAAGGGAATTACTTAAATTTTGCTATTTTTTATTTTAAGTTGGTTTCGGGAAAGCACAATGTTTTAGTCGCATTTCAAGTTTATTTGATTAAGAACTTTTTTTGTAATTTGAGATTTGAGACGATGATGTAATGTGGCTTGGAATGCCATTAAAGTTTTGTAAACTCATATCTTTTGATGTAAATGAAATATGAATTGTGTACGAATGGTATTGATTTGGAATCAGATATACTTAAAGAAGTTGTTAACTTGAGAAGATTATCAACTTGAGCAGATGGTTTTTGAACATGAATAGTTGATATATATGTAAGTGAGATGTTATGGAAAAGAAAGATAGGAATTATGAACGATGAGATGTAGTTGAATGGGATGAGTCAGATAAGTTGAGATTTGAGAGTTTAATGAAGTCAATTTGGTAGTTAAATGGTTATGCTCAGGACATCCCAAGTTTATATAGTACAAATTTCAAGTCTTCCATAGGGGCAAAATTTGTGTTTTGGCTTCGGGGAAAAATCTGGATTGATCTAGGCTGAATTAGACAAAGTTGTCTTCTAAGAAGTTGTAGATTATCTTTCTAGCTTTCCAGCGGTATATATAATGAAATTTTTGGACATAGGAGTCGAAAGTTATGATCCTTAGAAGTGGAGACTCAAGAGTATATACTATATCTTCTATGATGACATGTATCGTCTAGTAATGACATGTATCTTATATGATGGCATGTATCGTCTAGTGATGAAATATATCTTCTGTGATGACGTGTATCTTCTGGGTACTGTTCATCTTGCATCTTCTAGTCTATTTTTGACCCTCTAGATGATAGAATCTATCTTCAAGGTCTCTTAAAAGTTGTAGATATAGAAGTCCTCTTTTAAACCGTCTAAGAATGACCTTGATCTGACATCTATAGAGAAAGTTATACTAATTGTCCCGAGACAGGTTTAATAGGAATGAGGACAAAACCTTGTTTGATTCTTTTGGCCATAACTTTGTTATCCGATCTCCAAATGAGATGATTCTTATCTCTAAATAAACTAGAGATATAGAGCTACAAATGTTTTGAAGGAATCAATTCATAATTCCAGTTTGAAGTTTCCCAAAATCTGTGTGGAAGAATGGAAAAATGAGTTTGTTTTTTTTATGTTTGACTGGTGTGGGCATGCCACCCTTGTGGGATGATGGCTAATGAAGGTTCATTGAAATAACCCTACAGGATAATACACTCACGATTTATGACTCCAAATGTTAGGCTCTGAAATTGGGGTCTGACAGTTGTGGTATCACTTCTCAGGCAAGAGTTGGGTTCTTATAACGAAGTCCCAACATGTTTGGTATCAAAGCAAGAAGATGAATCAATGATGGTTAAGAAGATTATATCAAAATAACCCTACAAGGAACCACGCTCAAGTATTATGATATTCTGAATAGTTGGGTTCTGAAAACGAGATCTATCAAGTATGGTATCAGAGTTCCAGAATTAGAACCTTACACGGGCAACTTTCGAAATATATGTCAATCGAAAGGACGATTGTTAAGAGTTCGGGCTAATAGAATTAGTGAGAAGAATAATGATCTGTTAGAATGTGAGTAAATGAAAAGTTTGTGGATATTTAGAAATAAGAAATATTACGCAGTCCAATATGTTAGACATGGATTCAGTATTGTGATTATGTTAGTGAATATGGTGACGAAATTTTGTTGTGGATAAGTACATGAATGGATATAGATGTGAAGATATTTTCATGATATGACTGAGAAGAAATAGAGACATAGGTGGAAATGACCAAATTTAAGGTGTACAGGCAAAGTGGAATTGAAAAGTTGAACTTGGAAGTTAGAATGATTGTTTAATTGTTGTGATAAGAGTTATAATCTGGTATAAGAAGGTATTAGTGGAATTGAGATCAAAATTTCATAATGATTATGCATCAATATTTCTGAATTGATTAAGGATATACACATCGAATATTCATGAGATGAATGATATATATAGTAAAGAGAAAGTTAAAAATGCATGCAAGATAGGATTTCATGGGTGAATGAGATTAGAAAAAAAACATGAAAAATTGAATGAGAAGAGTTAATGCACTCAATATGGTAATTGAACCATTAAGATATTAGAAGAGGTAAATCCTGGAAAAAATTGGAGTATATTGATGTTAAAATGGAATGACTTTGATAGTACACCTAAGCATATGTGATAGTAGTTATATTGAGTTTTGGTAATGAGAACATTATGACCTTGTAAGAATGATAAAAATTGGTCTTCTTAAGGTATTAAGAATGGCTGATAATGTGATGATGATAACAGTTGATTTATAAAGATTGAATGAACAGTATAGATGATAGTAGCAAGAAATCTTCTTTTGAAGAAGAAATTGCATTCAATTAGGCTAAGCAGATCAGATTGTCTATATTAAGAATGATCGATGAAAGAATGAATCAGAAATGAACATGTAGTGATTCAAAAGTGAGTATTGGAGCCCTATTTCTGACAGAGACACAAGCATGAATCGTAGAATAAGCTATTGAGAGTGTATGCATTATGTTTAATGTAAAGCATCCAACTATGTAACTGGATTCTTTAAATTAAGATGGAATTATTGCTAATATGAGGAGAATATAGGTCCACATTATATTCTGTGTAAATATGTTCGGCAGATACAAATTTGACCTGAAGAATGTATTACAGACACTAGAAGTTAAGATTGAAGATAATTGAAATGTGTGGAGAAGTTAGTATGAATGAGCAGACAGTAAAATAATTCAATGTGAAATCAGGGGAAATCAAATGAATTGAGAGAATCATTCGAGAAAGGAAGTCAATTGGGAAATCAAAAATAACGTGAGACAATGTTACCTCATTGAGGAATTAGTTATTTAAGGAATTATGAGAACAAATCAAGGGGTACATGGAGTTTGATAATAATTGTTTGAGTTAACAATTGCACCAACAGTACTATGATATTGAAGATTAAAGCAATCTAAGCAAAATTTGATGATATATCAAATGTATTCGAAAAGTTGAGAAGAATAGTTGAATACTTGAAGAAAAAAAACGCGTAAATCGTATGAGTAATAAAAGTAAAGAGAATTTTAAGGAATTATACTAATATTAATTATATCGTATGGATTTGGAGATTTTATAGTAAATAATGATGTTGTATAAAAGATTTGGATAAAATCTAATGCAGCGTAATAAAGTAATTTCATATGTATAGAGACAACTATAAGTCCTACGAGTTGACTATTCGATACATGATTTAGAGTTGCTATATTAGTGATTCCTTCGAAAGTTGGGAGACAATATATGTATAGGAACATGAGATCAATGTATAGTTCTATTTGACTTCAAGTCACAATCATCATCATAGTGATTTCATTAGAATACTGTATGAGGAGTTAAGTGATAGAAAGAGTCATTCGCTCTTGCTTTCTGATGATTAAAGCCTAAAAATGGTTGAAGGCCAAAATTAGTTAGAGATGTCACTGATAAGTGAAATTGATCTGTATTAGAAATTAAGTGATTCAAGAAAGATAAATGAGTTGGGTGGATCAACACCTAAGGTATGGAATATAGTGAGATAGACATAAGAGTTAAGTGTATTAACACTACAATGATGTGGATTATTAAGTGAAAGATAAATTATCTCTGAAAGTATCGCCGTGCTAAGGTGTGCCCTGGTTAGGGCAAAGGATTAGCTAAACCCCAAATGAATTGGTCTGTATGAAGTAATATGAGAAATGCTACTGATGAAAGATGTCTTAAATTTGTAATGTGAGATATGTGAGTATGTTAAGAAATATTGATATGATATGATATTGGTGTTATCGACACTAGAAGTGGAAAATTGTGAGTAATCTGAAATATATTTAGGAAACAGATAAGATAGTGTGATATCTGAGTAAGTTATAGAAGGATTGATTGAATCCGTTAACTAGGGTGATTGAAAGAAATTATTTAAGTGATGAAGTTAAATGGAAAATGGAGGAGCATAAGAGGAAGCATACCCCTGCCCCTTGATCAGTCGGATGAGAATTTCGAGGACGAAATTTCTTTAAGAGGGGGAGAAAATGTTGGCCCCTGAATTTTTTTTTCATTGAAGTTAAGCATGATTTTATAAATTATGAGGTTTTGATGGATTAATTTTTTTATTAATTTTGTCAATCTAGTGGGATTTATTGCATGGGTTAATGGAATTAAAGTATTAAGGTTATAAGAATATTCAAGGGTATTTTTGGCAAGACATTTAAGGTTAAAAGAATATAAGCCTATAAGGAAGGATAAAATGGACTTTTTGGACTCATTAAGGGTAGAAATGGAAGAAGAAATGTTGTTTTGTTACTTTAAAAAGGGAAAAACGTGATTTGAGGGAGAAAGAAGAGAAGAACAAAAATAGAAGAGAGAAAGAAGAGAGTTTCGGTGGAGAGGAGTGACAAGAAGGAAAGATAGTTAGGGTTTCATCATTTCTTGGTTTTAAGAGAGATTTTGAGGTTATTCAAGAAGGGAAAAAGGTAGAGGAAGAGAAGAGCTTCCATTAAGCCAAAGATCCCTTCATTTGGTGAAGAATCAAGGGATCAAAAGAGGCAAGAGGAACAAGATAAGAGGCATTTTGAGCAAGTTTATAAGTAAGGAAATCATGGTGGGTACATATTTATAATAGAGGAGATAAGCCACTAATGTTTTCTTTGAATCAAAGAAGTTTAATGTTTTCAATCGAATCATAAATGTGCATTTATTGCCTTTTAAATGTTTTGGGAAAGTGTTGTATGATTGGTATATGAATTATGTTATTGATTTATGAAAT
Organism: Erythroxylum ulei; assembly: GCA_027564395.1. Classification (NCBI taxonomy): domain Eukaryota; kingdom Viridiplantae; phylum Streptophyta; class Magnoliopsida; order Malpighiales; family Erythroxylaceae; genus Erythroxylum; species Erythroxylum ulei. The sequence goes on from JANITX010000005.1 coordinate 11,630,301, forward strand.
GAAAAAAATGGAAATGATTTTTGCAAGGATATCAAGTTTATGAAATTAAGTTTGAAAATGTGCCATTTTGGGCAATAGTTTACAAGTCATGAATTACATGTTATGTGGGTTTGTGGTGGTCCCCTAAGTTAAGTCGAGTGCACTTTAACAAAAGGCTTCTCCCACCTGCCCGCTAGTGACAAGGAGCTCCTTCACGGACTCCCATAAGTTTACGGCTACACAAAACTATATGTTCTGTTCACGGCTACACAGGACCCTTATTGGATCCACACAAACCATTCTAATGTGCTTATGTGTTTATGTTATGTGAACAAGTTTGATGCATTCATATTTTATAGTTTGAAATTTTGACTACATGATGAAAATTTGAGAAACATGCGCTTTATAAACTCAATGAGAATTTTCTATGACAAGTAAATATTTTCAAAGGTTTTTGCTTATTTTCCGTTATAAACTGTTACCCACAAGCTTTCAAGCTCACTCTCTTTTTTGTCCCATCTTCAATTGATAGTTAAGAGATCAAGTAATCAAGAGTCTAAGGGAATTACTTTAAATTTGCCATTTTGTATTTTGAGTTTGTTTTGAGAAAGCACCATGTTTTAGTCGCATTTCAAGTTTATTTAATTAAAAACTTTTTTGTAATTTGAGATTTGAGACGATGATGTAATGTGGCTTGGAATGCCATTAAAGTTTTGTAAACTCTTATCTTTTGATATAAATGAAATATGAATTGTGTACGGATGATATTGAGTTGGAATCAGATATATTTGAAGACGTTGTTAACTTCAGATGATTATCAACTTGAGCAGATGGCTTTTGAACATGAATAGTTGATTTATATATATATATAAGTGAGATGTTATAGAAAAGAAAGATGGGAATTATGAATGATGAGATGTAGTTGAATGGGATGAGTTAGATGAGTTGAGATTTGAGAGTTTGATGAAGTCAATTTGGTAGTTGAATGGTTATGCTCAGGACATCCCAAGTTTGTACATTGCAAATTTCAAGTCTTCCTTAGGGGCAAAATTCGTGTTCTGGCTTCGGGGGAAAATCTAGATTGATCTAGGTTGAATTAGACAAAATTGTCTCTAAAAAGTTGTAGATTATCTTTCTAGCTTTCCAGCGGTATATAGAATGAAATTTTTGGACATAGGAGTTGAAAGTTATGATCCATAGAAGTGGAGATGCTCAGGAGTACAGACTGTATCTTCTATGATGACATGTTTCGTCTAGTGATGACGTGTATCTTCTGTGATGGTGTATATCATCTGGTGATGAAGTGTATCTTTTATGATGACGTGTATCTTCTGGTGATGACGTGTATCTTCTGTGATGAAGTGTATCATTTGGTAATGACGTGTATCTTTTGCGATGACGTGTATCTTATGGGTACTGTTCATTTTGCATTTTCTGGTTCAATTTTGACACTCTTGATGATAGAATCTATCTTCAAGGCCTTCTTGAAAGTTGTAGATATAGAAGTTCTCTTTCAAACTGTCTTAGAACAACCTTGATCTAACATCTATAGAGAAAGTTATGCTAATTGTCCTCAAATAGGTTCAACAAGATTAAGGACAAAACCTTTTTTGATTCTTTTAGCCATAACTTTGTTATCCATTCTCCAAATGAGGTGATTCTTATCTTTAATAAACTAAAGACATAGAGCTACAAACTTTCTGAATGAATTAGTTTGTGATTCCAGTTTGAGATTTCCCAAAATCTGTGCAGAATGACGGAAAATGAGTTTGTTTTTAATGTTTGACTGGTGTGGGCACGCCACCCTTGTGGGATGATGGCTAATGAGGGTTCATTGAAATATACAGGGTAATACGCTCACGATTTATGACTTTGAATGTTGGGATCCAAAATCGGGGTCTGACAGTTGTGATATCAGAGCAAGAGTTGAGTTCCAGTAACGAAGTCCCAACATGTTTAGTATCAAAGCAAGAAGATGAACAAATGATGGTTAAGAAGATTATATCAATGTAACCCTGCAAGGAACCACACTCAAGTATTATAATATTCTGAAGAGTTGGATTCCGGAAACAGGATCCTTCAAATCTACCTTAATGAAACCACTACCAACTTTAAGAGGATATTAAGAGGATATGATATGCCAAAATTTGTATTAAGGTTGACAGAGGAAAAGACTTTGTAAATTATCTAAGGTTGGAAAAACTAGATGGTAATGGAGGTCTAGAGGAAATAAAGATTATCCTGAGTTACCCTTGGAACCTTATTAATAGTTAGCAGATGAAGAAATGGATGCCACCAAGCAAGGAGTTAAAAAATGGACTATATAATGAGTTAATATAGTTGGAACATAAGGAACTAATGTTGATCTATATGAAACCAACTCGAGTGTAGAGGTTAGGACATATGTTGTTTTTATCTTAGCAGATCCATTATATTTGTCTACTGGAATTGTAATGGATAAAATTAAATTGATCATGATCAATGTAAAAGATATCATAAATGACTCAAATGGTTGAACTAAGTTTCCCTAAGATCTCTTATTATCATTTAACAGTTGATTCCTTAACCGTGCTGAAAATAACAGGGAATCATGCTTCTCTAATGCTGTCATCATCCTCCCATCCCCCAAAAGATAAAGATTTCATACTTGTAAATAAAAAGAAACTAGGTAGGAAAACTAAAATCATGGTTGATCTTTGTCATTCCTCTCTTGCTAAATGATCTTCACTTGGAATATTTATGGCCTTAACTGCTATAATAAACAAAAAAATTTCAAGGATATTTTATCCAATAAGAAGTCTTTTATGTTAGGGCTATTGTAGATAAAAATAAAACTCAATACTTAAAAGGAGAGCCTAATTTTTGGATATAGAATGAAGTATGTTGACTAATCACTAAGAACATTTTAATGTTAGGATAATTATAGCCTTTGACTTTATTGAAGTCTAAATCCTTCATTTTTAATTTTCAAATCAGTTACTCCATGTTTGTGCAAGACTCCTTAGAACTACTTGTTTGGTTGGCGTTACCTTTTTCTATGTGTCTAACTTTTCATTCCAAAGAGCTCAAATGTAAAAGGACCTCAAAGCCATTCATTCTTGGCCTTTAGATAATACTTGGCAATTTCAATAGCAATCTTTTTGCAAGGTAGAAGGAACATACAATAGGCTGAGGAATTACACAAATGATTTCCTTAATAGTGCAAATCAAGTTAGATTAATAAATCTTAGATAGGAAGGCCTTTTCAACATATGGAACAATAATCAATCAAGTTAAAGAGCCATTAAAAAGAAGCTCAATAGAGCAATGGTCAATACAAATTGGTCCACCAACTTTCCTAATAGTAAAGCCGATTTTAAGAACTGTTTATGCTCAAATCACTCTATTATCGAAATTCATGGGTTATATTCTCATAAATATGAACTAACCATTTAGATTTTTGTAATCATTTAACTAGATCACTTGAATTTAAAAGTGTGGGTATGAAAGGCCTCAAGATTCAAATTAAAGGAGATTCATCTTACTAATGTGCAAATAAGCTCCAAATAATTAAGAAGGAGCTTAAAATTCTTAATAAAAGAAGAACAAGTACCATATAACTTAACGGTTAGTTAAAAAAATCAAAGCTTATTAGCTACTCTATTTAAATCCTAAGGATGTAAATATATTGAATAAGGAGAAGCAAGAATTATATAATTACATTAAAGCTCTATAGGATCGCCATTCTTTTCTCAATTATAGGTCAATAACTCTATGCTTAAAGATGGAATAGGAACACAAAATATTTTCACAATGTTATTATAGCAAGGATGAACCATAATAACATAGTATCCCTGTTAGACGAGGGGTGATTAATTTACACCTCATAATAGGCTTTTAAGGAGTGGGCCTTATATATAATATTGGTGAACCTTAGGTAAACCTATTAACATATCTTCCTCTGTATAGGTTATTAGAGTAGTAATTCCTCACCCTTTTAGTTAATAGCATGCAACGATACTTTTAAGGCCTTTGACTAAGTAGGATGTTAGAAGTGGCTTATTTAGCCTGAATGCAGACAAAGCTTTCTTCTTTCAAAAGTCTTGAGATTTAGTAAGCAGTATGGTAACCAATGTTGTCTTAGATTCTTTTCAAAATATGAGCATGCTAAGGGATCTTAATAATGCCCATATTTGATTAGTGCCTAAGATCCCAAAGTTAAGTACTATTTAAAACTTTAGATGTAATTACAAGATAATAACTAAGCTTATTGCTAATAGATTGAAATATATTATGTCTTAGATAATCAATCACAGTTAAGTTGTATTGTATAAAGAAGAAGCATAAGGGACAATATATTGATTGCTTAAGACTTATTTAAAGATTATACCAAAAAAAAGGATCGGAAGTTGTACTATAAAGATTTACTTTAATAAAGCTTTTGACTCAGTTGATTAGGAATTCCTACTAAGTACCCTATAACCATTTAAGTTTCTTAATCAAGTTATTTAATGGATAGAATAATGTATCTCAATTGCTAATATAAATTTTTAGTTAAAGATGATGCAACAAAGAGGTCTAATGTAACTAGAGGACTCTTACAGGGGGATCCTTTATCTCATTGTCTATTCTTTATATGCATGGAACTACTTTATAGACTACTAAAGGATATAATTGATAAGGATAATCAATTTGTCTACCAATATCAGTGCAAAAAGTTAAAGTTGGTAAATCTTTTCTTTGCCGATGATGTTATCTTGTTTAAAGCAAACCTACACTTCGAGCAAACCTACACTTCATTAGTATTTTGATGAATAAATTAAAAATATTTGGAGAAATTTATGGGTCTACTATCAACCCTAGCAAAAGCAAACTAATTGTGCATGCAACTGAGGTGTTAATAGTTGAACAACTTGTTCAAATCACAAGCTTTACGCTATAAAATCTTCTATTAAATGTACCTCGGAATCCCCACTTATGTTAGAAAGATATCCTAGACTCAATCCATCAAAGGATAGGCCATTGGAACAATAAGCACCTCTTATATACTAGTAGGCTATAACAAATTAAAGATGTATTAAGCAATGCTTTTTTTCCCTTATATTTATTCCTCCCTAAAAAGCTTGTTAAAGGAATCGAAAGATCTCTGATGAATTTCCTGCAGTCATAGGGGGCAAATAGGAAAGTTATAGCAAGGTAAGTGGAGTGATATTTATGACCTAAAGTCATAAAGTGATTTAGGTGTCATTCCTATTAAAGATATGAATTAGACGATGTTGTCAAAATAATTTTGGAAACTTCTAATACATAATGACTCCAATAAGTCAACTAGGTACACATGCACTCTAAAAGGTCTCAGTATCTAAAATGCAAAGATCAAATACCACATATTATGGTCTTTATAGCAAATTCAAGATTTGAAGTGTAATCAAAGTGGTCAGATTAAAAAACCTAGCAGGGAATAATACATTAATCTTTTTCTAATTTGAAAATTTTGACAAATTGGGTCCTCTCTATAAACTTCCTAACTATAATTAATTATGTATTAGCATACTAGATGGAACTAAAGTGAATGAGTTTAAATATGAAGGAACATGACATTGGTCAATAGCTAGCTCCAGGGGTTTCTCAAACATCAAAGATAATATTGCCTAATCATGATTCCAATCCCAAAAAGGTTGATAGGATGATCTGGCTAAAGTATGCTTCGAGGGCATTCATAAATAAGTTATGCCTTAAGTCTTTCCTTCTCCCATATCAATCCATCCCTTGGCATCATCTGGTATGGTTTCATTATAAATGCCTCCTTTATCCTCTAGCTAGCCACTGAGAACAAGTTACTTATAAAGGATAGAATCAAGAATTCGTTCTTAAGCTCCCTTTAGTGCCTTCTTTGTAATATAAAGGATTAATCTATCAACCATATCTTCTTCAAGTGCAACTACTCTAATGTGTTATGGAAAAAAACTCCAAATCTGTTCCAATGTGCATTATAGTATTTTGAATTAGAAGTAAATCATTGGTTGGGCCAATCACAAGATATTCCAATGCAAGGGAGACCTTACTATCTTTACAGTTGAGTTCAATAACATCATCTACATGCTATGGTATGAAAGAAACTAAAGGCAACTAAAGAATGTAAGGAAAGAAGCAAGAGAGTTATGTAACTACTCTTTCAACTGGATCAAGGACAAGAACATCAATAACAACAAGCAGTAAAGCAATAGGGAGATGAAAAATATCCATTTAACTTAGAGTATTTCCTAATTTGTTACTATGACTTACTTAATCTTATTATAGTTTTGAAATTTTTCTAACTGTATCTTGCTTCCCTTAGTGGATCATTAATACATTCCTTTCAATTAAAAAAAATATTTGCAACCCATGGCTAATACTCCTTTGTTATGAACCAAATGGCCAAACTTGTTATAGGATGAACAAGGGAAATTTGATGGCATAGGAAGAAAAATGAGTGATAATTAATGTGTAAAGAGGTGCTCTTATAAATAGGAATGAATTGGTTCAGTTTTTAATGAGAGGAAAACTTGGTGGTAGATTATTTGATTTTTTTAGGATAAGACTAATATACCTAAAGAGTTGTTTGAACTTGATTATATTATGCTATCACCTCGTATAGTTGCCTTAATGCTAAAGTCCTTAAAAGCATTACAAAATGTTATATTGGCGAGCTTGTTCTTTTCTAAAAATATCTCTCCTTCTACCAGTCTTCAATGATTAAATTAAGAATAAAGTTAGCAGCTTCAAACAAATTACATCTGTAATTAGGGTTTAGGTTGATTTTTTTCTAAATAACTTTAAATTATAAATATTTTCACATTAAAATATTGAGCTATTAAAAGATATTGTTAACGTGGTGGAAAATTAATGACAAACTAATTTTATAATAAATTAAAATTTTAAATATTTATTATTTTAATAATTCTATTTAATATTATTAAACAGAAAACACTCAAAACTTTAAATATCAATTATCCTTTGTAACACTAATTGTCTTATGCATGGAGGGTAAAATAATTAAAATCTTTTATCTACCAAGTTTAGATTATAAAGATAGGAAGGTGGGATATAGGGAAGTGTTATTCGAAGGATATTTACGTGCTCTTTTAATCATAGTAACAAGCTCGGTTGTCATTGTTAGTACGTAGAGGGGACCTTATTACGTACCTCAGGGTCCCGTGAAAGGATTAAAAACGAAGGTAATGCGGAATACTTGGATTCGGTTCCATCTCTAATTCCGATGCCGATTCCGAGCTCCAAACGCCTCCGAATCTCCCGAGTCTTTTTGCGGAAAATACTCACCGACTCACAGGCAAGGCCTTTCTACAGTTTCTTCAAATCCCGAGCTTCCTTAACGGCTCAGGAACCTTATGCTCGAGAATCCTCTTCTTGAGTAACTGCAAGAGACCTTACCTTTATATAGCTTCCATATCGGGCTTCCCCATCACAAGGCCGATATGG
>JANITX010000005.1:11657234-11679775 GCA_027564395.1 Erythroxylum ulei
GTGAGATTGATTTTTGGAGAATGGACCGATCGGCCCTCGGGTCGTCTTGACTGGATCCGGGCCCAGCGTAGCCGACCTGACCAGTATATATAATCCTTCTCTTCTTTCATTCTCTATTTTCTGTCCCTTATTCTTTGTTCTTTGCCACTTTCACTTTTATCTGGCTACGTATGGATTGAACCTACACTTAAAGGTGTGTGTATATTCATATCTCACATTTATTAAAAGCACTTTGTCTCATCTCCCTGCCTTATGCGCTTCCAATCCGAAAATGTTCTCCATTCCTTCTGTTGCATTGTTTCTTTTTTCCCTCTCTATCAGGCATGACAATAGGTTGGGTTAGCCCTGAGACTATCTAAATTTGACTTGAAAACCTTTACAAGCAGCCCAAAATTAGATCAATATATGCTTATATTTGTGAGCTCAAAGCCTAAATCACCTAAATCTCAACTAACCTAACCCAATCTAAACTATCATTGGCTCAAATTCTTTGCAATCCTTGTTTATCATTTTAACCAATTTCCCCATGTAAGATGATCTGTTGCTTGCTATTCACAATTCTTCATAACTCCATTGCCAATGAAGACCTTATATAAAAGAATGAAACTAAGTGGCAAACAATAAAATCAAACTCCATGTTGTACCTTTGCTTACTCTTTCCAATGAAATTGTAACTCTCTCCTCAATTTTTACTTACAACTATTCTTAAGTTAAATTGGAGGATGTGAAAAGGTGATTCCATAAAATTGTACAAGATTAAAGAAGTAAAGAACAAACTTTAGGAAGAAAATCACAAAGAAGTGATAAACATAATAAAAGGAAGGGAAAGAAGCACATAGTTTGGTTAAAGTTAGGGGTAGTTTGTGAAAGAAGTGAGAAATGCAACGACATGCACATATATAGAACCAAAGGAGGAAGCTCCAACTTCAGGTAGGATTTCTTTTTATTTTATATATATAGCCAAACTTCATACTAGATTTTGGAGTTCAAGTCTGAACCTAATCTAAAACTTTAAAATTTTGGGAAAAAAAACCCAAACAAATAAACATGAGTCAAGCTTGTTAACTTCAAGTATGGCTAGGTTCGATGTATTTTATGAAGCTTAATCTCCATCCCTTGAAGCCTCTTATGAGCGAGCTTTAGGTGGCTTGTTCTTTGTGTTTATTTGTTTCATTATCTAAATTCTTGAGCCCAAAATAATCGAACAATAAATGTTTGGGTGGTTTGATTTCCTTGCCCTAAGTAGTGCCCAACACCCAATTAGTTGGACCTTCAATGAAGTCTAGGTCAAGTTTCAAGTTAAAAATTGGAAGTTCAAGTTTTGAATAAGTTTTTGACTGACCAAAATCTAATCGAACTTGAACTTGTAAAACATAAGCCAAGCCTCATCCAACTTCAATTCACACTTTAGTCATGCTGGCCTGGCCTTACTTAACATGTTGCTATCTTTATTAAAATTGTTTCTCCTAACATGCTGACACAGGGACCGGGCGGTTGTTTTGCGCCATGTCGGGCGTGAGGAGAACCAGTGCGTTGACAGGTTGACGGCTTGTGCAATTTTCTTAGATCCAAGATTGCACATTCTTCGGGCGCCTCCGGTGGCCATCCAGAAGCTTCTTCATCAAGACGCATGCGGGGCTTTGTACCCCGTCATATGTGACCTCCTTTTGTACTCTTTCCCTTATCATAAAAAAAATTGTTTCCCCTATAACATATATACCCCGTCTTTGTCATGATTCAATTAAACTTTAAATTGGTCATGATTCAATTGAACTTTAAATTTTATTAATACTTCAGTTGGTATACAGTTGTCTATTTAATACTAATTTTGAATAAGTTTGTCAAAATATTAAGTAAGATATACAATATCAAAAAGAAAAATAGAAATAAAATGATTATCCATTACTCAAAACCCATTTTATATTATCAGAATTGTGTGCAGTTCTAGCCTCGTACATCTGAAGATCCGTTTTCTTCTTATCGACAAACCGTACGATTATTGACTACCAGCTTATCTATTGCTTTACACATTTGACATTAGGGGCATAAATTAGTTGTGCATAATGATTGGATTGGCTGGCATCTGCCAATTAAATAGAAAGAAACGTTATTCGCTCGTTCCAAAAGCCAACTTCACCAAACCATTTAATAAACCATAATCTAATCCAACACACATATACAACTGCATCAACAGACTCTCGTCACCAGGCTCAAAGAACCTTTTACATTGTAGAGTAATTAAGGTAGTGATTGGAACCATAGGTCAGAAGTAGAAATAACACAGACAGAAAGTTCGTTAAGAGATATGCAGAAGAAAGCTTTTTTTTTTCTTTTTGAGCTTCAAGATAAAGACAATCAAAATTAGATACAAAGAGAAGGGGCCAAAAATTAGCCAAGGAAATGGAAAAATAAAACAGCTATACAGAATGGAAGCTACTCTAATGTACATGTGACAATTTCCCACACAAGCTCAATTTCCCTCAACCCCAAGCTGAACTCTTAGTGCAATAGCATACTGAAAATAGAAAATGAAATAATTGGTATCAAGAGCTCCAAATCACCAACACGATTGCCTGCTTCACATAATGGAATGAATATATCCATTAATAAAATAAAAAACATTTCTCAAGCAATGCCAGTGAAACTGTTGCAAAATATGGCAAAGATACACCTATAGCTGACCCCCTAGAAATATTGAGCTTCATTTAGTTTCTTTATCAGTTGATTGTGGATTTATATATGTCACACAATGCATATTTGACCTAATAGTAATAGTAAATTCTACCAAAGTAAAAATTATGTGATTTACCTAACAGTCATATAAATCAACAAACTAAGAAGAGCAATCAGCACATACCGGGGTTCTTCAATGTCTCTGAAGTCGGCAATGCAGGCAAAGACATCTCTGCAAGATTAGATCTTCAAGCTATTAGGGCACGAGCTAAAGTTCTGCCACATGTCTCAAGCAAACACTTTTATCATAAAATATAAACAAGAACTGAATGCACATATAAGCCTATAGTTGACCTGGAGCACAAAGAGACAGCGACGACATGGAGGTTGATGAAGGCCATGGAGCTGCAATGTTGTCGGCAAAGTCACATGAAAAGGTGAACCCCGTTGTATTGTCAAAAATGACATCCGCAGGCAAGTTTCGCAGTAAACATCCTAACCGATAGGAAAGTTTCATAGTAAACAATTTGATCCCTTTCCAGGTAAATCATTTAGATGAATATCAATTCATTGACAAAATTTAACATGCATTTTCCCATAGAAGATGTGACTTCATATGTCAAGCATTAACGGTTTTTTCATTCACCTTCTGTTTTTTATTTGTATTTTTGTTCTTAAATTTAGTAAAAAAAACTCTTTTACTTACATTTTTATTTTAGTTTATAAGAAACAGTTATGGTTTTTTGTTTTTAATCATAATCTGACTTTGTTATTGATCAGATAAATATTATGTAATTATTTAATACTAACTACTATTAATAAGTTAATTATTTCACATTATTGGAGCATTATATTCTACGAAATGAAAATTTCAGCTCCCATTGCTGCAATAGCAACTTATTACAGTAATAAATTTCTCAGAATTCCAAGGCCAGCTTAGACCTTCAGAGATGATTGTACCAAGAGGTGTAACTTATCATATAAGATGCAAGAGAGAGAGAGTGAGGGAGGACGAACCTTGTTGTCCGTAAGCTGCCACAGCATCCATGAATACATTAAACACACTTGATGTCAGATGAAATAATCAAAGTAACAAAAGCACAAAATTACAAAAGAGATCAGGGTAAGTAATCCACCTTGGATGCTAAAATCCTTCAAGTCAATGTCACACAGCTTATACACATCTGCCATGATACCACCCTTCCGTAGCATGGAACCAAAAACTGCTGCACAGATTATGGCTTGTTTATTTGTGATTAGCATTTGCTTTTGAATTCCAGCAATGTAGGTATTTAATGAGCCACAGCATGAGGGACTGGGTGCTGCCATATTACGGCATGCTTCAATAGCTTCTGAAGGCTGTGTAAAATTCAATGGGCAAGCTGCACAAAGTATTAAAAAAAAGGAATTACAAAATGTCAACAAATAGCTCTTACAAATGCTGCCATCTCTGGAAAGTCAAAACACACGTATCAGGCATCTCAACAACACAGGAATTTCTCAATGCAAAGAAAAAGTTGTTCGATTAAGCCCAAATATAAACTTCTTCTCAACTACTAAAGAAGACATTTAATAACATCACATATTTCTGGAACTTAGAGGATCTTGATTTAAGTCTTGCCATGGAAGCCTGGTGTCATAGGACTAACTAGAAAACCTGAAGGGAATAATACAACACAAGCTGTAACAATGTATTCTATGTTACCAAGGATTGATTTCACCAAGAAGTACTAAAATTTCGAAAGTATCACTTCAATAAACCATTTTATGCAACTGTACAGGATGAAAGGGGAACTTCATATACACATACCCTTGTTAACTTTGCATGCAGATAATATGCGAAATGCAACATTAGCAGCATCTTCTGAGAGTTTCTGAGACAGATAAGAATAGACCACTTTTTTACAATCACTAAGAGCATCATTGTGGTCAGGCTCGCTCACTACATCTTTATTGTCATTAATGTTCATGTGAGTTCCAGAAATCTGAAGAGCGGCTTCCATAATTGCAGGTTGGCATATTGGTCTACAACACTCTTTTAGGTGATCAACAGCGCTGCAGGCCTCCAATAATTTGCTTGCATTGACTATATTCTCAAAGGTATCAATATCTGTGACTGGACAAGACCCACCAGTAAGACTTGATGACTTTACAGAGCATATTGTAGGTATTGTCTTATTGGCCCCTCTGCTAATTAAGATGCTAATGATATCTGAAAAACAATCATTAGCAACTGCATTGTGCAAAACCAATTGACCAGAGTTGAGACCATAGTAACCCCGGAAGATATGAAGTAAACTACCAAACTGTGGGCAACATATCACACTTCCTACAAGGCTCGCAAAAGGTTGATAGCAATCAATTGCTGTCTTGTCCATGATACCTGACATGGCTGAGAAATTTACAGGGCATCTCCCAGTTAAAATGGGTTCGTAAGGGATAGGTAAAGTTGGATACATAGGTGGATAAGATTCAGCAGGAGTAGGATAATTAGGAAGCACAGCAGGTGATATCTCTATAGGATCAAAAAGACCATTGATTGGTGGTACTGCAAGTTCAGACAAGGAAGAAATATGATTATGGTCAAGTAGGTTCTGTGACGCCTCAGCATCAGGGCAACTGCATATCCAGAAAATGAATCTCAACAAAAGCAGGAATACTGAGGCTGCAAACAGGCAGAAGCCAGTCATTAGTGTAAACATGAGTAATTGCCTTCTATAAAGTACATATATATCAGTGGTAAAGTAAAAAAAAAAAAGGAATTATCCAACCACAACTCACCCTTAAGTCGACTTATGGACTGAAAACATTCCATCCCTTCACCTAGCTTTCTGATGCCATAGAGTTCTACAACTGGAAAAACTATACCAAATTGTGCACCCATAAGGTGGGAACTCTAGAACACCAAGCCAGTATACCTGTAGAATTAGACATGATTCAACAATCATTAAAACTCGCTCGAAAATAACACCAAAAGAGATACAGGAAGTAAAATTTGGGTTGTGTGGGGGGTGAAAGCTAGAGGGAGATACTCAACAGTGGGAAATTAATGTCTAAACAAGTTCATGAAATTGACAACATCAGAGATTTACCAATAATTGATGTTCAGAAAGATTATGCATTTCAATTTTGTGATTGCTCACATAAAAAAGGCCACAAAAAACTGATAATAAAAGTGAAAGCAAAATCAATGATACTCGAGCAATACAAGCTGTTGTTGCCCAAACCTCAACAAGGAAGCCCAACAACCTGATCGTCCAAACATGACTTTGGTCCATCATTTAATTCACTAAAAGATCCTAAAGAAGAGAACAAAGTTTCTCAATATCATTGCTGTCAATCCCTTGGTTTTCCCATTTCAGTAAACATAACTTTTTCCAATTGCTAAAGTAATCTTATTATTATCTAATGGGGTTTACTGTTCAGGGAAGTGACTTGATGCCCGCTGGTTCTAGAATGTGATATGTTGTCTACCATTTCAGTTGCGTGTGAACCAAAAAGCTTACTGCCAGCTATGCTGAGCTAAATGGAAATTTTTCTTAAATGATCAAAAAAGAAAAGGTAACCTTTTCTATAACTTTTCTTTAAGTAAATAAGAGAAAGGAATATGACCTATATGCATGCTTTCGTGCATTCTGAGTAAAGGATAAGTTTTCCAAGTAATAACACCGCCATTATATGCATATTAGAAGGAACAAGTGAAGACAAATAAAGTTCCAGATTAAGTGTAAAATCTTCAAAGAGAAAAAATAAAGTAAAATTATCTATACAGAAAAGAAGGTAAAATATATTATATGGTATCTAGGTTTCGATGAAAAAGTTGGCTTATCTCAGAAATTAAGCTAAATGGCTATATTAAGCCTACAAACTGAAAAGAAAAAACACAAAAGATGGTCACACATTCTAGCAGATGCTATATAGTACTTGAAGAAGAAACGAATTCTCATAAATCTCGAAACCCTTTTCCTTTCCATGGTCTCAGCTACCAAACAAAAGCATGATTATTTCCTTGCAATGGGAAATGAAAATCAAGCAGCCCCAAGAAAGAAGCTTTGGCCCTATGTAGCTCAGACACTTCAGCAAAATCAAAAAGAAAAATAGAAAAAGAAGGAACATACTAACCTGAGGAAGATGAGCCCATAAATCATAAAGATTCAACTTGAAACCAAAAGATAAAGCCTTTGGTGGGTTGCGATTGATTCAGCAAAAAACAGAGAACAATATAGCAACAATAGGGATGTGCTCTCAGAAACCCTAAAGCAAGAAGCTTGTAGCTCTCCACCTTTTCCACCTCTCTCTTTCACTGTCTCTGTCTCTTTCTCAGTATAAAAGTGTCCCTCTCTCTCTTCTCTTTCCATAACCAGAGGGACCTAACTTTACCTTTTCAAGACAGCTCAACCCGTTTATTTTTCGGGTGAAATCGAATCCGACCCAGATCTTATAGACCAATAAGCATGCCCCATGCAAGGCCCACAAGAATATTTTGGCTAGAGAAACGAATCAGTTGTCCCGTGTAAATACTAAACCCAACAAGACTATGTTTAAACGGGACTTTATTTCATCTTAAATAGTAAAAATAAAAAATCTCTAATTTGAAAGGTTTAGGACGAAATGTAAAATAATAAACAAATTTTTAGTATATTATATTATAGAACCTTCTTTTAAATAACATTTCACTATATTATATTATGAACTATTCCATCTTTCCTAAACAACAATTTTTTAATATTACATCCATTTCTATTCCATTTTATTATAAATCATTCCATTAAAAACCTTACGACCAACTAAACATAGCCTAAGTCTATTGGGAGTGTTTAGCCAGTATAAGTTTGGTCTTTTATCAGTAAAGATTTGTTCTTTTGGCTTCATTCTCTATCTAACGATGATAAAATGATGGATGTGTGTGAGGTTAAGTTATGGTTAACTGCTAATAACATAAGAAGAGATTAAAGGGAACAAAGTCAAGTTCTAATTATTGTTCTCTATATAGCTGATATTTGTTAATGCTTCTTGTGTTTCTGTCAACATTAAGAGCATTCTAGTGCTTAGTGTTAAGTCTTGTATCTCTTACAAATCAAAGCTCTTTTAAGGATAAGAGAATTTTTGAGAGGTTGGTGGCTTTAATTGCATGAGTATGATCATAAAGAATGTTATTGCAAAGTTGTTTCTGGACATTATGTCTGAAGCAACGAATGCCAAACAGTTTCTTAACACTCTTGAAAAGCTTCCACCAAAAATGGTAAGGTAAAGATGAGTGCAACTTTAAGGAAATTTGTCTCTATGAGGTATAAAGGCAATGGAAGCATAAGAGAGTACATATTTGAAATGTTTCATCTTGTAAAAAAACTAAAGACATTGAGCATAGAGCTGTCGGAAGACTTGCTCGTTCACTTAATGTTGATGTCTCTTCCTTCAAAATTCAGTCAGTTTGAGGTAAGCTATAATTATCAAAAGGAAAAGTAGACATTCAATGGGCTCATCTCTCACTCAGTTCAAGAAGAAGATAGGATAAAATAACATAAGATTGGGAGTGTTCATTTCACATCAACGTTTTTAGGACATGGTAAGAAGTAAAAAGGAAAAAAGATTACAATATTCGAATCGCAAAAGAAGCATAAGGATATGTCAAATGGACATAACTAAAAGAAATGTTTCTTTTACAAGAATCATTCTCATATGAAGAAAATATCGCACTTGGCAAGTAAAGATATATGTCTTTCACTTTTGTTTGCATTGAAGTTAATTTGGTTTTTGTACCAAGATATATTTGGTGGTTAGATTCTGATGCTACAACTCATATAACTATATTTTTATGCAGGGTTGCTTGAACTACCAAAGACCCAGTGATGATGAGAAGTACATTTAGACGAGGGCTAAAAATCCAGTGCATAAGGACTTTTTGTTTTTTTTGGATATAAAGGAGACCACACGGCTTACATCAGGGAGGACATCCCATTCAAATCATGTAAGAGAAAACCAAGACACCCAAGAGGAGCTCTTTGTAACCGATGAAAACCTGGACTATAAGAAGCCGCAAACTTAGAAAGCCAATCAACACACCGATTCCCTTCCCTTCGTACATGATAGAGACGAACTTGCCATTCTCTACGAAGAAGCTGCATAATGCCCATTAATACGGAATTTCCATCATGTCTTATCGACGTCGAAGAAGATAAGATATTGATCACCACAAGAGAGTCCACTTCAATCTCAACCCTTCGATAACCCAAATCCCAAGCGAGGGACAATCCTAAAAAAACACCCCAAAGCTCTGCATCCATAGGGGAACAACAACCAATATTATGGACAAAGCCACCTAACTAAACGCCAGTTGAGTCTCTGAGTAAACCCCTAGCAGTAGCTGCCCGAAGGGAGGAAGGCACAGCTCCATCAGAATTTAACTTCACCCACCCTTGTCTAAGGCAGGACCATCGAATGGAGGAGCGGTCAACCGGACCATCATGGACTTTGTTATGAACAACCATAGCCTTCGCATAACCGCGTATAAACTCCAACACCACCAAGGACCCCGACGTTGTCCATGTGAAGTCTTCATAAAAAATACTTTTATTTCGCTAGAACCAAAGAAACTAACAATCTGTCCCAAATATAGCTTTCCAAGGTAACCCATGAACTTGCCTAGTACTCCGAAGGTTATCACTAACCCAGTCAAGATGAGGCAGACTAAAGAACGCCATCGAAGGATAGGTAGAAGAAAATCAAAGACATCGAGCCCTTGGACAATCTCAAAACACATGTAAACAAGTCTCCACAAGGCCACAGTGAGCACACTTATCATCAGTTGAAATCTGCCTAACTAACCTCTGATGGTTAGTGAACAGTTTATCTTTAGAGAAAAGCCAAAGAAAAGAGCGAATACGCTGTGGTCCAGGCCATTTCCAAATAAGGTCCCAAAATCCCAACCAATTTTGTTCATCGTAGTCTTCAATACAAGCATATGCAGAAGCTGTTAAGAACCTCCCATTGTCCGAAAGGCCCCATACCAATTTGCCATGCTGAAATTCCTCCCGAGGAGGCAAGATTCCTGCAATATTCATACAGACAGGAGAAGGTAAAAAACTCTGAAAATCCTGTTACTTCCATCCCCTATTAAAAAACATATTTATTATACCACTTTTTAGGCAAAATTTGTTTTCATTTTCTGTATTAAACAAACAAGGATTTGTTTGTTCATTTGGAAACATAAGAAGTGATGTTTATTGTAATTTTATGCTTGTTGAAACTAGTAATTTATCTGATCATGACAACATTTATTTACTTCATACAGTAAATTCATAATAGTCTTATAATGTTGAAACGAAAGCTGCTAAATGCAAATTATCAAATGAGAATTCTTCATTATTATGGCATAAGCCTTTGGGTCATATCTCTAAAAAGAGAATTGACGGGCTTACGTTGGAAAGGATTCTTGAAACACTTGATGAATCATGTTATGATGTTTATGTTGAGTGTATAAAGGGCAAAACTACAAACATGAGAAAAATAGGAGCTAAGGGAGCTAAAAATATCTTAACATTGATATTTACAAATATTTGTGGGTCATTTCATTCAACTTTATAGAATGGTCAACAATATTTTATCACATTTATAGATGATTACTCTCGATCTAACTACCTATACTTAATTCACAAGAAGTCTCAAATATTTGATGTTTTATGATGTTTAAGACCGAAATTGAAAATCAACTTAGTAAAACTATTAAGGCTATAAGATCCAATCATGGTGGTGAATGCTACGAAAGATACGACAGATCAGGTGAACAATGTCCAGGTCTATTTGCTTGATTCCTAAGTGAGTGTGGGATTGTTCCCCAATACAATGTGCTAGGTTATTTAAATTGATTATTGTAGTAAAGAGACAAAAATAGATTCCTTAAGGATATACTACAAAGTATGATTTGTCGTACAACTTTTCCTCGCTTACTATAGAGAGATGCATTAAATATCGTAATGTACATACTTAATAGAGTTCTTATAACAGCTACAAATAAAACCCTTTACTAGTTATAGATAGGTAAAAAAACCTGTCTTAAAGCATTTACGTGTTTAGGTATGTCCAGTTGAGGCAAGACCCTATAAGCCAAATGATAAGAAACTGGATGCAAGATATATTAGTATTTTTTTATAGTTACTCTTAAATATCATAGGGATTTGAATCTTATGATCCTAAAACGAGATTATTATTTCAGATAAGAAATGCCCGATTTTTTGAGGATGATGAGTTTGGGAAGGGGGAAGCTAAGGGTAATGACTTTATCTTTAAAGAGGAGTTGGTCAATGTTCCTCTTCCTACAGTTGTTGTTGATCATGATCAAGTTTTCATCCTAACATCATTCAACAGCATCCAATCCAAATACATGACAATGTTGAGCTTCCTTGATAGCAAATATCCAATCGTTCCTCAATCCATTATTTATGAGAGGCATAAGGATCAAACTCAACAAACTCAAATTCAAGTAAAACCAATGCCTTTAAGAAGATCCACAGGGGAATGAACAAATGCAATTTCCGATGATTATATTGTATTTCTCCAAAAATATGAGGAAAATATTGGCTTAGTGGGAGATGATCCACTCACCTTCCATAAAGCAATTAAAAGTTCCAAGTCTCATAAGTGGATTAATGACATGGGTGAGGAAATGTAATCCATGATAGATAACGACGTCTGGGGTCTTGTTCCATTGCTTGAATGTGTGAAACCTATTAGTTGTAAATGGATTTTTAAGACTAAAAGGGACTTATAAGGCAATGTACAAAGATATAAGGCTTATCTTCTCACTATAGGATTTACTTGTAGGGAAGACATTTACTATAAAGAGACTTTCTCTTCAGTTTTATCGAAGGATATTTTTAGGACTATTATGGCACTTGTGAGACATTTTGATCTTGAGCTACATCATATGGATGTAGAAATAACGTTTCTCAATCGAGAAATTAAGGAAATGATTTATATGAAATAATCGGAGGATTTAGCATTTGAGGAAACTAAATAATTAGTTTGCAAACTTAAGAAATCCATATATAGGCTCAAATAAACTTCCCATCAATTGTACCAAAAGTTTCAGTAGATGTTCTCTCGTCTAGCTTTAGAGTGAACGTTGATGAAGATTGTGTGTAGTTAATTTCATCAATAGCATATTCATTTTCTTGACTTTTACATATTTAATTAAAATTAGCTATATTTGTGTCTACATTTTTTTAATTTTACATTTTCATTTTCACCTAGACCTGAGTATCCCTAGTTATCCCATCTTTACTTTTCTATTGATTATTTTTAATTGTGTTATTCTTTTATGATTTATTTTTTTCTATTTTTCTATTTTAATTTCTTTTATTTAGATTGAAAGTTCTTTTCCTTTAGTTACTTTTAAATATGGGTAATCTTTTGAAATTGGTGTTATGTTATTTTTCTTTTTTCTTTTAAGATGTTAAAGTTAGTATATGTAGCCTTCTCTACCTGATTTAAGGAGACATTTTGATGACTTAATCAAAAAAGTTACGGATGTTTCTTTTTTAGGTTTATGTAATTTATTTGGTAAAAAGTATATTTTGAACTATAATGATTCCATTAAAATATATGTCCAATTCTAGCATTTTCAAATGTCTAAAAAATACTAATATTTCAAAACTATTCAAATTTAATTATAAACTGAGAAAAGTCTTGACAGATTTATGTTCAATTAAGTGTCACATTAATACTATCATGACACTCATTTTTTATTTTTATTAGTCATATGAGTTCAACTATCTTAATTAAATCTAAGTTTTAATTTTAATTATTCTTAATATTAAATTAAATATAATTAACTCTAATAAATCATAATAAACTCTAACTAACAGTAATACATTCTAATTTAATATTAATCCTAACTAACTTTAATTAAACTTAAATTAATTAACATTCACCTCTTTTTCTCTTCTCTTTATTAGTGCTACGACCAACATCACTATCACTCACTACCATCGGCACCTCCTCTGCCAACCATTCTTCGTGGTTGATTGTCTGCACTAATGTCGTCTAGATCTTCTTGGTTCTAGTTTTAAGAGGCTGTATTAGTGTTATTTTATGCCCAAAAATCAATAAGTTAATTTTTAGTGACATAATTATTTAAGGATATTTTTATCCTATGCTTATTTTTATATTAATTAAACAATATATAGGATAAAGTTCATGGAATAAATGTACATTATACATGAAATTAAGATGATATCATAATTATGAGATTTATATTTTATTTATTTATAATCCCTAAATTATTTATATTTATTATTATATTAAGACTAAACATTAATAGAGCGAAAAAGTAAACACATATTATGTTTTTTCCCTATGAAGAAAATAATCGACCTCATATGCCAAAGTGAAAATCTGAAAGGGTGTAGTTGCGTAAAAATTTTGGTTCAACTACAATTGTTTCTAGCATAAATGAAAATATAAAAATTAAATGCAAAATAAACAAATCAACACCCGATATTTGGTAATGCAGTTCGGTACAAATTGCCTACGTCTACTGGACCCTCACCCAGCTTAAACACTTTCATTTGTGGTATAACAATCGTTTTACTCAAGACATTACAGAGCCGACTCACCCAACTCTTGACACTATTCATCGTCCTCACAACCCGTGAAAATAAATCACTCCCAATAATATGACCGACTCGTGTTAACCTCAACAGAGGATTCTCTCAACAATGTTTAATGATAATGATATGAAATAAACAACTCATGTAACATCCCAGATCACCCGTTTACAGATATTATTCGAATTGGGCCTTGGCCTAGCCAAGCCCTTAAGGTTTTGCTTTTCTCGAGGCTTTCCCAGGAGGTCACCCATCCTAGAACTACTCTCACCCAAGCACATTTAACCTCAGAGTTCCAATGGAATCCGGTGCATTAGGCCATAAAAAATGCATCTGTAAGGGAGAGGTATCCGTACCTTTATAAGGCGTACTTCGTTCCCCTCTCCAACCGATGTGGGATCTCACACTCTCTACCCCCTTTAGGGCCCTGCCCTCTTTAAGGTCCAGCTTAGTTGGCACAATGGTTCAGTTACCGGCTCTGATACCACTTGTAACATTCCAGATCACCTGCTTACAGATATTGTCCGCTTTGAGCCTTGGCCCAGCCAAGCCCTCATGATTTTGCTTTTCCATAGGCCTTCCCAGAAGATGACCCATCCTAGAACTACTCTCACCCAAGCACATTTAACTTCAGAGTTCTGATGGGATCCGGTGGGCCAAAGCGGACAATATCTGTAAGCGAGTGATTTGGGATGTTACAACTCAAGTGATTAAACAATAATCAACATAAACAAATACACTTCAGATAAGAAAAATAATTTCCTTAATAATTCCAGCTTCTTCAACGAAAGATTGGAAAGTTGTTCATCAAGAATGCTGCTGGAGTCTTTCGATATTGTCACCAAACCATCACATACATAGCAATGAACAAATCACCAACAAACATAAACATTTCTTCACCGAAACGTTGCAAACAAAGGAGCAACAAAATTCATAACGCCTACTAGAATTTTACACATGCCATCACCACTATTGATAGCCACTAAAAGCACACTTGATTAACAACCAAACAGCCCAACAATAAGCACACCATCGACCATAAATGACAACTTCAACTATCATGAAAATTTGTGAAGTTTTCGCACCTCACAAATTACAACCAACAGTCACAAATTAACACACCATAAAAACGATTAACAACCACCAAATATTCACGCAAACACAAAATAAAACCAGCTGCCAAATTTCCCTCAATAGTTGTTCAAAACAGAACAAAATGCAGTTGTCAAAATCACATAAAATTGACAATTACTCACACACAAAAGTCACGTAACTCTTGACAAAAAATTTAGCACCATATCAAAATCATATCCCATAGATTAGCTGCAAAATATTATCCAAGATTGCCCTAAAATCCTAGCCTTCAGGTCATACAAAAACTGTCATTAATTCACACCAAAAATGAAAATACTTTAGTCCCCATCTCACGTAAATTACAGCCACAGTCTTGTTGCAATAAACCAACCAAATCTCCAAATAATATGCTACCTTAGATAGCCATTATCCCTAAAATAGGTTATCCATTAAATCCCATCTTGATTAGGATTTTAAACTTTATCAAATTTATCTTGAAAGAGTCCCACATAAAATAGAATACTTGTCAAAGTGAAGTTCCACGTCCAATTACAAATAATGCCCAAAATATTATAACACAAAACTTAACATAAAGCATGAAGATATTTAAACAAACGTGCGGATGTTTGTTAAAAACCAAGTTCACTGAAATTGACACCACACAAGAATTCTATTAGAAATATTACTTGTATGTTTATAAACATTCTTGTTGTGATGATTGTATAAATGCTTCTTTAATTTAAGCTCTCTAAAGTATCTCATGTAGGGATTACTATATTTTTATACTATTTGTAACTTATACTAATCAAGGGTAGTTCAATTAGTAGTTATTGAATATAACTTGAACTATGTATAGGTAGTGGAGTGATCAATGTAGGATTCACTACCTTAAAGTGATTAGGAAGAATGTTTTGTTGTTCTTGATTAGTATTGACTCAAAATAGTTTTCAATAGTTTTCAAATGTCATTAATAGAAACAATTATTAATGTTGAAGCACTAATATAATTGGACTCAAATATAGTAGATATTAATTCTTTGCTCTATGTATAATTAGAACATTGTAAGATCAAAGGATTGGATTTTATAAAAAATTAGGTAAAAAGGCTTGTCAAAACTACTTTGACATTCGCAATATTTGGGTGATCATGATGGATAGCTAGACAACAAGCTTAATATATATTGTTTAATTAAAGAATTAAAGATAGATTAAAAGAGTTTAATTTATCTTATCTTAAATATGATTTAGGATTATGATTATATCTATTGTCAATATATTTAGGGGTCTAATGAGTCACAAACAAAGAGTAGTTGATAAGAGAAAAAGGTAATTTAATCAAGTTGGACTTGATTCTAAAGTTTGAGAAACTTTAGGAACAAATATAAGATATTTGATAAATGAGTACCAATATTAGATATTAGATCTTATTTAGTATTTACTTAATTATAATTAATTATAATTTTAATTAAACTTTAATTAAAATTATAATTATATTTAAATTAAATTACCAAAAGGTTCAAGTTATATTATAAATCGATGTAGGCCTTAAAAGAGTTAATTCTTCTTACTTATCCCTCTCTAAATCGATGTAGGCCTTAAAAGAGTTAATTCTTCTTACTTATCCCTCTCTATGCTATTTGTAGAGTTATTTTAACAAATTTGAGTAAATATTGTTAAAGGTTGAACATGCGTGCAATAACGTAGATTGCAATGGACCAGAAATAGTTCAAGAGAAACTATAAAAGAAATGATCAAAATACATAATAAGGTGCAATTTACATTTATGTTTTAGTGCGTTCATGTACTAATCATATTATAGAATTTAAAGTATTCTTAGCTTTTAGGAAATCAAACAAAAAAAATTTATATTTCTTTTATTATACGCAGAATAATATTTTACTTTGATTTCATAATAGTGGTATCAAAGCATCTTTAGTTTTGTAACTTGATTATTATTTGATTGATATTGACATTATATTTTAAAATTCATTTTACAATTGCTACAAACTCTAATTACAATAAGATTACATTTAAAAATTCCTTTTTTGGAGTTTAAGAAACCTAAAAACCCTAATGATATAGAAACCTAAAATTAATTTTACAATTGCTACAAACTCTAATTATAATGGAGGCTATTTTGAGATGAAACCTTGATTCTACCTTAGAAGGAGCTCAATTTTATAGCTAAAGGGGAGATACCCTCGCTAGCCCTAATGATATAGATGCATGCTTGGCCCTATTGATTTAATCACCTGATTTGATTATTGTTTAATTGAATTGCTATACTCTAAACCGCTGCTATATCTGAACTAGATGAGGTTAGTTTAGAATCCCAAATTCTTTGTTCCCTAATCCATTGTGTAGTTTCCTATATGATTTATTCCTTCCTTCTTTTTCTATTATGAAATATTTGAGAATTCTTTTCTCCCTAAAGATTGTACAAATTTGAGCCAACCACTATGATTATAAAAGTCAAATTTGCCTTCTTCCTATTGGCAGATAAAATCCAATCCGTCAACTCCTTGTACCTATATTTAATTTCATTGATGCCACACTTTTTGAGCATATCCTCTAAGACAATGTAAAAGAATTCACATTTAAAGAATAAATGTGAGGATGATTTGCTTTCTTCCTCGCAATATAAGCACCTATTTACAATATTGAGGTAAGGAAGCTTATCTAAGGTGCTGAGTTTATTTTTCGTTAGTAACTATAGGAGAAAAGTTATTCTAAGTAAAAGCTCATTTGTCCAAACCAAGCTAGCCCATTCCATACAAATACCTCTAGTTCTTTGGAAGTCAATACATGACCTACTTGTATGAACGTCATTTTTGTTAGCTATCCATATATAGTAGTCCTCTTTCCTTTTATTTGGATCATAGTCAAGAAGACATTGACTTATTTGTGTTGGTAGAAAGTCCTATTTTTTGTCCCTTATTCATATTTCTACCTCGGCATAACTAGGTATATCTTTAAGCACCTCTTCCCCTAATTATGAATCTTATAAAGGGCTAGTTACACCATTTATCATGAAGTAAGGAGATAGTCTTACCATTTCCAATAATGCACTTTTAATTTTCCTCAAATAATATTCCTTAGCTTTAAAGCTTGTGATATAAATACAAAATGTGTTCCCTTCTCCTCCACCTCCCTTAGTGATCTCCCTTTTAAGATGTAAAGGTTAACCATTTAGTCCATAGTGAAACCTTGTTTGTCAAGAGTCTTTAGATTTTCTTAGCATCAATGGTTTTCTTAGCATCAAAGTTAGGGGGTCAGTACAAGGCCACCCTCACTGACAGGGAAGCGAATTTCTTTCCAACTGACTTTAGCTTTGTAATGTCCTTCTTTCCCGTTATTCTAAATAAATCTCTTAATTTACTTTTTTATAACTTTATTACTCCCTTTGTTAGGAAGAAATGGGATCCTTAGTATATTTACAGTGAGCTGAGTATAGATTTAACCAATTGTAGCCTTCATGTATAGGACAATTATTTGTTTTGCCAAGAATATATCTTCTTTTGAATTTTCTCAATTAAGGGTTTACTTTCATATGAGTTTAGCCTACATAAAGATAAAGGAAGTCTAAGATATTTAATAGGGAGTTTCTGTAAATGAAGTCTAGTCAATTTAGAGAGTGTTTGTGACAGTTGTTCATCATTGGTAGACACTACTAATTTGCTTTTATCCTTATTAATTTCTAGGCTAGATGGGACTTTTAAAGGTTCGTAGAGAGTTTATAAGTCTTTTGAAATATTAGGCATATGCTCTGCATAATAATAAAAGATCATCTGCAAAAACCAAACTAGTTAGTTTTAGTTTTTTTACATTTACTACAATACATGAATTTTAAGTCCTTTGAAGTATTGAAGTTGATCAGCCTTGTTAGCATCCATACATTATAGGAAAATATAAGGAAAAATTGGATCCCTTTGTTTATCCCTCTTCTTCCTCTAAATAGCTTAGCGGGTTCTCCATTGACAAGAATGTAGAAGAAGGCAGTGGAAACATATTTCGTGATCCATTTGTTGAATTTTTTAGGAAAGTTGAACATAGTCAAAAGTTGTTTTAGGTTCCAACTTATGGAGTCATAAGCTTTATTAAAGTCTATCTTTAGGGCACAGTCTTTAAGGTTTTTCTTTTTTGAGTACCCTTTTTGTAGCTTTTGTGCCAATAATATATTGTCTCCAATCTGTCTCCCCTCGAGGAACGCTCCCTGGTTCACATTTACAATGTCCTTTAACATATTCTTAAATCTTTTAGCAAAGATTTTGGCTATAATTTTATAAAGGAAGTTATGATAAGCAATTAGTCTGAATTCACCTAGTGACATAGGATGTTAGTTTTTGGGGACTAAACATACAAAAGTTTTGTTTATCTCTAAAAGCATTTTTCGATTACTCAAAAACTCTTTTATTGCATTCACTATTGAATTCCTAAGTAAGGGCCAAGCTTTCTAGAAGAATTTACCATTCCATCCATATGGACGTAGAGCTTTATTAGGGTTTATGTCAAAGGCAATGCATGTTATTTCCTCTTTTGTCACTAAAACGTCCAGCAAAATCTACTTATCATCTGAGAATTGATGTCTCAAAAAAGTCCTAAGAGCTTCTATAGTTGATTTGCTTTCTGCCTCAATGCCAATAGATTTTTTGAAGAACTTAAAAGCCTTAGTTTAAACTCTAGTCATGAGCAAGCCAAACTTCCATCCTCCCTTTTTAAGGATATAATCCTATTAGTATTTCTTCTATTGAATATCATATTATGGAAATATTTGGTAGTCCTCTCTCCCCCATTTAATTAAGTAAACCCTTTATTTTAGTAAGGAATAGAGATTCATTTATAGTTCCATATAATTTTTTAAGGCTTCCTTTTCATCATGAGTCTCCTCTTTTCCACCTAAAGTAGTGTAAAGTTTTTCCTATGTCAATTATAGGACCCTCTTAATTTTGTTTATTTCCTGGCAAGAGTCACTACAGATGTTAGCTTTTAAGAGTTTGATTTCCTCTTTTTCTTAAGAAAACTTCTTAACATATATAAAAGATTTGCATCCTTCCACCTTTGTTTCCATACCTTTTCCCACTACCTTCGTGAAGTACACACTGTTAGTTAAAAATTTATTGAATCTAAATAGGAAGGATTTTTTCTTGGTTACAAGGAAATCATAAATTAATATAGGAGTATGGTTTAAAATTCCTACGTTTAGGAATTTAGGATAACTCTCTGGAAAATAATCTAGCCACATTTTATTGATTAAGCCTATCCAGTTTTTTCCTACTCAGCCATTGATTCTCCTATATATTGCTCCATATGTAGAAAATATCATCTAATTTTAAGTTAATGATCTCTATGTTTTTTAGGTAGCTTTTCAAGTTTGTGGCTGTCCTCCTTTGGCATACATTCCCTTTAGCTTTAGAAGTCTAGTTGGAAATCAATAAAGTTATGATCTGGGGGATCCATAGAGTCACAACAACAAAATTTTCACATGAGGTCAAGTGGTTATAAATAAAGCCAAGGTGTGATAGAACAAGCCATCCCATCTTCCTATTGCATTTTCTAGCTTCTCAAAGTCTTCTTTTTCCTCCTTTCTTTAGTATAGATTATAATAGTCTTTCTTTGGATGCTAGTCGTATGGATGACCATTATTGGCTAAGTCTTTTATTCTTAGTTGAAGGAAATGGAAGACTTTTTGAAACTTTGAAGTTTGGGAAGCAATTGGCTCTTCTTGTGGAAGTATTTCATTTATTTATATATTAGATTGCTTTTTCATGCTTCATTTTTTAATTATTTTTTATTTATTTCTAAGGTGCGTAGTTATGTTATTCATTAAAAAGATAATTTTGCTAGATTAAATATCGAATACATAAAAGTCAATTCATTTGATCATTTATAGCAATCAGGAGTTTTAATTTACTGTGTCAGAAATTATTACTTGTAGGAAAAAGTTCTATTAGATTAAATGTAACTACAAATATTTTGTTATCTTGTTTCAATGGTTTTTTTCTTCTTAAAGCTATTATTTAATTAAATTTTAGATTGTATCCAAGATTGTTAAGCAATAAAGGTTAATTGAATTATGTGTTTTCAATTAATTGCTCCTAAGAAAAGACATATATTTAATATCACATTGAATATATGATTAATGAAATAATTATTTTTATTCCAATGATCAATCACAATTCCAAAGAGTAGAAGCAACCCTGAAATAAGGTTTGTTTGTTTTTTTTATCAAGAACTCTTATTTTATTACTTCTTTTATTTTTCCTATTACATAATTTCACAACCCCCTTTGTTAATTATTTTCTTTCATAACAATTGACAAACAACAATTCCTTAGGAGATCGACTCCTACTTCCCTATATTATGTTTGTTGATTACAGAAATTTAGGAATTAATTTGAGCTATAGACAATAGTTCTACTAAAAGCTTATAAGATATTGATAGATTCACTTTTATAATAAATTCTAAGAGTTTATTTTAGAGATGCATGTAGATTTATCATGTCTATTAGAAAGTTAATGGAAGTATAGTTATACTTTTCAATGGGCATATATAAATCATATGGTGCTCATAAAGAACAAAAAAGTTATATTTTCAGTTGTTGCAATAACTTACTGTTAGGAATTAGATCTATAGAGATAATACTAAAGGCATTTAGCATTTAAGATATTTGATCTATTAATGATATCCATTATTCTATGTGTGAGTTAATATTTAAGTTCAAGTTCATGTAAATATTAACTTTAGTTTGATAGAAGTGAGTCCTAATTAAGGTATATTTTACTTAGAACAATAATATCTTTTTAGTTGGCAAATTGCTAATCAACCTATAATATATTTTTATTTAGTATAAATGATTATTTAGATCAAGAAGTTCTTCAATAAACTTGGTATAGTTTCTTGTATTGTTAAAAAAATAATATACTCTAGGACAATAGAACCATTGGGCATGCGAAATGAATTGAGGTTTCTTCAAAGATCTAAGTATCTATTTAAGAAGTTTGTCTTAATTATAATGATAATTAAGATGAAATTTGTAAGATTTAAGCAAATATTCACTATAAAGAATCTTGTAGAGTTCTCTTACTAGACATTGTCCCAACAGTAGCACAATCTTCGTATTGAGTTATGATATAAAATACGTAAGCAATTGACTTAATGTGAGTAGGAGATCATTAGTTTATTCCTAAATTATTTATAGTCATATTCTGTTGATACGTAACATTAATAGAGCATAAAAACTAACACACATTATGTTTTTTCTTTATTAAGAAAGTATTCGATCTCATATACTAAAATATGAAAATATTTAGATATAAAAATGCATCGGTGGGGGAGTGTTCCGCCTCAGAGGGAAGCACCCGCATGAGCAGAGGTGGACGAAGCGAAAGCGAGAATGTTGAAAAACAAACTTGTGGATGCTTATTAGGGAACAAATTCATTAAACTGACCCGAGATGAGAATTTTATTTGAAAAATTACTTGTATGTTTAAGAAAATTTTCATTATGATGATTTTATAAGTGATCTTCTTACTTAAGATTTCTAAAGTATCTCACATAAGGATTGTTATATTTTAATACTACTTATAATCTATTCTAATCTATGGTAACTCAATTAGGAGTCACTGGATATAGTATGACCTATATGAAGGTAGTTAAGTGATCGATATAAGATTCATCACCCTAAAGTGATTAGAGAGAATGTTTTGTTATTCTTTATTAGTATCATTCGAAAATTCTTGGCCAAATGGATGACACTTTGAAAATAGTTTTCAAATGTCATTAATATAATCAATTATTAATGATGGAGAACTAATATGATTGAACTCAAATATATTAGACATTAGTTACATGTCATATGTCCAATCAAAATATTGAATAATTAAATAATACAAAAATATCCACAAAAAGGTTAGTTAAGGAGTCATTTGGTTCCACTTTTGTTTTTCTGTTGTTGTTTTTGGTTTCTATTTCCTGTTTTTGGTTTCTATTTTTTCCTTAAAAAACGAAAACTTGTTTGGTTGAGATTTGTAATATAAAAACTAAAAACAAAAACCTGTTTGGATGAAATTTGTAATAAAAAACTAAAAACAAAAACATGTTTAGTTTTATCATCTTGTTTCTATTTTTTTGTAATTATACTCTTATGTGTAATAATTATAATATAATACATTATATTTTTAAATTAATTAAT
>JANITX010000005.1:11688677-11702368 GCA_027564395.1 Erythroxylum ulei
GACTGAACGACTGGTCTAGCGTGCCGCTTCCGCGGGCTCGAGCTCGGATATCACCACGATATCGGGAGCGGGTCGCATCGGGAGCGGGGCGCTACACACGCAGTTCAAACAAGTGGGGTTGAGAAGACTCAGGCAAGTATTTGGCTATGGCATAGGAGGCTAGGTCACATTTCTTTTAGCTATCTTAAGAAACTTCAACCAAATTTGTTCTATGATTTAGATATTTCATATTTTAGTTGTGATGTATGTGAGTTGGTGAAAAACCATCGAGTTCCTTATTTTCCAAGTTTGAATAAATGCTCATAACCATTTGTTGTTATACATTATGATATTTGGGGACCTGCAAGGGTGCCATCCATTTCAAAGGCTCGTTATTTTATTACTTTTATAGATGTATGTACCAGGTTCACATGGGTATCTTTGCTTCATAAGAGGAGTGATGTATGTATGGCATTCAAGGAATTCTACACTATGGTTCATACACAATATCAGCAACAAATTCAAATTTGGCAATCTGACAATGCAATGGAATTTGTTGATGCTTCCTTTGGAGAATATCTTAACCAGCTAGGAATATGACACCATACTTCTTATACGTACACACCACAACAAAATGGGTTGGCATAAAGGAATAATAGACAAATTATGGAGGTGGTACGTGCATCTCTCTTTGGTATGAACATGTCATGGTTTTATTGGGGGGAGGCGGTCAAGTCTGCAGTTTATCTTATCAATTGGGTCCCTTCTCGAGTTATTAACTTCCAAACTCTACAACAAAAGTTACAATTTTTTTGCTCTATCCCACATCTACCGAACCTCGAACCTAGAGTCTTTGGGTGTACATCATATGTTCATATCCCTAAAGCCTTACGAATCAAATTGGATCCTTGTGCAAAACGATGTTTTTTTGTTGGATACTCATATTTTCAAAAGGGCTACCAATGTTATGATCCACAAAATAAAAAATTGCATGTTACTTTGGATGTCTCCTTCCAAGAAACTAAACCATACTACACAGGTAAAGTTTTGAGCTCATCTTTTCAAGGGAAGAACTCAAGTGATGAACCTGAGCTGAATGTAGGAAATAATGGAATTGGAATTTCAAAATGAGAGACGGAGTTCTTAGAATTAGAGGCTATAAAAGGAAAACTGAATACAAATCAACCCACAATTTATCAACACGATGAAAAATCCTTAAGTATACAAGCTCCAAACATGGCAAATTTATCTGAGAATGATGTGCTATTGGAAGATGACGAAGATGCATTGGAAGAAACTGTGTTAACACCATTAACCGAGGAGTCTCCTTCTCATAATGTTCAAGATGATAGTGGACCTCAGGTATTTGATGACTCTCTCTCAAATAATCCTTTGCCCTCTTGGTTACCACCAAGATCAAAAAGGGGTATTCCAAAGAAATAATATGAACTTGATCTCAAAGTAAATGTCAAATATCCCATTAACAATTATACCTCTACTCATAAACTATCGGATTCATATGCCCTAAATATTGAACAATTGTCCAAAGTGTCTATTCCTAATAGTGTCCAATTGGTTCGGGAGGTTTACATCGGCAGTGAAGTCCGTTGGTTATAGGCAAAGTAACTCTGACCACACTTTATTTATTAAACATGAAGATGGGAAGGTAACAACATTGATTGTGTATGTAGATGATATGGTTCTAATAGGTAATGATACTGAAGAAATGGAGAGGTTACAGAAATATTTGGCCACCGAGTTTGAAATGAAAGACTTAGGAAACTTGCAATATTTCCTGGGCATTGAAGTGTCACGATCAAAACGAGGAATCTCTCTTTGCCAACGAAAGTATGTGTTGGACTTGCTGACTGAAATCGAGATGCTAACCTGCAAGCCAGCTAAAACACTAATGGAGATGAGTCATTCACTTGAAGCTTCTTCTGACCAAAGGTTGGTAGATGTAGGACGTCATCAACGGCTGGTGGGAAAATTGATCTATTTTACCCACACTAGACCAGATATTGCTTATGCTATAAGTGTTGCAAGCCAGTTTATGCATGCTCCAAATGAAGAACACATGAATGCAGTCTATAGAATCTTGAGATATTTAAAAGGTGCACCAGGAAAAGGGTTGTTGTACTCGAAGAATGAAGCATCTACTATCGAAGGTTACACAGACGCTGATTAGGCTGGAGATCGATCAACCAGGAAATCTACCTCAGGTTATCTAACATTCATAAAAGGTATCTGGTTACTTGGAGGAGCAAGTAACAAAATGTTGTTGCCCGTTCAAGTGTAGAAGCAGAATTTTGAGGTATGGCACATGGTTTAAGTGAGCTGTTATGGATTAAAGGAGTTCTGCAGGATTTTGGCATTAAATATCAGAAGCCCATAAGTTTATTCTGTGATAACAAAGCTGCAATTCAAATTGCCCAAAACCCTGTACAACATGACTGCATTAAACACGTTGAAGTTGATCGTCATTTTATCAAAAAGAAGTTGGACCAAAATATTATTGAGTTTCCATTCGCCAAGTCCGAGAACCAACTTGCAGATATCCTTACAAAGGTAGTCTCAGGAAGAACATTTCATGTAATGATTGACAAGCTGGGCATGATAGACATCTATGCACCAACTTGAGGGAGAGTGTTGGTGTGATCATAGGAGTAAAGACATGAGAGATTGAGTCAAATCCCAAGATTACAGTAGAGCATGATTATTGGGATCCATAATCAGTGAGAATAATTTTCTTACCTTATGTATATGTATTTCCTTAGATATAGATGGAGTAGTTTCAATGCAAATACATGTATATATATGCTTCGTTATGAGAAAAAGAGTAATAGAAATTCTTCACCAAAACTTCCCTCTCAGTTCACTCTTTTCATCACACTTCATCAACCATCAAGGAGATTAAATATATCTCTATGGTATCATTTCATACCCCATCTTTTTCATTTATTTCCACCCAATCATTGGAATCGTTCATATTGTTCAGACCTTCCATCACTAAATGTAACCACATATAAGTGGCATAAATCATAACAATTTTTACAAAGTATTAAATGATTAACATGGTTCAAAATAAACATGAGACAACCATATTAAATGCTAAATTGCATGGAAATGATTGAACAAAAATAAAGGTGTAAATTTGATTCTATAGCATAAAAATAAAAATGTAAATTTAAGCAAATTCATAATATATGTATGATGGTCAAGCCAACAGCCCCACTTTGGCTCTCTTCATTGCCACAAGCTTCTCTCTGTCGCCACTCTTTGTTCTTCCCTCACTATTCACTAATTTGACAAATTAATATGTTGGACCACCCTACTATTTACTCTTCTTTCCTCTCCGCAAGCTCTCTTCTTTTCCTCTTTCACGCAACTCTTTGTTCTCCCCTCACTATTCACTGATTTGACAAATTAATATGTTGGACCACCCTATTATTCACTCTTCTTTCCTCTCCGCAAGCTCTCTTCTTTTCCTCTTTCATGCAATCTTCTTATCCCAGAAACCACTTCTCTTTATGTCAATATATTAAACGGCTTTAAGGAAATCCTCCAAAGCTTTCGCGATTTAAGCAACAATTCAAAACTATAGCTTCAAGAATTGCTATCATGTTCTAAATAGTGGTGACCTTAAATGAAACGAGCATTTTATTGCAGAAACAGAGCCTGTAAGGAGTACCTTGACCAATTAGAAATGTGAATAATGATACCACCAAAATATTAGGTACTTTAAGATAGTTACCAATGCTCCAAACCTAGGAACACAACTACTTGTTCATTTGAGCTAATTCTGACTAATGAACTAGACGTTCCTGAAATTGTAACCTTTTTACTTTATCTTCAGACAAGGTAAACAAATGATCCCATCTTCACTTAAGACATGCAAGATATTTAGCTTTCCATTCACTTTTTCCATTTCAAGATTTGAAAAAGCATGGGAAGGGATATCGTTATATCCCTCAGCTAGGTGATCAAGTTGCATATCTGAGACAGATATCACGTCGTTATGCTATTCCTGAGCACTGTCCAGTGAGAAACACAAGAAGGGCCTTTCTCATGAAACAAAACAACGTTGATGAATTTAATGAATTAATTTTAATTATGCTATAGTAACATGTGCTCTCTTGTGTGATTTCAAAGAAGAGAAGGTGATGGACCTGTTATGTTTCAACGCAAATAATAGTAGTCGAGCAACGAGTTACAACACACACATAAGCAGATGAAAACAAACTTGGAAATCACAAATGGTAGAAAATGCAGGAGACGACAGAAGAAGACAGAACACGCAGAAATCACAGCCGGTAGAAAATGCAAAAGAAGACAGAAGATGACAAAAGATGCACTGACAAAGAAATACCAGAAGAGGCTGAAGACGGAGTCAGCGCAAGGAAATCGTTTTCGTTAAATATAAAAAACCTATTTTTTAAAATACATCGAAACATCTTTTTTACGTTTTCAAAAAATCATTATCGTTTTTTATTTTTAATAACAAAAAACGAAAACATTTGTAACCAAACAAGTTTTGCAAGAGTGTTTCATTTTTTTACAAAAACAACAACGAAAAATTAAAAAAAAAAAAAGGAACCAAACACCCCTTAAAGTTACTTTGATATTATTAATATTCATATGGTAATGATGTGTTACTAGATGTCAGTCTATATCTATAAAAATAAATTACTTAATTAGAGAATAATTTTAAATTTGATTTAAGATTATGATTTATATTTATTGTCAATATATAAGATTTAATAGGATCAAATATAATATATTTAATAAATAAAGACCAATATTAAGTAATAGATATTATTTGAATCCAATTGATTTGAACTAAATTAAGAGGGATCAATAAAATTAAATTTGAACTAAATTACCAAATGATCCGAGTCTTATTATAAATAGGCGTAGGTTTTTAAGGAAGCATTATTTGTAAAGTTCTCTCAACTAATTTGTTTATAAATCATGAAAAATTAGGCACATGTGTAATTACGATGGTTGCGATGAAACTATTTTAAAAATGGTTTGAAAGAATTTATATAAAAAAAGATCAAACTCCATAACGAAGTATATTATAAAGTTTAAAGGGGTCTTAATTTTTAAAAAATTAAAGAAAATTTTTATTTTTCTTTTGGTAGATCAAATTTCATCTTGATTTTCGAACAGGTAAGATTACAACCATTGCTGGTGTTTGTTTTGAATTCAATAAAATTCTGTTCCTTATCAAACCCGTACAATTTATTCTTACAAGAAGAAACTAATGAATCAGTACCTGTCGTTGCAATATTTCCTATTTCGCTATTGCTGCAGTTTCTTTTTGTTACAAAACAACAAGGGTTGCAACTAAGGAAGCAAGAGAGATGAGCGGTGGTGGTGGTGGTGGTGGGTGATCAAAGCTTTCTTTTGATTTGCTACATATTATTGAAGACAATTTACTATCATATCATGACAAGGTAAGTTTGTGCTGCATATGTAAAACATGGCAATCTATTCCAAGATTGCCTGATCTTGGCCAACCGTTTCTGGTACCAGAATATGATCCACAGGATTCCACATTATAGTATACAAGAAAATAAGCTTTGTCAAGTTGACCTACCTGAGTTTAGAGAGAACTTTAATGTCATAGATTTATATTATTGCTAGCTTGTCCTCGCAACTTCAAATTTTAGATCAGAAATTTATCTCCTGAATCCATGGAAAAAGGAGGAAATTGATCTTCCACCATTAGATAAGGTTTCAATTGGTCTAACTCCATTGAGTCCTTGTTTCCTTAAGAATCTTGCTTTTTCTTCATATCAAAATTATATAGTTCTGGGTATTTGTGGCTCGCCCCAAAAGAGGTTAGTGTACTGCAAACGAGGAGATAAAGAATGGAAGGTTTTAGACACAAGTTATGAAGATATAAATTTTCATAAGAGGAAGTTGTATGTGGTAACACGTGGTGACAAACTTGTATGTTTTGATATTGAGCATGGTCCAATAGCGACCATGATAATCACCACCACCGCTACCATAATTGGCATTGGCATGAACTTGGATGTGTACACCAGCAGCAGAATTCGTATGAACTTGGTTGAGTACTCTGGTGGAATTCTACTGGTGAGAAAGGTGACAAAACTTTATGGACAAAGTGGTGAACTTGAAATTACTGTCAGCAGACTTGATTTACTGTTTTTGGGGCAATTCATGACTAAAGCATTTGCAATTTCATCTCATGAATTGGCTGGATGCAAAAGAAATAGCATTGATCTTTCCAGAGAGGTTCTGTACAGCAGAAGAACAGAAATGGAATGTGGCAATTCTGTGACGGATTTAAAGAATGGAAAAGTTGTTTACCAATTACCAACTAGGGAAATTACTACGGACGTTCCTTTTCAACCATTTGGATGATTCCTAACTATTTCTTGCCACAAAAAAATACTAACATTAGGAGTGTGTGTAATAATTATACACAGTAATACTAATTATTGTAATAATTATAGACAATAATTATTACATATTGCTTTATTTTGTAAAAATATTTCCATGCAATGAAATTAGGATTTGATATTGCTTTATAAGAACTTATTAATTAATAAAAAATGACCAATTAATTAATAAATTGATCGATTTTTAACCACAAAAGTTATTAAAGTAAATCAAACTGAACAGTTAGACGGTTCAAAATTTTTACGGTTGAACCAATTGAACTAGATGAAAGTTTTAATCATCAATAGTAACCACCAGGTTTCAAAAAAGTTTTGCACAGTTTCGTTTGGTTTGGTTACTTAATTTCAAATTTTTGGTAGAGGTTAAATGCATATGTTTTAATATGTCATACGAATTATTTAATGCAGAAAATTAGTAAATTATACCATTGATAAATGAGACTAATACTATGTTCTATGTAGTATCAATAGTCACCAGTTTCAGAATTCTCATTGAAAGTTCTAAATAAACTTTTGACCATGTAAGTAAACTTGTTCATATGGCAGCATCAATAATACTCATCATAATTAATGAATAGGAGGAAATTCAATATGATTACACCAAACAGAAAAGATCCTTTTGGCTCGCTGTTTTGACCCAATCGGCATCCATATGATCACTTTCTGCATTTTCCATTTCATTCTTTAGTGCAGCTTCATCTTGATGTGAAGACTATGAATCATCTGGATCTTAATAATCGCTTCGTTAAGCAGTGCCATCAGATACTATATGATTTGTTTAGCTACCTTTCGCATGAATCTGGGTTTTAGATGCTACAATAGGATTCCAGCTGAAAAGGGTAATGACGCTCTTCTCCAACTTTTCATTTATAGAGCACTTTATGCTTTGTAGTGACTTCACCAACTGCGCGGAATAATTTTCTATGATTTTAGAGATTTGACAAGATGCTCTGAGTGCAAGTAATAATTTTCTGTGGCATCGAATTCAATAAGAATTTGTAACCCAATTATTATAAGATCTAGCTTTTTCATTGCATCAATGTACTATGTTGCAGTTGTCCGTATGATTCATTGTGACAAGGATTGTGATTTATCTATAAAGAGAACGTGCTTATGCCGTGACCTGCTTTTACTTCAGTGTGAGTTCTTGATCTGTTACCAGGGCTATTCGTCATGCAGCAAGTGGATACATTCAAGGGGTAAATGATCTTGCTACACTCTTTTTGGTTGTTTTCTTGTCCGAATACAGGGAAGGACACAAAGACAACTGGTCAATTTCTGATCTATCACCTGATAAAATCTCCAAAATAAAGGCTGACTACTATTGGTGCCTATTTAATTTACAAGATGACCATTATACGTTAGCTCAACAAGGAATGCAGAGACTGTTTTTTAAGTTAAAGGAATTGGTGCCTCTCGTTTGTGTTGTAGCTGACAAAATCTTTGG
Source organism: Erythroxylum ulei (assembly GCA_027564395.1). NCBI lineage: Eukaryota > Viridiplantae > Streptophyta > Magnoliopsida > Malpighiales > Erythroxylaceae > Erythroxylum > Erythroxylum ulei. Next base: position 11,696,538 of record JANITX010000005.1, read on the forward strand.
AATTTGAAGAATTTCCTTGTAAATTTACCATTGCTTGAAGAAAAGAAGAGAACGCTTCTTTGTATAGAAGGAAATAACTTTTGAAATTCAACCAAATGCAAGCGTCTATTTAGGGCATGCTGTTGGTTCATTTACCTCAACTTGACAAGCATCTGGACTACACTTGATGTTTGTTTTCTCCTTTTGTTGATGTTCTTAAACAGTGAATCTAGATGCCATGCGGATGCTGACGTCCTTCATCTGATGATTTACGATATCCTTTAGAGAAGTTTCATTGTCTCCACTACGATGCTGCATTTTATACATGATAGAGAGAAGTACAAAAATATGGCAGATCAGACTTTGTATCTCTATTTCTTGAACATAAAACAGCCCAGCCGTTACTGTCTCTTCTAACCAAGTAGGTTTATACTTAAAGGAGGTAGCCTACTCTTCTAATATTGTAGTGCCAAATTGAACACCAGGCTCCAATGGGACGACCTTTATAAAAAGTCTAATGATACGCAAATAGTTACTAGAAAAATACAAGACTATAAATTCAGGAGTAGGAGGAATAGCTTCAAATTGTATCCCTTATTCTGATTTAGGCTTCCAAAAAGCTAAGATGGAAACAAGACAGACATGCAAGAGAACTAAAACTATGAGACAAATGATTCATTGGAAGCAGTAATTTAATATAGCAGAAATAGCACTTGATTTAATTTTATTGGCAAAACAATGTATACAAGTGCGTGAAAAATTGTAGCAAGTTGTCAGATCTCTCTTCTGCTCAACTTAGGTTCTCTAGATATTTAATAAATGCATATTTCTGTATACACTATCCTTCAATATCAACTGTTAAACAAGACGGGGAGAGATCACTTGCTAGGATCATGTTCTTCAATTCTTCAGATTTCTTGCTAATTAGGCAACTGTCTTAGGCAATTGAACGGTCGGACTAGGTGATTGTACCTCAAAAAGACCAAGTAGATTAAGATAATGACAAGCCACTGCTACTACCAGAAGAATGGAGATTACTGCTACATGGTAAATAAGCCATAAGATCACGCTTCAACCATCAGACAAGCTTAAGAATCTGTCTCTTCACCTGAAAAAATATGTTCAGTTTTAAGGAAGGTAAATATTGAATGGGGTGATATTTTCTTCATTTATAAGTTTAATGTTAGAAACCAGATAGCATATATCTGAACCTGATAAGCTACTAGCAAATCGAAGCTATGGAGGATGGCCTAGTGACTTTTTTTTTTTTTAGCAACTAGTACTGAATTATGTAAAGACAAATCCTCAATCAAAACCCAGTAAAGGAATAGACAAATCTTCCATGTCCACATTCTTATTGGCAAATTTTCATGAAGTCATGTTACCGTAGAAATGATGGTCAACTAAAACATGCACAACATATTTTCATGCAGCATATTCAATTATTTTTTAAAATCATACTGCCTTGTGAAATTTTTAAAAGTCTTCTATAATTGGTTGAGAATCCATTGCCTCCTATGCAGAGAAAGATGAAAGAAATAGAAGAAAGTAAGTTCAAATCAGACATAGGATTATTTGCACATATACTACAAGATAAAATAACACAACAATTACTTACGCCTTTTTTCTGCTCAACTTCTTCAATGAACTGTTGCGGATACTCCATGTACTCACCACATTCTTCCTTTACAGAAGATGCGAGCTCCTCTTCTCCAGCATCCTCAAGGTTCCGAATTAGAATTGTGAATGTTAATTTATCTGGTGAACAGCCTGATTCCTTCATTCTTGCATAAGTTTGCATTGCCTTATCAATCATAGCAACTTGGAGATATGCCCCAATCATCTCAGTGAATGCTCTGGTGTCAGGTTTCAGCCCTTCCTTCTCCAACTTATAAAAGAATTCTTCAGCCATTTCAATCAGCTTGTTCTTTCCAAGCATCTCAATCATGTTATGGTACAATGATAGCTCCGGTTCGTACCATTCTTCCTTTTGGACAAGCTCAAAGACCTAAAACCTCATTTAATCAGATTAAAATACATAACTGGGCCAAAATACTAAAAGAGAGAACTTAAACTAGGTAGAAAGATGGTGGGAATTCCAGCACTGGATTTATGCCCCATAATCAAGTCCAAATGTCTTAAGCCACAAATGGCTAAGGACACAACAGATGAACTGATAGAGTGGCACTGATAGTAATCATCCAGTCGGTTTCTTTTTCATGTAGAGCAGAAGAAAAAGATGCCGCATTCAACAATTAGACACTTTTTACAATCTATGCCCCACCTTCTCAAATCATTTATCTAGTTGTCTGTGAGAGTTATCTACACACGTAGATCTGGATAATCAATCTGAATGTCATTCTACAGAGCTTAACTGTGATTCCTCAGTTGAATAACCCTCCTTGCTTGTCAGGTGAAAAGATTCTTTACTAACTATAGCAATTAGCTTAAGACAATCGGAGATAAACATGTTTAGGTTCAGGTTAGATTCTGACCACACGAAACATCCACCTTTGGCTCCAATATGCCATAACATAAATCTTTCTAGGTTTATTTCAGTTATACATAGATGATAAATAAACTAAAAGTAAGCTGACGACCACCCACTCAGACGAAAAGAAAGATTAGTATCTTATGTCTATATAGGCGGCCATAGAAGGCCTTTCTCATCCGTTAACAGAAAATTTAGTCCTATAAGCCTAGTCGCATTCTTCGATTTTTAATCTTCCTTACCCACCCTTCAAGTTGAGAGGAAATCGTGTAAAGGTAGCACTAGTTATATCTAAATCTGGTTTTTCCACATAAAAAAAAAAACTATGGATTTTCCATCCCCACGCCAATTTTAACATTCCCGATTACCATTCTTACAATGTCATTCTAAATATAATAACCGAAAAACTTAATTCAACTACTAACCAAAACGTCTAAAAGTTCAAAGTTTGAAACTCCAGACAAATACAAATATGTACAGATTGACAATTCCGAAACAGAGAACTTGGGATGGTCGAAAGGTAGTACCTTGATGGCCAAATCCAGTTCATTTTGGGATTGAAGAACTTGGAGAGTATCAAGCAGGTCAGCCTTAAGAAGCCTTGAGAATTTAGTGTCAAACACTTGTTGGAGTCTGGTGGGGCAAGACCGTGACTTGGTCAACTTAAGAGACTGTATTGCTTGTATGGCTTCTGTGGATAATCTCTTCGACCTCCACCCAGGTTTTCGTGGCTTTTTCCTCAAACTACATGTGATTGTGGATGACACCATCTGGGTTTTCATCAAAGTCACAACAAAGAACTCACACTTCAAGGTTCCCATGTCCAGAGAAGTCTACTTCTATCAGACCATTACAATCCGACCCAAAAGCAAAAGTGAAAGATGATACTGTCATAGTATGGGCAGAGCAGTAATTCACCACTTGTCTCACGTGTAACATCAGCTTGGCACGTATACCTGAATCCACAAATAAGCTCTCTTTCTGTTGCACAACACAATCACACACAGAGATCGTAAATTTAGAAAAACAAGATGGGGCAATCACTCTCAGCACCTCAGCGCGTGCGGGGCACGCTCATAAACTCCAGCGACTTCATTGCCGCCTGCGATGCCGCTTACGACCACTGCCTCTCCCTTACGCAGCATGCTTTCCCCGGTGTCTTCCCATACCAACTTCCCTCTGCTGCAGACCACATCCACTCCTATCTAACCACCACATACCACCACCCTCTTATCCTCCGGTGGGTCCCATCTCCACCGAATCGGACCCAAGTGGACTCGGCCCTTACGGCCGTAATCCGCCGACTGAAAACCGACGGCGATGAGATAATCCTCGGACATGACCAGTTCAAGGAGTGGGCGACGATGGTTTTCGTGGATGCTGTGGTGGGTAACGCCGTAAAAGCAGTTCTGGCTAGGGTTCCGATGGGAGTGGCCGGGATAGTTGGTGTCGGAGCTGTGACGAGTAGCCGAAAGGACTGGGTGGGTGCAGCGATTTCGGTTTACGCGCTCGGCGTCGCGACTTCCGTTTACCTTGGTTTGTCTGGTTAAGAGCAAGAAAATAATTTTACTATTTTCAATTTCTTAAGAGTAAAAATTGAACGGTCAGGATCAATTAAAGAAGTTTGGCAAGATCTAGGACGTTGATATCAATGTAACGATGTGTACTTTGCGGATTTTTGTATATATTGAATTGCATTTTGCGAGCATTTGTGATCGAGCCAAGAAATTAAAAAAAAAATATCAAACCTCTATTAGCGTTAAAGTTCGAAATTATTATTATAGTTTCTTGCAATTATATTTAATTACAAATTCCAGCTCTTTGTCGATTGAATCGTGTACTGTGCCGAAATTATACGAGGGAATTGAATCAATCGATTCGGTTATATTTGGTTGGATATATTTGGTTGGACATAAGATTTTTAATGGAATGGAACACAATAAAATAATTTATAATGGAATAAAATATAAATTGATATAATATTAAAAATTTGTTGCTTAAAAAAAATAGAAGGGTTTATATTGTAATATAGTGAAATATTGTTTAGATGAAGAATTTATAATATAATATAGTATAAAATTACTTATCATTTTATATTTCAACCTAAATCTCCAAAATCGAAAATTTTCATGTTTACTATTTAAGATGGAATGGGATATAATATAAAACTCTTATCTTCGATCTCATTCCATTATAAACTTTTATCTTAAACGATAAGATAAATGGATGCAATATTAGAAATGATGGAATAATATTACAATACATTTCATTTTATTATTACACCAGTTCGTCGTAAAATTTTTAATAGAATATAATGGAATATAATAGAATAATTTATAATGGAATCAAATATAAATAAATGTAATATTAAAAATTTGTTGTATAGAAATGATAGAAAGATTCATAATATTATATAGTGAAATATTGGGAGATGTAATATGAAGAGACCTTCTTCTTCCATCTCTTTTCATTATAAACTCTCCTCTTAAATAATGGAATAATATTACATTCTATTAATAAACCTCCAACTAAATATAGTCTTAATATTGAGGTAAGTATTGGTATCAATATATGTTTTAAAAACGATGGTAAGTTTAAAAAGTTAGGTATTAAACCTTCATAAAATATTAAACCATCATAAAATAGTTTAAAGATTAAATAAAATTAAAGTATTTAAAATATGATTAAAAGATACTATCTTTATCTATTAAAGAATGAAGTTTATTAGAAAAAGATTATTGAATTAAAATTAATTATTTTATTTTATTATTGAATTAAAATTAATTATTTTATTTTAATTTATACGAACTTATTAATTAATAAAAATTAATCAACTAGTTAATAAATTGGTAAGTTAAAAAATGGACGGTTCAATGGGATTTTTTAATGATTCTGGATTATATCTAGAGGTTAATTGGTGGATTATATCTAGCTGCATATTTCATTAGACTTGTACCACTTAAGAAATGTCAGAAGATTCAGTCACTAAAAAGTGCGAATTGAAATAGCCTTGAATAAGCTCCTGAGTTGCATAAGAGAACATTTGATTCTTTCAAAGAATCCAAGCTAATTAGTTGACATATAAAGGCATGGCATTATTCAAAGAGACGGAAAGAAGCAAGAATCAAGAAGCAGTATATTTTACTTATCACGCATGTATGACCAACTTGTTAGTACGTAGAGGGGACCTTATTACGTACTTCAGGGTCCCGTGAAAGGATAAAAAATAAAAGTAATGCGGAATACCTGGATTCGGTTCTATCTCTGATTCCGATGCCAATTCCGAGCTCCTCCCAAGTCCTTTAACGAAAAATGCTCACCGACTCACGGGCAAGGCCTTTCTACAATTTCCTCAAATCCC
>JANITX010000005.1:11702715-11717521 GCA_027564395.1 Erythroxylum ulei
CTCAAATCCCGAGCTTCCTTAACGGGTCAGGAACCTTATGCTCGAGAATCCTCTTCTTGAGTAACTGCAGGAGACCTTACCTTTACATAGCTTCCATATCGGGCTTCCTCATCACAAGGCCGATATGGACCCGGTTCACACTAATTGGGACCCATTTTTCTCCCGGACTTCGACCCATTGATTTAGATCATTTATTAGGCTACTTTAATATCTTTATCTGGATCAAATGGCGTCACTTAATCGGTAATTTATTTAAAACCAAAATTACAATTAATATTAGTCCAACTTTATGAGACATTAATAAAATTGCCCCTAAGAACAAAAATGTCCGACACAACTTCATTGAGATAATTGGAGTAGGGACTTACGTTCTAATGTGTAGTATAATAGAAGCAGTTTGGTGAGCTCTAAATTGTGTTCAATCCGACGCATGCAGCTTATTCTCCTACAGGACTCGTAGGTGACTGAAAACACGATCTGGAATTGTTTTGACGGGGGACAAGTTGGACTTGAATCTTGGTGAACTATACGGGGACCGTGCATGCTGTGTACGTATTCCCTCATGATCCTCTACGCTTGGTCAAGCAATAGTGAGTTACTGTACCCTTTAATTGTGTGATATATTGTTCTATTATAGGTTAACTAACTGTGGTGCTTGTGTCACTGTGTATTACCATTTCAATGGAAGTTGGAAACATATTTGTAATTAAAAATTTTAAAATGTATCTAACAATAATTATGGTATAAAATGGTGTGTAACGAATAAAACAACATTGTTGGACCGAACTTCTTGTAAGAAACGGCTGCGGAAACACGTCCAAATCAGATTAGGAAATGGTAACTATACTCAATATTAATGGTTCAAATTGTTGACTGATAAAACAAGAATGGATGTCGATTTTGTTATCATGAAGGATTAATGACGGCACATGTTGGACGGATTAGGTGGTTAGAAAGTCAATGTCATGCTTCATCGTGGCCAATTGTACCTGCCTGCAATTTTGTTTGTAAATTAAATTCAATATTGATGAATATTTTGGTGTATATACACGTGTTATATTTCATATATCTAGACGATCCCCTAAAGCTTTATCAGGACAATTCAAGCAGTAAGTAAAAGAAACGTGCACAAAATTTTGAAGCGGTTGTATACGCTTTAAGGCGAAACAAAAGGATGGTAAATGAATCCAAGGCTTAGGCAAATTGGCAAGGGATTCTTCTGGTTCAAGTATGGTTGTGGGTGTAAATTATTTATATGTATGTAGTTGTTTAAAATTTGAAGTTAAATTTTTTTCTCTTATAATTGAGACCTTCTTAAAATACATCGTAGGAAACAAAAAAAAGACGGTAAATATACTTGTTAAAATAAAATATCATACAATAAAATTAATATGTAGTAGTTATTAAAAAAAGATGGTAAATGTACTTGTTAAAATAAAATATCATACAATAAAATTAATATGTAGTAGTTATTGACAAAAATCAAAGCCCTCCTTTGTTAAGACTGGCGGATCTTTCTTTAGTACATGCTTAGAGAGGCTAACAGGTGTGCGGACTTTTTAACAAAGTATGCTCGATTTTTCTTTGTTGGGGTTGAGAGATATTTGGATATATAAGAGCAGATTTACTCAACAGGATGAGTAGAATTCAAGCTGTTGTGCCTCTGTCGTAAAAAAAAAAAAATTCTTTGTTTGTGATTGCATAGAACATCCTTTTCGTTAAATAGATGGTGTAAAGGAATTTTGTGTTTCTAATATAGTTTTGTTTGATTTTGTAATAATCAATATTTCACAAATATATAGTTAAGAAGTCACAGTAGAGAACTTTAGGCAAAATCAAAGTATATTTCATGGCACACTCATATGTATACTCTATGCAATACTTAGATATAAGTTTCTAGTGGAAAATGAATGTGAAAAATGGAGCGAAGCATTCATGGATAATTAATTCTCAGTAGATACTAATTAAATATTAAGCTATATCCATGGAAAGATTTAATTAAGGTGCTGTATGTCTTTTAGCTGTAAATTAAAATTTGTACTATATATTAGAGTAACATATCAAATGAAACTTGTGATAGATTAAGATTAAGCTTCAACATTACATTGTAGTCTATATATGCCAGTGATCGTCATCGAAACATATGCTAGTGATCATCATTGAAATATCTCCTTAAATATCTAATTTGCACTCCCAGTCCCATGCCAATGTTGCAGCTTTCAAGCACCAGCAGGTGGCATGTAGAGGTCTAATATTGTAGTTTTGGTCCTGTATGTATATGTTTGATATGTGATGAGATATCACCTCAGAGACTAGAGGGCTACCGAGAGCTAATGTTTCCTACTGATAGAAACTCGATGAAAGAAGACGCTGCCTTCTTGGATCGTCCCATGGCTTTCTGCTCTACCTCCTCATCTTCTCTTCTCGCTGTGTCTATCACTTCGCTTTTGCTCGAGTCAGTGTTTAGTTGAAGAAAATCATAAAACTCTACTGCCCTATTTTTATCTGCGACAACATACGCATGAAAGATTAACACTACGAACATGTAGAGAAGTCATAAATTAGTTGACAATTAATAGTGCTATACTATTTCCAAAAATGATATTAAGCATTACTGGTATGATTTCTCATCCTAAACGTTAGGTCACAAATTGGATGATCATACATTTCTGAAAATTGCATTAAAAGTAGGTGTGATTAAGGTTGCCATAATGGACTGTTAATTAACCTAAACGAGGACTGTGATAATTACTCAAAATTTAATATCGCCGTTATAATAATTGGAGCCACAACTTAAAAACCTTCCTTGCTACTTTTTCCTGTTCAAAATAAAAATTATTTTAGAGGGATGCACACTTATTAAGAAAGTTAATGAAATGTTTGATATACTTTTATTAATTATATGTTGAAGTGTCTTGAAAATATAATCTATGTAATTAAGATGTGAGAAAAATTAAAGGGTAATTTTGGAAGTAAAATCATAAACATGCGTAAAAAGTCACGAACGACACTTATTTTAAATAATTAAAATTCTTCTAAAACGACTTTTATTTTGAACAGGAAGAAGTATATGTTAATTTTATAATGAAAAAATTGCATCTTGTGACTGAACTTAGCAAGATTGAAACATGAAACTACAGCTAATTACCTTCACAGTTACTTGGGCTAATGTGAGTGAGACGATACCGATCACACAAAGACAACCTGTCACGGTACTTCTCTAGAAATGAAGACAAGTTCATTGTCTTCTGGCAAATCATCATGGGAACATCTTGTAGCGTTGAAGGTGAAGATGAACACATGTTTACCTCATTCGTTGTCGAAGTAATTTCATGAGCAACCCTTTTGCCATGAAGTCTGTATCTTTCCCTGCACCTTCTCGCCATAATTACATGCCAATGATTCTTCACAGCATTATCGGTTCTACCAGGGAAAAGTCTTGCTATCACAGCCCATCTATTGCCATGAATTCTGTGAGCAGCTAGAAGCCTCTCTTCTTCCTCTTTGGTGAATGGGCTCCGATTGATTCTTGGATCCAGCTGATTAAACCACCTCAACCTACAGCTCTTCCCTGTTGTGATGATCAACGATAACTTCGTTAATATGGCAGAGTTTGTCACAGTCACAATTAGGTATTATCATTATCAACAAGCCCTTTTTTTGTAACTGTTTTCATTTAAATCATCATTTTTGGTTCATATTATCAATCTTGTGAAGTGAAATCTAACCCTACAAATTTCCACAACAACAGGGATAATAATAATATGTAATACTCATGCATGACCACGAGGTTGATGCATTTATCGGTTGATAATAAAACCACCTGATCTTCCTCCAAGCTTCTCGGCTAAGGCGTTCCAGTTGTGAGGACCATAGCGTTCCACCAACTCCCTTAGCTTCTCATCTTCAGTTGGTCTCCAATGGCCCCTGGTACACATTTGATCTCTTGGCAAAAATTGGGAATTCAGCACCAACCCGGTACAGTAACGTGAAAAACCCTAGCTAGTACACTTCAACCTGCTAGCTAGCTATAGCTTCATGTATTTCTTCTCGTCTTATTCTTCTTCTGTATATACCTAAAGAAAAAAAATGAGATCAAGCAAGAAAGAAAAAAGAACTGGATCAAGTGGTTAGACAGATGGGTTGATGATGGTCACAAATAACAAGGAAAGTGGGTGGCGGGAAGCAAAGCAAAAACAAGAACTGTAGGTTGAGCAATTAAGCAGATTGATCCCAAAAACAACAAACTTCTATATCTATTTGTAGCATATAGAAGAGAACAGATTGAAGTTATATTCAAGTGGTGGTTTCCGTTAGAGAGTTGGGGGGACTCTGGGGAGGGTTCGGACAAACCTCTACCAGCAGATTGATGCAAACGTCTTGGCTAACAAACCCTTTCATAAGTAATCCCTTTTCTTACTTATATATATATATATATATCTTTCTCTCTGTGTAATTCTATGCCCTACTTGAAGATGGAGCGTGTCAGAGATAGATAGATAGAAAGAAGGAGAGAAAGAGAGCAAAAGGGTTGCTTGGTGGGGTGAATTTGGTTCTCCTTTCAACGTCTTTCCAAGTTTCTAACCTACGACGTCTACTACAAACCAACCTTAGTTGCCCATTTTTATAATTTTTAATTCTATGCATAATCAAATCTACTATACATCACTCTCTTTTTGTAGACTACCAACAATCAATACATAACAACATTTTTCTTTCTTTCCTTGTAATCCATCAATATTTTATGCTGCTTTATACTATTTGTTTTGCATAGTAAATATGGAAACCGTTGATCATTGTGGAGTGTAGGAATTAGTTCATCTTTCAAAGTTGATGTTATACCACATGTGTACATACGAATTGCTTATCTATTATATGTAAGTAAATATATTTGGAGATTGAAGGGTTTGGTGAACTTGTTATTAGACTTTTTTGCCAGTATTTCTGTATTCCATGTTGTAGTTTTTAGGTTTTGATGATTTAACTTTCAGAACTAATTAACAATAATATTAACTTCAAACTTCCGAACTGCATGATTAGTCTCCTCTCCATTTGTTGAACTGTTTCAGTCAAAACATGTAGGTCTTTTCCTAATCTATCATCTTCCTTTTTTTTCCGCAAGAAAAAACTTCACTATATTGAGAAGTAGCAATAATGTCTGGGAATGAATCCCAAGTACAGAAACTAGCAAAAAGAATTTGAAAGACGATCTAAACCATGAGCTTCCAAATTCGCTTGTCTCTTGATCCAACTAACAAAAATATCTTGACGACACTTTAAAATGGATACACAATCTTGAATAATAAAACCAAACTCCAAAAAATCCAATATTGTGTCAATAGCAATTTTTATTAAAATTAAGACATTGGTAATCCAATATTGTGCGGATCCATTGATATATTTAGGAAACACATGTATGAGAAGAGTTTAAGATATAATTAAAGCGAGTCAGAGTTATCTGTCCATTTTATTTTGTCTTTATCCTGTCTTATAAATTTCAGTCATCTATTTATGTGGGTCTCGTATAAATAGATGACTGAGATTCATGGGACAGAATAGGGATAAGATAAAATGGACAAAAGATCCTGTCTCATATAAAGCTACATATCAAATTAGCTTCAACGTTAAATTTTGTGATGTAATATACATTAAATAATTATTTTTTCTTTTAAATCTTTTCGATATAACAAAAGATTCATTAAAAATTGATAATAAGTATAGTTGTGCATTTATGTATATTATTTACAACTTGTATTTTAAATCTATACTATAACTATACTGTAGAGTCAATGTACCTCCAAATCCTCTATTGCATGGTCTAGTATACATTTGTATTTATTTATTTATTGCACTTTTGAAGATAAAATTATAAAAAGATAAATATCATATATTTATTAAGACTTTTAAATAATTTTCATAAAAATTATTAAAATTTAATGAAAGAAGATTCAACAAACATTATCTTATAAATTATATATATATATATGTATGTATGTATATATATTCACACATATACTAAACTTTAAACGAGTGTTATTTGACATGTGGCCTAAGATGTTTTCAGCAGGAGAAATTACTTTGTATTGAAGTGAGGCACTGCCATCATTCCATCTCCCACCTTCCCCACCATACGTCCTTCAAGGAAAACTACCGCTCAAGGTTTGTAACTGTCACTACTAACTGCCAAGTGTTTTCTTCAACTATATTTTCATTTACAATATAATATATACATGCACTAACATTCTTGTCATCAACTTTTGTAATACTTAATTTTACTGAGGGATTACATCACTGAGCTAGGTTTTACTATAGTTTTGAAAATATTTTACGGTCGGTTTATTGGTATTGAAATTTTTTATTTCTTGTTTTTATTTTTAAATTTAATAAAAATATATTTATTTAAATTTCTAATTTTAGGTTCTTCTAATTTTTATAATTTATAAAGAATTATAAAAATTAATTTTTATTTTCTATTTTCTGACTTGCCATCAACTCAATATATATTATTTAATTATTTAACGTTAATTAATTATTATTATTTCAATTTTATTATGTAATTAATTTGCATTTGTATAGTTCTTTTAAATTGTGTATCAAAAAATTAAAAAATATTTTCAAAGTAGAAAATTATTCAATAAATATATTTTAAATTTAAAACTATATTAAAATACATGAATCTCAATTGAAATTGATTTTAACAATTAAAATATGTATTTATTAATAAAGTGTAATAAAACTTCTATTAATATAACATAAACATATATTGTATAAGAGATTACAATAGAAGTATTTAATAAATTTATTTCTAATATTATCAATATTTAATTATTATCATTAATAAAAGTACAGTTAAATTAACAACAATATCCAATAAATTTGTATTTTTGTTTAAAAATTAAAATTAAAATTAAAACCTTCAATAAAAAAATAAATCTGAAATCAAATGACCCTTATTTTATATCTTCTTACTGTACAATTCCTACTGAGAATAGTCTGTCATTTTGGGGTATTTGGGAACTTATTACCAAGTCGTACAAATTTAACAAGAGGAGTAGGGAAATATCACGAGCCACAAGGCTAGCTTGTTGGCATTATATATTGACCAGGAAGTTATAATTATAATTAATACAATATATAAAATTGATTATCGCTAGCTAAAGTACTAAAAGGACTCACCATTGTCAACAATAGATAGATTGTTTAACATGCTTAAAACTTAATATAGTTATTCAGCTTTTTCTTAGAATGGAGAACAACATTAAAGATTATATCTAAGTTAAGGTATGAGAGATGGATTAAATGTTTCTTTGAGAGAGAGAGAGTTAGGTAGTGTAAGGATTTTTGTTGATTCTCCCTATAGTTGTAGTCTGTTTTGTGCATAATCACTTAATTTGTTTGTCCTTCCACAGACCAGGCTCTCGTTAGATCCCTCTTCTGGTGATTTTTTACCGTTGTAATTGCCTTTAGCTGGTTAAATTCTTTTTATCTTCCATAAAAGAAAAGATTATATATACAAGACTGTAAAAGCGAGATGATGGCGTGTATCTTCAAATTTTAAACATCCACGCCATCGTGATTATGTAATGTAATTGAAGATGATGAACGATGACGATCCAAATTAAGCTGCCACGAAGACGCACACATATAAATACAAGTATGTTTAGACCGTTAACCTGTTTTACCTACCCTAGCCATCAAAAGCTCTTGCTAATTTCCAAGAGTTAGTTTTGCTTCTAGAATGAGAAAACTTCATATTTCATTTTTGTTTGTTTCTGTCTTCTTCTCCTCTTATATTGAACTAAAAGTTTCCAATTGTTTTGGCTTCCACGTTATTATCAACTAACAAGATTGCCGTGAAACTATATATAAAATCTCTGCCTCTTCCAACACTATTATAAATGACCTATATAGTTGTTTGATGAGAAATGACAACCCTAAACTTTCTACATGAAGAAAATCACTGATCGTGATTGCTCGCCTCGCAAGCAAAGAATTTGAGGGCTCAAAGTTATTACATCAAATGTGGACCATGGTACTCCTGTTTTTGGTACGTTAGAGTGTTTTCTGAGGTTATTATTTGGAGACTCTGTTTGATATATGTACAAACATTGAATAGCTTAAAAGAGAGAAATTGTTGCATTGCATGCATATTTATTGCACTAATGCGAAGGATACATATATATAGACACCAGATGTATTCTTTCGGCATCATAATCACGTTAAAGCTATGTATGAAACGAGTAAAAGGTATTACTTGATTAAACTGTATCATCTTATCCCAAGGGGAAAATAAGTTTTCTTTCTGCGGTTGGCCACCAAAACTCAAGCTCCGTGACAACACTTACTGCCTTTTTTTCACTTCTATTTTGCTCAAATAGTATTCCTATTATAGTACTCTTGTTAAGGTTGAGGTCTATGTAGATTGACTTGGGTTCTGGGACCGCAGAATGTTATTACGAACATATGATTGGTGGAAAGCCTAATTCACCTACCTTAAGCAGCAGGTCAGCAATCTCATTACCTATAAGATGTTGGTGTTATTTTCCATATAGACCATATGATCATCAAATTCCGTTGGATCCTCCTTATCACCTAATGACAACAAAAGTGTTACTGGGGCCACAAGTTACCTCAATTCTTCAGAGCTATAACTCATTTCTTGGAGTTAATGCTGTCTTTCGGTTTTTTTAACTTCAACAGGATATGAAGTTTACACCTACCATTTTCCACATTCCCAAACAAACAAATATACCCTTTTCAATTAATTATATTGTTTCCTCGTTTTAGCTGAGTGTATTTCATTATTTGATCCCTTCCTTTAATTCCCTTGGTTTATATAATAGGCGTCACCAATTAAAGTTAACTATTAACATTTTAATTAGTAGGATACTAGCTTTATAATAGTTACAGTTTATTATAGTGATTATTTTTTTAATCAATATGGCTTTTCATTTCCCAGCAAGAAAGCAAATAGACATATAAACACTCCACAAAGGACACCCAACTTATCACCAAAAACCCCTTAAGATGAAGCAAGTATGATTATATATAAATATAATTGACTAGTAATGTTAAAATCAAAATATCAAGAATTTTTTTGAAAGTTAAAGTTTAGTTTGATGTGAAGAATGCCATTTTGAGTCTTTGAGTGCATCCCAATTTTTCAGTTCATTAGGTGCAACTACATGTAAGACAAAACTATATCTCTGCACATGTGGCTTGTTAGAATCAGAAATGAACATTACTTAAGCAAATGCTTTTGTGTACTGAACTTGTTGTAATACATCACCTTTTCTGATGGATAACTTGCCACCTTCTGATACTTTGTGTCGATCACCAAAGAATGTTGATGAAAATTCTCTTTGAAGTGATTGAACCCATAAACGTGACTCAACAGTTATGGTCTAAGCTAATGTCACGCATGTCTCAGTTTAACTAGCTTTCTTAATAAGATATAAAGTTTTCCCAAAACAATTTTAAAAGAGTTAAATCTATTCTGTATTTTCAGAAAATTTTTAATTTTTAAAAAAAGATTTTTTTAGACTTAAGTTAACCAATCAAATATCACAAATATAGTAACCTAATTCATTTCTTAAACTCAATCTAAATCAATTAAATTATATTCAAACTAATAATTAAAGATAATTATCATAAATAATTAATTTTAATTTAATTTAATTAATTTCGTTTGAATATAGAAGTTGAGAGAAGAGTTTTAATGAAAAATTAAGAAATTAAAGAATTTTCTTAAGAATTTTAAAGATCTTAAATTTCATGGAAAATATTTTTATTTTATCCTTTAAAAATATGATAATTTTTTTAGTTGTATAATTATTACAATGATTCATGTTATAATAATTAAGATCCATTATTTTATAACTTATTATAATCAAATACAAATTATCTGTAATTTATGCATCATATCTCACAATTTACAATTTAAAGCCTTATTAATAACATAAGGCAAAATCTAATCAGTTTAATCATAAAAACCTTTGAATTTTTAACTTTTTGATTTAGTTTTTAACTTTCTGATTCAATTTATTCTTGTTAAAAATTGATTAATTTATTAATTAGTCTATCAATTTTATAAATTAATATATTTTTATAACTTAAAATAAATCAATTAATTTTTATTTAATAATTTTGTTAAACTAAAATTTAAATTCTTTCATAAACAAAAAAAATAATCTCTTTTAACCGTATTTTAAAATTAAAAAATTAATTTTTTACAGTGCAATTTTGTAACCTATTTTTAAAATATTAATGTAAGACGCAGTCTTGGACATCACGAAGCACCGTCGGCGGTCGGCTTGAGTAGTCCTTTCGCAATTGTGCTAGATTTGAGCAAAAGTCAATATACGCAGAAAGTAGAAAACCCCTCAAATAGTACTATGCGGCTCCCACAAAGCGTGTGGTCCAAGAAAAATTGAGCTCAGGCGTCAGGTAGTGAAGTAAGTGCAGTGAACCATCTGGTTTGGTTGTGAGGTTTCTATTGGTAAAGTGTACTTCCAAGTCTAAAGAGAGTAGAATATCTTAATTGCGCTCAAAGCTTGATTGGTATAAAATTGACTGATTGTATATAACTTAAGTGTATCAGAGAGCTTGGCAGGAGAAAGGCACAAGAAATGTTTGGAAACTAATCGAGTACAGAGCATCAAACACTCAGTAGGGTACAGGCACGTGATGAACTATTGGGTATCCAATTCAAGTTTAGTGTTGAAAATGTCAAGATTCACTCCATCACATTCTCAGCAAAAGATGCACCGTCATTGGACAATCTAAAAGTCTACTCCTTGGTATTCCAGGCAACAGCATGTTCAACTATCAATGATACTAAAGGTTAGCCTACTAACACCTCCACTCCACTAGTCACCACAGCTAACCATAAACATGATTCAGAACTTTGACCAAATTTGTGAGGATTAACTTGTTGGCCTTCATGCTGCTATTCAACAAAATAATTATTATGTAGAGTTAGAACGACTAAGATTGTCTCCCAATTTTCATCGTCCTTTATACT
The DNA here is from genome assembly GCA_027564395.1 of Erythroxylum ulei. Lineage (NCBI taxonomy): Eukaryota > Viridiplantae > Streptophyta > Magnoliopsida > Malpighiales > Erythroxylaceae > Erythroxylum > Erythroxylum ulei. Next base: position 11,713,739 of record JANITX010000005.1, read on the forward strand.
GACGTGTCACCATTATAATAAAAGAATGATGATCTTTATGAAAGACTATCAAATTTGACAATATTGAATTTCTGATGGAAAAGCTCATTCCTATCCAACACATGATTTAACTAAAAGAATCTACCAAAACTAATTAAACTTGTAATCGTTATTGCATGCTTAAGCCTGAAATGATCTACTAATACCATTCAGGGGGCACTAACCTAGTAACCTGGAAAGAGGTAGTTTGATTGTACCTGTGATACCCAAGAATTAACATTTCATGGGCCATTCTTATTAGGATATTACTCACAAAATTTATCAGTACTCACCATCCATGATCGCTGCAAGGAATTTATATTTGCAAATGAAGAAGCGTCAGGGACTGCGTGGTGTTAGCAATTATACACTGCTAGATATGTAGGAATACAGTAAAATCAAGAGAATAAAGTGGGCTATATATTAGGCACTGAGGGAGATACGTGAGATTCGAACATCTGAGCTGGGTGTTTATTACACGCTGTCGTCTTCGACCATCATGGAAATTAAACAAACAACAAGGACAGCATCTTAAAGCAGGCGTTGGACCTCTTATTGCATGAACCCCAATGCATCCTTCGTCCACATTCGTGGCATAACAGGAATCCACATCTGCACCATCAGTAACAGTGATAAATATGAATGAGATCAGAGATCCAAATCTTCTATAACCATTCCTCATTAATCAATCATCTCGGCCAACAATTAATACTCCATAAGAGAATGACAGATGCAGTATATCAAGAAAGGTTATAAATGGCAAACGCACTATGATAGATGCATCACATTGCAATTTGAGTAAATCGTAGGGTTACCACTTCTCTAAATAGTTAACATAAATTTTAACTTTTATTATATCAGCTATCACACAGTCTAATATATATGCACTCGCGCCACAATTAGAGCTTTGTATGTTAATTCCCACAGCAGATCACTCTCACATCGACTCATGCAACACATATTGAGAAGCAAAGATACATACACGCATTTCACATCTTTGCAACCTTCGAGACGCTCAATAGAGTGACCACATCTAGGACATCTCGTCCACTTATTCTGTTCGACGAGTTGCAGAACCCTGGTATCAATAATATCCCTACTTCTAAACATCATGCTCTCGTCGCATCCAAAACCATCATGCCAAATACACTTGCATTCAAAACAGAACTCTCGCTTGCAACTGGGACACCTAACTTTCTTCACCTTCTTCTTACACTCGTTCAACACCAAAGCCGAGCAATCTGAATGTGGGCAATAGCAACTTTTTTGCTCTAAAACCCAAGAATGTAATAGACGATCACACCATGAATTGAACAAGGATGTTGAGATCGTAGGCCTGCATGACAGAGGGTCTAATAGATGCTTGCAGTTGAGTCCAGGGCAGCGAATGGTGATAGCACCTTCACTGCGTGGAGATCCTTCGATATTTACTTTAATGAGTATACCTATGCAGTCAATACAAAAAGAATGCATACAACGGCCACCATTCTTGAACTTCTTGTTTGAGGGCACACTTTCAAAGCATATTTCACAGCTGAAGTTCGATACTTTTTCTTGTTGCCGTCTTGAGGTTTGGGGTTTAAGGCATATGTTCCCCATTGTACTTAGGGTTTTCTTCTTGCAAACGTAAATGATATAATAATGATTCTTATGTTATTATAGGGCGTAGATATTCATAGACGTAATTTGAGTAGGATACGAACTTTTAATTAACCTTTTAGTAGACGTAAATATCAACTTTCTTATCTTGTTCCAACTTCCAACTCTGTTCGTATCCCTATCTATAAGAGTTTTTAATGTACTAAACTAGCTTTTTGGATATAGAAAATTATGGTCAGAATAAAACCGTCCGATGGGTTGGAGGTACAGTCAATCCCAAGGAAGAAGGAGGAAATTGCAAGGTTTTACGTTGCAATTATGGAGATGCACAATTTCCAAGAATATAGATGTAATTATAGAGTCCAAATCCTCTATCTTATAGAATTTTAACTATTTATTTTGCAAGTCTTACGGGAGTTTTATGTGGAACCTATATAAATAAATGGTTGAAATTTATTGGACACAATAAAACACTATAATATTGTAAACAAAGGATGTAGATTCGTAATTATAGAAGCACAGTTAGTTACGTTCACGAAAGAAAGTTCTCTCCTGCTAATTAGCCCTATTAGTAGGAGTTCACTCTTCTTTTTTATCGACTACATCATGTTGTGGACTGTACTGTTTTTGGGTGCAGAGTGCAGACAACTTGTTGATTGGATATCGTCTTCTGAATGGCAGCGAAAACGCATCCTATTCCCAACAAATTAAAAAATTGTAATAGGCATTTTAAAGACCTTGATCTGTTTGTTCTACAAACAAAGATTCCGAGCTTAACAATGGTATCATTCAGCTAGTAAAACAATTGGGACAATTCCAGAGAAGTGAACCATTGAATCTTTCTATAAGTCAACAAAAATCCTTTTAATGGTCCTTCAGTTATTCTACTAATTATCTGACAGGATCAAAATGAGAATAGTAAAATTGACAAAGAAAGGTGATACTATTAAGAGACTTACATTAGAGTCAGCTTTATGTGACAAAATTATGTATATTGATTTACGAATCATAATTAATTAAGTTTCTTATTATATTTGAATATTCTATTAATAATTTAACACAACCCATCTTGATATCAAGCATGTGAGTCCATAGAGCGATAAAGAATCCCAGAAGTTATGAAATGACACGGATGATAATATTCACATAAATATTAAAGGAAATATGGTTGGTGGCAAGGACATCCAAAGAGCAACAAATTCCTATGTAATTGGTAGTTCAATATGAAAAGAAAACTGCAACTAACTGATAGATGTATTTGATATTCTTATCAGTTGTTTGCTGCTAAATTAGAGGAGATCATAATCTTTTAGTTCTCTCTTGTATAACAACCATTTATGTAGTAGTCTATTTATATCTTACTCTCTATGTATGTAATAGAAAAGTAGGAGGAACCACCTTGTTTTTCAATAACAAAAGCCATTTTTTGGTACAATTCTATTTTTTGTCTTGGTATCAGAGCAAAAATTGTTCTTTAGTTTATTCTCGTCTTGCTCAGCGCTACACACAACCACCTGGTCCCTGTTGATTGCTAGATACCAGGTCAGATCTATCCATTTCTCTTGTTGATAGCATTTCCTCCCTTCGTTGTCCTTTAATTGCCTCTGCTTTTATTGCTAGCTAGCATCTTCTTGTTTTTACCATGACTTCGCTATCTTTGAATGTTGGAAATTTCGTTGCCTTAAAGCTCACCCAATCAAATTATTCATTATGGAGAGAACAAATTCTAGGATTAACAGAATGCCAAGATTTAGTTGGTCATCTCATCAATGAAACACTAGCTCCAGCAAAATATATTACTCCAAATTCAAACATTATAAAAAACACTATATCACAATTAACAAAAGAATTCTTTACTTGGCAAAAGTTTGGTCGTCTTCTTTGAGGTTGGATCATCGACACTCTCCCTGAAGAAGTTCTTGGACTAATCATTGGTTTAGATGTTGAGCGTTGGCATTCAGTTTTCAGTAGGCTAGAGTTTCAGTTCTAGTAGGATTTTTATTCAGTTCCAGTATAGGACTTTAATTCCTGTTTTTTAGTAAAATATTTGCAACTGCTATTATTTGTTGCAGTTAGCTTTATCTTTGGATTAGAATTAGAATTCAAGTAGGATTATTATGTTTTTGTTTTCTATTTAAACACTTGCCGTCATTAATAAAAGTACCT
>JANITX010000005.1:11721782-11734357 GCA_027564395.1 Erythroxylum ulei
ATACATCATCAATATCAAAATCCAATATGCAAAGCATACAAAACCCAATAATTCTCGAAATACATTTGAAGCCTTATTTTACATCAATTATTCCAAAACAAAACAAAACATGCAAATTCGAAGTAATGCCTTAGCTCTCACTCTATTTCTTACTCATCACCTGGAGATGGGATAGAGAGGGGAGTGAGCTTTAAAAGCTCGTGGGTAACAAGTTTATAAACGGTAATAAGCAAAAACCATTTGAAACTTTCATGATTTTAGCAAAACCTCATTGAAATCCATAAAACATTCATTTCTCAAAATTGTCAACTTGTCAAGCAAATTCACACTTCATACAAGTCAAACAAGCATCAAATTTATCAACACATGAAAACACATAAACACATCATAATGGTTTGGGTTGATCCAAAACAGAACGTACTACACATGTCCCATACGGGTCCTGTGTAGCCATGAACAGAATGCACTAACGCAATCCCACATAATGGTTTTGCGTAGCCATGAACTTATGGGAGTCCACGAGGGAGCTCCATGCCATTAGCAGGCAGGCGGGAGAAGCCTTTAGACAAGTGCACTTGACATACTTAGGGGACCACTACAAACCCATATAATCATGCATTTCATAACTTGAAAACGGATTGCCCAATGGCATATTTCAAAAAACTTAATTTTCATAAGCATGCAATATTTAAAACACATTGCCATCATCCTTTCACAATTCTTCAACCAAATTCACATAGCAATTTCTCAAATCAAACAAAAGCAATGAGTGCAAAAATTGTAGCATTTCCTCAAATCAAAAGTAATAAATACAATAATTATGGAGTAATTTGAAATCATTTTATTTTCTTGATTCAGAAGCAAACTTTAAAGACTCATTAATCAATTATAAACATGGAGCCCACCTTAAAATTCCTTGCTTGCAAACCTTGCTCAAAAAGCCTGCCCTTGTCTTTTCTTGATTCCTCTTGCCTCTTTTAATCTCCTTCACCCATGACAAAATTTCCAAATCAAAAGGAGTTCAAATTGGACAACCCACAACACATAATCACCAAAATTGATCTTAGAAAACTTAAACCCATACCATTCTTAAGCCATAAAAACCAAAAGCTCTCTAAAAATCCAAAGATTTAAAATCCCACTTACCTTGGATCTTCACCAAATGAGGAGTTTCTTGGCTTGGATGGAAGCTCTCATGCTCCTCTTCCTTTTTCCTTCATGAATCAACTCAAAATCACTCTTGAAACCCAAGAAAAATCAAACCCTAACATTTCTTCTTTCTTTCTTCTTTCTTCTTTCTTCCTCCACCGAACTCTCCCTCCTTCTCTCTCAATTTTTGGTTCTTTTCCTCTCAATTTCGTGCCTCTCTTCTTCTTATAAGCAAACCCACATGTCTTATTTACCATAATGCCATTAATGAATGAGCAATGACCTCTTTGCCCTTCCTTATAAGCCTTATAACCTTAGAAGCTTAAGTGGTCTTCCCAAAATGCCCTCATGCAATCTTACCACCTTAATTCAATTAAATAATGCCATATGATCTTACTCAAATTAACATGCTAATTAAATCCCATTAACATGCTAATTAATTCCACAAAAATACTCCATTAAGACCTCAAAATTCATTTAAATCATGCTTAGCTCCTTCTAAAAATCATAACCTTTTTCTCATCATGTAATTGAAGGAATTTGCTTGCACTTCCTTCTAGAGAAATGCTCCTCATTGTCTTAATTTTCTAATGACATCAAAATCATTTAATTTGGTTCCAAAATCTGCAAGTTATACCCCAAAAATGTCAGACTATTCTTATACTGAAACAATATTTTGTGTTCAACTTCCATCCAAAAATTGACATTCTTAGAGACCGAATTAAAGCTCAATTTCATCAAACAATTTATAGCCTTATCTCTCTAGTTTAATCCAAATTAAGAATCATCTCATTCGGATAACTAGAGCAGAAGTTATTGCTAAAACACCGAAGCATACTTCGTCAACATATACATTTTCCAGCTTTTAACTTCCAACCTTATCACATATAATCCATCTTGTATCTAAACCATCTTTTCTATTTCATTTCAAATTAAAAAAATTCTCATTTTCTCTATACAAGAATAATCGCCAACAATTCTTCTTGAAATCCATGAAATGAAGAAACCCTAGCTTTTCTTCTTGCTTTTCTTTACACCTGAATGGTCATCAATAATTTCTTATTTAATAGTCCTAACTTTCAAGAAAGGTTCGGGGTCCAACATATGTTATAGACTCAGGAGTTATAAACCATATGTCCCATTTAATAAATGTTTGCTAACCTACACTCTATGTCCAAGTAGTAGAAAAATAGTGACATTCGATGGATTTTTAACAACTATGGCGAGTGTATAGAGGATGTCAAAATAAATCCATAAATAACTTTAAAAAATGTTTGTCATGTTCCTAAACTATCAACCAACCTTATTTCTATACAAAAACTCACCCAAATTTTATGTTTTAATGTGATTTTTTACTGTAGTTGTTATTTATGTCAGAAGAAAGATTCTGAGAGGATGATTGGACTTATTAGAGAACAGGATGACCTCTACTTTCTTGAAGTACCAAGTCAGTTGAACAAAACCAACGATAGAGTATTTCATTCTTTCATATCAAATTTTGTTGCTTCTGATAAAGAAAATTTTTTCTAATTAATAATTGAAGGAGCTCTATTCCATTCTATCTTATTCATAGTAATATTTGGGATTCATATACTATTTCTAGTATTTCTGGGGTAAGATGGTTCATCTTTTTCATTGATGATTGCACTCGTATTGCCTGAATTTTTTAACTCAAACGTAAATTTGATGTTAGAATCGTACTCCTAAATTTTATTTCATGTTAAAAAATTAATTTTGGACTAATATCAAAAGGTTTAGTACATATAATGCCAATGATTATTTCAATCAAGTTTTTACCACATACTTTCAGAAGGAAGGAATAGTTAATGAATAATCGTGTGTGTAAAATCCACAATAAAACGGGGTAGCATAAAGGAAAAATGATTATCTCATTGAAAAGATAAGAGCCCTATTATTTCAAAAGAGTATGTCTATGGTGTTTTAGGGGGAAGCAATTCTTATAGCCACTCACCTTATAGACATATTGACTTCTAGAGTCTTAGGTCTCAAAAGTTCTATGGACATCCTTTTAACATTATACCTTAATCTAAACACTATCAACAATCTTGTTCCTAGAATTTTTAGATGTGTATCATTTGTTCATGTTCATAATAGGGAAAATTAGATCATAGGGCTCTAAATATATCTTTTTGGGCTATTCTTTAACTCAAAAAGGGTATAAGTGTTACCACCCTATGTCAAAGCATCTTTATGTCTCAATGAATGTCATATTTAATGAAAAAGATTCATATTTCAACAATCCTTATCTTTAGGAGGAGAATTCAATTAGGGAAGATAAGGAAAGTTTTATTCTTGATTTGATTCTTTTGTCCAATTCTACAACACCAATCGCGCCTTCTTATTCATCATATCTAAACCATAGCCAAAACAACCATCCAACCATATTCCTAAACATCTCGTCCATTCCTAAAGAACTAAGTGAACAACGAGAAAGACCTAATTATGCCCTTAAAGATGTGAGATTTGGTCAAGGCAAGGTGTTCATAAGAAAGAAGATGGTTGTTCTTAAACCTACGCAGGACCAAGAGTTTAACTCGTATTCTTCACATGAAATAACAAGTTCTAATCCTACATTACATGAAGTTTATATGGATAATGATCAACAAGACCTTCCTATTTCCATTATAAAAAGGAACTAGATAGTGTACAAAACAATTGTTATACCCATTTGCACATTTCTTATCATTTAAATATTTTTCACTATCTCACAAAGCCTTTCTTGTGAGCCTAAATGCCATTACCATCCCTACCATCATATATAAGGCTTTATATAATGAAAAATCAAAACAAGCTATGAATATAGAGATGGAGGCACTGGATAAAAATAACACTTGTGAATTAGTGAAGTTACCTATAAGAAAGAAACCAGTGAGTTATAAGTGGGTATATATGGGATAGATGGATTAATTAAGAGATATAAGGCATGACTAGTAGCAAAAGGCGATACTCAAACTTATAGAATTGATTATTTAGAGACTTTTATTCCAATTGCAAAGATGAATACGATTAAGAGTATTATTGTCATTAGCAACTAATGACAGGGGATGATGATAAAGAGAAATGGTTCTTGAGTCAATGATTAGCTACGGAATTTGAGATTAAGGTGTTGGGAAGGTTGGAGTATTTTCTTAGAATTAAAGTTGCACATTCTAAGCAAGGAATTTTTGTCTTGCAACAAATATATGTTACAAATCTCAAGGTAACAAGCAAGACACCATGCAAACTTGCTAGCACTGCTATATATCCAAATCTTAAGCTTAGAAAAGCATAGGAGGATGTTGTAGTAGATAAAGAGATGTATTAGTGCCTAGTAGGAAGACGAATTTATCTGCTCACATATGAATGGATATAACATATGTTGGATCCTGATTTTTTTTCTTATTTTTTTATTTTTTTAATTATTCATTTATGTTTGTTTGTTGGTTTAATTATTTATTTTTAGAATTGGGTCATTAATTAGAAATTTGAGGGAAGGATTAGAAATTGAAATTAGAAGGAAGTGTCAGAAATTAAGTTAGCTTAAGTAGTTAGTAGGCTTGTGTTAAATGAAAGATGGGTAGAATTGGAAAGGCCATATAAGTGAAAGGGCATAATTGGAAGAAAAGGAGTAACATTATGTCTTAAAATTAGAAGAAGAGAGGAGAAAATTTGCGAGCAGCCAAAGAGGAGAAGAAAAAAACGTGAAAAGAGAGAAGAGAAGAGAAGAAAAATCAAAGAAGAAGGGAAAGGAAGGAAAAATCTTGGGAAGAAGAAGGAATCAAGCTTCTTAAGGTAAGTTCATCATCTTCTTCTTGCTTTTTTTTAAGGAAAAGAACCAAAATTACACAGCAAATCGGGAAAGACAGGTTCCCGAGAAATCCTCTAAAAGGATCGTGTGGCACCTGATAGGAGGTGTGGCAAAATAAGTGACTCTGACATCAAAGTGACCTGCATAATTGGCAAGCCAGTCAGCGAATTTATTGCTCTCTCGATAGATGTATCGATGAATAACAATCCAGTTCTTAGTGAACAACTCATTGATGCCTCGAACTAGAGAGTTGAGAGATCTGGTCCGGTGAACTGGGGAGGATAGGACATCGATCACCGCTGTGGAATTCACTTCAAGCTCGATCCGACGATACCCAAAATTCCACGCAAGGATCAACCAGGTATAGACTCCTTAGAGTTTCGCAGTGAAAGGAGAGCACCAGCCAAGGTGATGAGAAAATCCTCCCTTCCAGATGCCGTCACTATCCCAGAGAAGCGTAGCTACGGCTAAGGCGCGTTTGCACACACCATCTGTATTTAAACAGAGCCCGCCCATGAGAGGTGGGGTCCACCCGATGAATCGCTCTAGCTGGGGGCGAGGACCTGCAACCTGTGCTTGAGCGTGCCAAGTTACTAACTGGTGAAGAACACCTGCATAAGACAAAATAGGAAAAACGGGTGAGGATGGCCAAGAAAACTGAGCATCGAAGAGGGATAGATTCCTCCATTTCCAGAGGAACCAGCAGGTAATGCCAAAAAGGGTGGACCATTTATGCCCCATGGCATGTCGGTGAGATTGGAGATTGTGAGTGAGCCACTGCCACTCCCTTGGGGCTCTAGCGCAGTCGCGCACGACATGCAACAAAGATTCCCCCTGTTGGCAATGCGCACACTCACCGTTCGTAGTGAAATGCCGATGCATTCTTTCTTAGTTTGTGAGTAACTGGTCTTTAACTAGGAGCCAGAGGAAAGAACGAATGTGTTCAGGGCCTATCCAATGCCAAATGACCTTCTAGTCCTCATGAACCCGGTGAGCTTCAGTGTCCATGATCATGTCATACGTAGAAGCAATGGTAAACTGACCAGAGTCGGAGGGGCCCCATATCAGTTTATCTAGACCTAAGCAGGGTTGCGGGGGAAGAGTCCCTGCTATTAAGCAACAAATAGAAGGCGGCAGATGAGATTGGAATGCGTCCCATCTCCAACTACCGTCTAAATCCACGAAATCTCGGGCGCTGGAGTAGAGAATGGAATCAGGAATGGGAGATATGACATGAGCCGTAAGGGGTCTTGATCCGAGAAGCCAAGAGTCGATCCAGAATTTGGTCCGTGCGCCATCTCTGACGCTCCACTGCATACCCTGAAAAACAAGGGGCCAAGTGGCCTTAATACTCTGCCAGATCATGGACCCGCCGATGGCCTCAAAGGAGGTGGGGGGAGTGGAGACGTTAAATTTGTATTTCACTGCGAGGACTTGGACCCATAATGCAGTAGGATTGTCTATCATAGTCCAGCCTAATTTCGCTATAAAGGCATCATTAGTGGCACGTATGCACCTAATTCCCAGTCCGCCCGTAGCTTTAGGTTGGCAAACATCCTCCCAGCTGACAAGGGGAATCCATTTGGCTCCATGGGAAGAGCTCCAGATAAACTGACGCATCAATTTTTCTAGCTCATTGCAAAGCTTGCGGGGTAAATGGACCATCTGCATGGTATAACTAGGGAGCGCAATTATAACAGAATGAACCAAAGTGGTACGGCCAGCGAGAGATAGAAGGTTAGTCGTCCATCCTGACAAGCATTGTTGAACTCTATCGAGGATGTGTTGATAAGTCCATTTGTTAACTCGCTCATGAAGAAGAGGAACGCCTAAGTAGCGACCGAGGTCAGACGTCTGTTGAAAGCCGAGATCTCGGCTTAAGCTGCGGGCCATCAAAGGAGGGACATTGTTGGAAAAAACACCATAATTTGTCAAGGCTGACGCGTTACCCCGATGCGGCACAGAAGTCATGTAAGATCTCGTGAATGGTGAACTCCTGTTGCGAAGAGGTTTCAAAAAAAAGAATTAGGTCGTCCGTAAAAAATAGGTGCGAAATAAATGGGTTGTTGTGTTGTGAATGATTTGTGTTAATTCCATTTTGTTGTGATTATGGAAATTTGGGGGATTTCCATTTGAATGAGAATTTTGATTATGTTAGGAAATCAAGAACAACCTAACCAAGAACAAGAGGAAGGGCACAAATTGAGTTTGTATTTTCAAGAATTATAAGGTGGGTAATTTATTTATAGTTATTGTGTAGTGGGCAAAATGTCTTGTATGTGTATTGTGTGTTAAAATGACTTGTTTGAAATGTTGTGATTTGAAAATTTCATTATGATGTATGACATTGTGATAAAACAATTGAATTGTGTGTATGATCATGTTATGCAATTGAATTGAGTCATGACATTTTGTATAAGAAAAAGCATAAGAAAATGAGATTGTGAATGATTGAATGAAGCATGAGATTTTATTGTGTTTGGGTGAGAGAGGAATCGTTTCGTAGTCATATGCACGTCGACATAAAGCCTTCTCCCGGCTGCCCGCTTGTGGCCCACGAGATCCGAAAAGTGGACTCGTTTCATTCACGGTGTAAACTTCGGTTTCTCCGTTTTGTTCCACGGGACCCTCGAGCCATTTGGTTGTGCATTTGCATTTTGACATGTTAAGTTATGATGCGAATTGTGTGTTATGCTTAGATGATAAATTACATCAAATGTGTTTAATGCGATGATGTATTGAATTATGAGTTGCGAATGTTGAACTTCTATCGTTGGATTAAGATAAGATGAATATGCTTATATGAATAAATGCATATATGTTTGACTGTGTGGCTCATCACCAATGGCTATAAATATATTAGCCATTGAGCTGTGTAGCTTAACCCAATATTTTTCCCACTCCTCAGGTGTAGATCGAGAAGATTAGTGAACATTGAGCATCCAATATATTTTGTAACTTGTGTTAAGACTTTGATGAAATGTTGATATGTAATTAAAGCTATGTATGAACTTCATTTTGATCGACAAATGAATTGAGGACTGAAGAAGTTTCCTTGTGTACGTGCTTATTTTATCTTGTAGTGTACAATTCGTATTTCAAGTTTTCATAGGGGTAAAGATTATGTACTGACTTCAGGGGGGAAACTGGGTCATTTTAGGCTATATTAGACAAAGTAGTCTTCTTGAACGTTGTAGTTTATCCTCTTAGCTTTCCAACGGTATAAAGTATGTAAATTTTGGGTATCGGAGTTGAGAGATATGAGCATTATAAATGATGATGCTGCATAGGAGGTATGAACATAACAACTATGGTGAATGATGAGAGTTTGTGTATGCTATGAGTTAGTTGAGTTGAGGTTTGGGAGTTTAATGCATTCAAATTGGTAATTGAATGTTTGAAGAGTGTTATTACACTATAAGGGTTGAATTTGGGAAGATTATGAGTGAATATGGTGTTAGAATGGACGTTGGAAGAATTGGAGGGGCTTTGGACGATTTTGGGAAACCCCAGTCCGTTTAACAGACCTTCTCAGGTAAAAAAGGGCCCCCAGCCTTACCAATGTTCATTTAACGGACTCAGGTGAAAAATGGCTCCCAAGCCAGTCTGTGTCCATTTTACAAGACAACTATAGTAAATCACGATTTTGACCCTTCTAGAGGCAGAATCTCGCTTCTATTCTTCATGAAAGTTGTAGATCTCAAGGTCTGCTTTCAAACCATCTAAAAACGACATCAATCTAACATCTTTAGCAAAAGTTGTGGTAATTGCGCCAAGACATGTACAATATGAGTAAGGACATAAACATGTTGGATTCTTTTGGTCATAACTTCTTCGTCTGACCTCCAAATTAAGCGATTCTTGAAGCATTGGATTCCTAACACGTTTTTATATCTTCCAAAAAAAATTAATAGCTTTTGGTGTTGAATTAAAAAATATTGATTCAAAGTAAATAAGGATTCGTTGAAATAACCTTACAAGGAAACCCGCTCATGCATTTTGACTCCTGATAGTTGGGCTAGGGGAATGAGGTCCAACATCTTGGGCTTCGGAAACAGGGCTCAACAACATATATATTAATTGTAATTAGTTATTTTATGTATAGTATAAAGGAAATTCATTTGCAAGTAGCTCAGAAAGTACTTTAACATCTTAAGGGAACACCAAGGAAAGGTATCTTATTCAAAAGAAATGGAGGTTTGCTTCTTGAGATATACACTGATGCTAATTATACCAGATCTATTGTTAATAAAATATCAACTTTAAGATGTTGACTTTTTTTGGTTGGGACTTTGTGACCTGGAGAAGCAAAAAAGAAGGTTAGTGGCTCGGTCAAGTGCAGAGGTTGAGTTTCAGGAATGGCTCAAGGTATATGTGAATTATTATGGTTGAAGATTATTCTTGAAGATGTGAAGATTAAGTGAGATGGCCCTACAAGACAATACTATGACAACAAATCTGCAGTAATTGGTTGACATTCTCACTAAAGGCTTGAGCAGTTCAATTTTTTTATACTATTATATCTAAGCTAGGAATTGGGAATAACTATTCATCAACTTGACGGGAAGTGTGGCAAAATCATGTATATTGATTGGTTAATTATATTTTATTAAGTTTACAAGATTCCATAAATCATGGAATTAGCGAGTATCTCATAAATTATGAGGTTAGATTTATGTATTAGAACCATTAATTTCCATTTATAGGTACTATAGTTTTATATATAAGCTATACCTACTATAAACATTGTATATGTGTAAAAAATACAGTTCCTATTGAAATTCTGAGACTTTTTACCGTTGCTTACTATTTTACTTGTTTGTACTCTAATGAGTGCAACTATTATCATTAATAAAAAAAATCATGTTAGATTAATCTTTACACCATCATCTACCATTTTTCTTAGTTATACTATTTTTATAAGTTACTAGTTTTTTTTTAAGAATTAGTTTTCATAACTTTGCTCTTCTTTGTTCATAATGTTTGTACAAGCATTGTCTTTTGGTTACATCCTTTACATCTTTGTAAAATCATCAAACTTCGTTCTTTTTTCTTCAATTTAGGCACTTTTCACTTAGGTTTAGCTATATATATATATATATAAATGCATCTAACACTTAATGTATGATAATAAAATAGAATAATACTAGAAAAAAGGAAATGAGACTGGAATAAATATAATAGATAAATAACTAAATGACTTGATTAATTCGAGTTCTTTAATTTACCAACTTAAACTCTAATGCTATAGTTGAATGTACCAACTTAAACCCTAGTGTTATAGTTGAAGTGTCCAAATGTTGATATCTCACTTTGAATTGTTGGCCATAAATATGTATATTTATATATATCATTCAAGCCTTGGTTGTCAATTTAATTAAGTTACTAATAAATAAAAGTTTTAATCAATTCATTATAAGACAATAACAAAAAGAAAAAAGAAAAGAGTACTACAGTATGATCCATCATTACTTTTATAATATATTTCCATACCTACCAAAAGCATATGTAGAATAATCAAGAAATATAAACACATTGAATGTGGAATGTCTAAACAAGTTATTTAAAATAAATAAATAATATGCATCCAACATGATGATAAAAATTACTCCCATGTATTCATGAATAATAGTAAGAAAAATTTTAAAATAGACAAAAGATGTAATTACCATCCTATTTAGATGACCTAGCTCTATCTCCTTTAAGATATTCGTGAATCCACTATAATATTTGGTATCTAAAGAAGTTTTATGTTTTGAAGATGGAGAAAATTTTTTTGGTTATTGGATCATTACAAATAGAAAGACATTGATGAATGAAGGATTGGGAAAGGTGATAAGGTAATAAAGTATTCTTGATTCAACATATTCTTTATTCCTTAGTTATTCACTTTTTAGGTATGTGTTTTGTAAGAAAAATATTTTAAAAAATCATTATAATTTTATTAATAATATGAGTGTTTTGTAGATGTTAATCTTTACAAATTTTATAAAGAAGCAATTAAAGATTCATGAAAAACAAGCCCATGTAAAGGTTAGGAAGAAACTCAAGAAGAAGTTCAATAACTTTAAGTTAAACATAGTATAAGAAGAGATACAAGTTTTAAAATTTTAGATTTTGATTGATGGTTAGAATTTGCTATGTCAAAATGTTATGTTTTATATTAATGTAAGTCTTAACTTTCAAACTTGTTCCTCTATACTTTTCCTACACAAAAGAAAAATAAGTTATAGGTTGTATACATTTTTGTGTGTAGGAAATTCATTAGAAAATAAGTTAACAATTTACCATTAAATATAAAAAAGGTTGCTTAACACCCAATTTAAACATATCTTAAATTCTTTAATACATACTTAAATAGGATTTAAGTTACATTATTATAGATTAAATTTTAGATTTAGAATGAATTTTATGATTATGAGCAATAAAAATAGGTTTCTAGAATTTGTAATGATTTATGCAATAAATTGTTGGATGAATTTGAGATTTGAGTAATTTTATGATTTTAGAATTTATAGTTGGTACATATTTATTTATTTTAGATCATTATGAAATAACTTATAACACATGATTTGCTTTCACATAGATTATAATTTTGAGAGTACAATTATTTGTTTAATTTTTACAATAAAGTTTTTTTCGTAATGTGTAACTGTGTATTACTAAGAAAAATGTAAGATACAAGAAATTGATGTATGTTATTAATGTTCCTATAGATAATTTTTTCATGTTTCTTTCACATTTAAAGTATTTCTTTTACATTAATAAGAATTTATTTGGACATGTTAAAGTCATAATTCATAACATGTTATGAATATGATAATAACATTTCAAATACATTAGTTTTATGAGTCTTATTTTTTAAGAAGCACATATATTATGTATATGGTAGTTATACTAACAAACTCTTAATTTCTTGAATAGATTGTGTTTAAGCCTCAAATTTTCTTAAGAAATCATTTATATAAGTTCATGAAGCTCACTTGCATATTTATATTATATGATTATTGAGAAGTTGTTGCTCCTTTATTTCTTCTTATTATTTTACACAAAAGATGTATATATATTTTATAGTTCAAATGTGTTTCTATATTTATTTTAAGTTGACCAATACACATTTTGTAATGGTAGTTAATAATGAAATTAAATTAAAATAACCGTTTTATTTTGAAAAGAAGTTATTAATTTATTTTTATAGATAAATAGAAAAAGTTTCGGTACTCCTGATAATTTAGTCGTTTCAAAAAGATTCATTGATCTAGTTTAGGCTCATGCTATATTAGTTCCTTGAATGCAGAACTATACCATTTGTTTGTATTATAACAATCATTTGAAAGGTGGAGAAATTATCAGATTAAAGAAGCATTTAGTTGAGATTAATGGTAATGTTGAACCTTATAAGAAAGTCAGTTATGACGTGAAATGACAAATGAAGACATTGTTTGAAGAGTATCAGTATGAGAAAGATAGAAAACATACACTAAATTATAAAATTGGTAGTAAAAGTTCTTTTTTAGGTAGTCAGATGATAGTATGGATGTCGAAGGTAATGATATTCCTACCCAATGAAAAGGGAATGTTGCACCTAATTTGAGGGGGGGGGGGGGGGAAGAAGACA
>JANITX010000005.1:11767072-11780254 GCA_027564395.1 Erythroxylum ulei
GGCGGCGAGAACCGGAGAAGGTGGTGGTGGCGTCGGGTCTGCGTGGAGGAATCGACGAATGACGAAGCGAAGCCAGCGAGAATCGGAGAAGGAAGCGACCGTCGAGGAGGCAAGTGTCGACGAGGAGGAGACCGATGGCGACGGTGGGAAGAGCAGACGCGACCGCCGCTGGCGAGGAGGAGCGGCGCGACAGAGAGATGAGAGGGAGAGGAGATCGGCTGCGTGGGGGGAGAGATGAGAGACCGAGTTTTGGGGGCGGGGGGTTAAATTTTTAGGTTTAATTTTTTAAATTTTGCAATTTAGTCCCTGCACTTTTTCAACTTTATGGTACCGGTCGGTACCGACTGAAAACCACCGGTACCGGCCGGTACTGTGGTTGTCCATTCCGTTCCGGATTCCGGCCGGAACAGAACGGATCCCGTAACACTGCTTTTAGTCTAGTGATAAAGCCTACCACTATAAACTTTGTGTTAACTCTTATTATAGCCTATGTTGGTCAGTACATTAACTTGATATTAGTAATGTATTTTTACAAGGTAATTTAAATGAGTGTGTATATATGTATCAACCATTAGGCTATAAGAATTCTCAATTTCTTAGGCATGTTTGTCATCTTCGCAAAGCAATTTATAGGTCAAACAAGCTCTACTTGTATAGTTTAATAAATTCAAGTCATTTTTTCTTAATTATGGTTTTAAAGGATGCCATTCTTTCATCATCATAGTGATTCTCTCATATAGTTATTAGTTTATGTTGATGATATCTTTCTTACAAGAAATGATAATACTTTTATAAAAAAAATTATTAGTAATCTAAATGTTACTTTTACTCTTAAAGATTTGGGTTAGTGGAATTATTTTTTTGGATTTGAGGTCCATAGGGACAAAAATGGCATGTTCCTTTTATATGTCAAGTATATTAGAGATCTCTTTAAGTGTGTTCAAAAAGAACGTGTTAAACCTATTTCAGCTAAAAGAACGTGTTAAACCTGTTTCAGCTCCGGTTGAAGCTAGTACGTGATTATCATCTTCTGGATAAGCATTTCATGATCTAAGGCTTTATCGTAATGTTACTGGGGCCCTAAAATATGCTATTATTACTTAACCTGAGCTTGCTTTTGCGGTGAATCAAGTTTGTTAATATATACATTCCCTCACTATTTTTCATTAGCAGGTTATTAAGAGGATTCTTTGGTATCTCAAAGGCACTATTCATCATGGTTTATATTTTTAAAAATCCTCTCAACACCCCTTAGTTGCCTATTTCGATGTCGATTAGGTTGGGGATCCTGATAATTATAGGTCTACTTATGATTATTGCATTTTTTGGTAGAAATCTAATCAGTTAATCCTTAAAAAAGCAACATGTGGTAGCCAAATTGTCCATAAAAGAAAAATATCAAGGCCTAGTTTCATCTACAACAGAAGTTATTTAAATTCAGTAAATACTTCAAAAGCTCAGTGTCTCTCTTACTCAACACCTCTTCTTTTATATAATAACTTATCTGCTATTTATATAACCGCAAGCCTCGTATTTCACAAAAGATCTAAACATATGAAGATTGATTTTCATATTGTTCATGAGAAGTTATAGCGTGGCAATCTTTTAGTAAAATGTGTTCCAACCAATGATCAAGTGGTAGCATATTGACTAAGGGATTACTTTAGCATCATTTTTCTTGTTTGCGGTCCAATCTCAACATAGATTCTCTCGCATTTAGCTTACAGGGTGGTGTTACGGAAATATAAGTTTCTATTAACTCGTTCAAATTTGGGAATACATCTCCTAACGTTTCTCAACAGAAGGGATAAGCTCTTATCCTTGGCCCGCTAACTTTATTTTATCTTGTGGCTTCATGTATGTAGAAAGTCATATTTTATAGCTTTAAATTAATCTTATAATATCTGATGTACTTGTAACTAGTTTTTATATTTATAATGGAAATAAATTCAAGATGGAATAACATAAGATATAAAAAAATTTGACGGAATAACATACGCTAAAAGAAAATTACAAATTACCAACGGAAATTACCGAAGAAATTTTTTTATAATAAATTGGCACAAAAATTTAATTCTGTTGGTAAACTTGTTGGAAAAAAATTAGTATTTTGTAACAGAAAAAAATTCGTCGATAAAGGCGAAGGGAATTTATTCGTGAAACTTTGTTGATGAAATTAACGACGAAATAGTAACAATCATCGTAAAAATAGACGACAATAGTTGGCTATAAAAGTAAGCAACAGAGTTTACCAATGGAAGAAATTTCCGTCTATAAATGCAAATGACATCAGTGATGTTGTTTAAATTTAAAGTAAAACAACCTGAAGCCCCTCCCCCTTATCATTATTCTGCAATTTTTTCATCTTCTTTAGTCCTCCTCTACGCATTCTCTTCTTCCATTTGCTCATCTTCCGTCCTTCTTTCACCAAGTGCTTCCATTGTGATGGGTTTTTCATCTTGAGGTAGGTTGTCCACTACTACTCTTGGGTTAACTTTATTGTCTTCAATTTTTGTATGTGAACTGTTGTATGTTGGGTGTATTGGTGTTACTGTGGATTGACTCGTGAGGGTTTATTTGGGTTATTAATGGGTCATTGTTTGTTGTTATGTGGTTTTGATGGTGACTAATGGAAGAAGACAATAGTTTTGAAAAAAAGCAGAGATGAATTTCAATAGCGTACCAAGTGTTCGATGAAGTTCTGTAAGAGATCTCTAACATCATTTATAATCTAGAATGTTTGTTAGTGATTCATTAGTTTATAGAAAGGTTGTTTTATTAGTTGAATTATGTAAAGATATGTATCTTGATTGAACTACATGTATAATTGCCAATTAAAGATTACTTTAAAAGTATTACAAGATGAATTAGGGGTTATTGAAGTTTATGAAGAGCTGTTCAAATTTTGTCCATGAAAAGAAGTGTTATATATACTTTACTCTTGGCTATGAAATGTTAGTCAAGTTGGTTTGAGTTTAGGAAGCAAATTAGGTGTTGAAATATGTCCCTTTAAATTGATTTTATAGTTACCGCAAATTCAAGTTAAACATGAAAAATTGTTGAACTTATGTATGGCTATTTTAGAGTGAGTTTCGATTACTCCATTTGATGGTGATACTTTAAAATCCATATGTATTGATTGACCAAATGAAGTCGTACCATAGGTGTCTTTGAAAGGTAGGAAAATGTTATAATAGGTATAAGAGTGAAGCAATATTCGCTTTTGTCATACATGAAATTTACTTCATTAATATCTAGTTTATATATAATAAAACATATATGTAAGAATTCAAGTAATATATAACATTATTAAAATCTAATTGGATAAATCTATCTTTATTGAACTATTGAAATGAAAGTATCTATCTAAAGTCTTCCACTAGCATAATTAGATTATTGACTTATTTTGTTTGTTTTGTAACAATTGCCTTGTTGACTTGATTCTTTGCATTGTAGCTTGGTATAGTAGGAATGGTAAATAAGCCTTAAATCGATTTAGTCTGATCTAAAGTAAACTAATTTAATTTAAGTTGATTGAAGTTTAATTTAGACTTGAGTTTTTTTTTTAACTTTTTAGCTTCATATTGGACCCAAGCTCGAGCTCTACAACCTGACTAGACCCAAAACTCGACTATAGATATGAAAAACAAATCCCAGTTTTCGCTTCTTCACTTCTTCTCTTATTTGTTTGCTTTACTATGTCACTTCTATAATCTTTCTTCCATCTTTCTTCTCTGTCATAACAACTCTTTCGCTTTCGTCGTCTTTCTTTTCATAATCTTTCTTCTATCTTTGTTGTCTCTATCACAATACCTCTTCTACTGTCATCATCTTTCTTTTCATCCCTATTCCTTTTCCATTACTAATGTTCTTTTGTCGGTAATGGAAGGTGGTGTTGATAGTATTATTATTGTGATATTAGTGATCACTTTTTGTCTTTGCAATAAAAGGAAGTGTTATTATTGTTGTATTGGTTGTGTTGTCTTGTTATTGTCGTATTGTTGACCATTTACTAGTATTGTTATTCCTTCAATCCAATCTTTGATCGGAGAAGATAAGGATAAGCATTAATTGAAGGTGTGAGGGTGTGGAGTCAAACTTTTTGATAGGGTCGGTGGTATTTAGGCAAGTTTAAGCTTCAACCGCATTTGAAACTAAACAAAATCTGATCAAGTTCAAACTTAGATGGCATGAGGCAAGCCCTAATCAATCTATCTTCCATCTAATTTGAAGTTTGAAGGTGAACACCCAACTACATTTAATTATTGTAATAATAAATGCATATGATTTAGATTCTATAAATAGAGATAGAATTATTGATTAGATATTTGAAATTAACCTTAAGATTAGGGTTGGATATATTTAAGTTAAATTTTCGTAAAGAATAGAAGAATTATTGCATATTGTATTTGTCTCACTAAAATCATCATATATGAGGTTTGAAAGTACCTAAGGATTAAAATTCATATATGAATTCATATATGATTATTTCACTTAATGGTATTAATATAGGTAAGTATGTAGTTAAATGATTTTGACTCATTTTTTAAACGAACAAAGATCTTATGGATGTTATCAAAAAGTTTTTTTTTTGTCTATTCTAAATTAACTTTTCAATTTCTTTTAGTTTTAAAAGCTTATCACCTCTTTCAGTATATTCATATAACTAGAATTCTCCCCTTGGAAGGTATTTAGAATTCTCTCTAAATAATATAGCTCATTTTCATAAAAAGAGGCATTGCAAGTTATATGTAGATTTAGAGTTAGAGGATCATAACACCTACACTGTTTTTGAAAATTTGAATAGCCAACAAAGATATTGTTTTATGCATAGATCAATTTTAGTTTGAATATCTTAATGTTTTATGCAAAGATATTGTTTTATTAAACTGAATTTGTTTAGTAAAAGACATAAGTGATCCTATAAGGATTTAAGCATTCATGAGATGATCTTGCAGAAAAATTGTGCCTATTTTTGCCTTGAGTATTCTTTAAGTTTAGAATGTGATCCATACATGAATTTCCTTTTGCTTAGGACTTGAGGATGATAGATGGCCACATATGCTATGTTGTCTACATTTATAAAACGCAATATGATCATGTGAAGATTCAGACATAGTTTCATCAATAAAGTTAATTGTTGTCTTTGTCCATAATAATGGTTTTGCATAATAATGTTTTTTGCATTTTGTCCATATATAATATTGCGAAAAATGGTTATAAGTTGTAGGATATGAAAATATTAATAAAAGGAAAACAAAATATGTAATACATAACTTAAAACTCAAGCATATCTGTACATATGCTCAATTCAAAAACTTATCAAAAACTAGCTAATTGCTTATTGTGTTTCTTACACGTCATGTTTTTTGTTGAAGAGCTTCAATAATTGTCTAACCTCATTTGTCTTCTTTGTAGTTTGCGATTGTCTGTCTATCAAGATAAGTCGTTCAACAAAGTAATGTCTACAATGTGATCGATTTTGTGTTGTTATTTGCAATTTTACCTCTAACAATGATTGATGAGTTTTTAGGCTAGGGTTTAATAGTCAAGTATTTATGTTTAGGTATTGTTTAAATTGAAACTTAAAGACTTGAACTTCAATATGATTAATTCAAATTTATTATTAACATAAGAAATTCACGTTATTGATATGACAAATCTTTCCATAATAAACCCCTACGATATTATATAGGCTGGAAACCTGTGATGCAACTCCCATGAGGCTTATTGGTGAAAAATTTCACGAGTCTAGGAGTCACAATGAGAAATTACTTTCTCGATGCGTTTGGAGTAACAATGCCACGGACCATAGTGCTTGTTTAAATTCAAACTTTGTAAATGAATTTCAATGTGATTAATTCAAACTTAGTATTAACATAAGATACTTAGGTAATTGACATGACAATTCTTTGCATAATAAGCCCCTAGGATGGTATATAGGTTGAAAACTCATGATATAACTCCCATGAGATTTATCGGTGAAAAATTTCACGAATCTAAAAGTCACAGTGAGAACTTGGTTTTTTGATTCATCTGGTCTAACAATGCCACGTACCATAATGCTTGTTTAAATTCAAACTTTGGAAATGAACTTCAATATGATTAATTCAAACTTAGCATTAACATAAGATATCCACGTAATTGACATGACAATTCTTTACATAATAAACCCCTAAGATGGTATATAGTCTAAAAACCAGTGATGTAACTCACATGAGGCTTGTTAGTGAAAATTTCCATAAGCCTAGGAGTCACAACAAGAACTTGTTTTCTCGATTCATCTAGTTTAACAATGTTACGTACCATACGTAACAATTAACAATGTTACCTATGGAATATTATAATTCCATAGGTAAATTACTGACAGAATAATGTATTCTGTCAAAAAAATTTAGTAACGGATAATATTGTCCATAGGTAATATTTTGCAACGGATACTGTATGTCCGTCTGTGAATTTAGCGACGGAATATTGTAATTCTGTCAGTATATTTAGCGACGGATTTACAATTTACCGTCACTAATTTCACTGATGGAATATTATGAATCTGTCGTAAATTTAGCGATGGAATATTTTATTATCATCTGCAAATTTACCAATGGAAATAAAAAAATCTATCGTGAAATGCACCGAATCAACTGAAATATAAAACTCCGTCACGAAATGTACATACGACTATACAATATTCCGTCGCACAATCTTTGAAGAATTCACAACATTCGTCATCAAAATTTACCTACGGTCGTTTTTTCGAAGATTCTTTCTGTCGATAACTTCTGTAGATAAAACTTAATTTTCTTTTAATGATAAGATATCAAAATAATGTTATTTGTGTTAAGGTCTTCGAACTTGTGCCAACATTATCTATTCTAGATGGTTATAAAGTGCTTAATCACATGTCCATTAGAAAAATTTATTGGCGAAACTTATCTCCTCATTTTCATTTTCTTACTTCTTCAATATCCTCCCAAATCTCTTATCTTTCCTTTTTCCTTTTCATACTCCTTGCCAGCAATTATGTTATTAAACAAGATGGCTAAGTGCAAAATATTTTGTAAATAGAATACTTTTTAATATATAAAAGTAATACATTTTTAATGGTTAAAGGACTACGAATTTCCTTAAAAGAGTTAGATAACATATGAAAAAGATGACCCACTTTTGTAAAGAGATTAAAATATCGTTGATTATTAAATATAATTCGATTTTTAATAAACACTATGTATTTTACGTTCTTAGGTTCCTAGTCAAGTCCAAGCAACATGTTTCATCTGATCTGACTAGGTCACATAACTTTTAACATTCTGCTGGCCGTTTCCACTTATCATAAAATATAAAGATACCTTCATAATAATTATAAAAAAAATTAAAACATTAGAAGCTAAACGTAGAATAACATAGTCCAACATTTGAAGAAGTCTAGGTTGGTGACTAAACACCAAAATCAATTCCAAGTAAGCAGGACCAAGTGCCACGGGGTACCCCACCATGATAGCCGTTGTTCAATGCCCAACGTCCCGTGGAAGATCCGTTCCCAACGGTCATGTGTAGCTAGACTTCTAGACCGTTAACGTTAATTTAGGAGTTAATTAGATGGATATGTGACTTGACCTATTTTTATTTTTATTTTTATATATTAGAAATTATTATTTAATATTATTGAATTGTTGTATAAATTTTATTATTTTTTGTTTATTTATAATTTTAAATAAACACGTAAAACGGAAGACAGAGTCCACTTCCATTCAATTTCAAGGTTTATATAAAGTAGTAGCAACAACATGCTCATTTATTCAATTCCACTCAGTGCGAACTATTTTACAATCTTGTTAATTCTATCATTGCCTACTTGTTCCCCCAAAACCTCAGACTGGTTTCTTCAACTTCTTTGCCCTCCATCACCAACCCAAGACCAAGACCACCCTTGTTCACCACCACCATCAACTGTTTCTTCTTCAGATTCATCTTTTAAATCCACCAAGAGAATGGATCCTGTAGAATTGAAGCGACTTTTCCAAGCGTTTGATCGGAACGGGGACGGGCGCATCACCAAGGAGGAGCTGAATCATTCGCTACGGAACCTTGGCATCTTTATTCCAGACATGGAGCTAACTCAGATGATCGAGAAGATCGACGTTGATGGCGACGGTTGCGTCGACGTTGATGAGTTCAGAGAGCTGTATCAGCAACTCATGGACGTGCAGGATGCGGACGACGACATGATGGAGGCGTTCAACGTGTTCGACCAAAATGGAGATGGTTACATCACGGTTGATGAGCTCAGAACTGTTTTGGCCACCCTCGGGCTCAAGCAAGGGAGGGCGTTGGACTTGGAGGACTGCAAGACCATGATAATGAGGGTGGACGTGGATGGAGATGGAATGGTTAACTTTAAGGAGTTCAAGCAAATGATGAAGAGGGGTGGTTTGAGTGTTCAAAGTTGATCAAACAAACAAATATACGTTCATGCTTGGGGGAGACGAACACTACCATTGCAGGGTCAATTTGTATATATTTTTCAACGTCAAGGACACCACCATTGCTGTGGACTTCCTTTTTTATCTTTATGATTTGATTGTGGTAATTATTTTTTCACTAATTAGTAGTGTTCCTTCGATTATAGTTAGTTGGATTATATACTACGTGATTGTGTTGTAAGTTCACTTTTTATTTTTATTGTTAAATTGCCTCTTAGTCCTTTAATTTATTTTATTATTTATGAGTCTTGAATTGTGATTATGTCACATCTTCAAGTCACAAAAACAACTTTTTTTATAAAAAATGCAAATAGAAAATACTCGTTATTTGCAAAAACGAGAGCTTTATATCTTAAAGATACGTTGTGATTATTTTTAATCTATTTTATATTGTTTGCATCATTGAAAAAATAAGATCAATTTTTTCGTTTAATTCTCTAAGACAAAGATTTTAACTATTGGATATGAGTTCATTAAGATGTTTCAAACATTAGGAGAAATGTTGACTAAAAAATTAAGTAAAATAGAAAATATCAAAACATTAGCAACTTTCAAGGAACAAAAATGGATTACGCGCAACTAAAAGAACAGAAGTCACATGCAATATCAAAAAGGAAACTTGTCTTGAGGAAATCTTGTTGTGTATTTGAATTAAGTTAGCGCACTGATATACATCAAGGAATAAGCAAAAAATACAGATAACTAGAAGAGCTAGAGGAAGTGTCAGAAGCACTTGCGGTGAACTATGGATGGTCCAGTTTCATCGTAATCTCCCTTGGTAATGTGTTGGTTTTGAGGGAACACAACTTTAGCGAGTATGGCCCCTCCTACCCATGCCGAATACTGTGTCAACTGCTCTGGCATGTATTCTGGAGGCTGCAATAGACCAGAGAAAACAATTTAATCGTGCTTAAGATGATCAATTCATATCCATTGCAATTACAGATCCTTTAGTGCAGCGTCAAGGATAATGAAACATGAACCACCAAAGACTGTTCAAATGAATGAGATGGATTCCTTCAATCAACATCATTACTACTACAGAATCAATAAGGATTTAATGCTTACAGCTTTCCTATTTTACTGTAGTGGTCCAGCTGTAAATATCAATTATTGTTAACAGGGCACTTCACAGACCAAGCTAAAACATCCATCCATCAAAGGTTAACCAATCATGCACTTAATGCATGTGAGATGCAAACATCAACATCAAAATAAAGACTTGTGATCATAGTACGAAGAAACTGACTCTAAGATGTTTGGTCTTTATCTAATAGGAAGGTTAAAATTGATGTTGGAAGCTTAAGTTCATCTAAATGGGGGAAAAAAAAAAAAGTTGTCACCTTTACAAGCGAAGGGCGAATGGCTGATGAGCACAGGCTAGACTCCTTCTGAAACCTATCTTCAAATCCTGTTGTGGACATGAAAAATACAATCCATCAACTCCTAAAACTAACTCATCATTCATAGAAGTTACGCCATGTCACCGATAGGTAGCACATGAATTCTGATATCAGCAAAGGAAATAAAAACTCACCAGGCATAGATGTTATGCCACCACAAAGTACTGTATTCTCCAAAAGCTGCCTATGGTTCTCAGAAGAAACTGTTGAAATAGTCCGTACAAGCTGCTCAACAATACCATGAGCCTCTAATCCCAATATAGAAGGATGGAATAAAGCCTCACCAACAGTGTACCTTTCTTTCCCAATAGTTATCACCTAATGACCCATCCAAAGGGATATTGAAGTTCTTGAATTTACATGAAAATTGTGCAGTACTACATTAGGAAGTTAGTTCATGCCAAATTTGCTTCAACACAAAGCATTTGACCACATTTGTTAGGCTATTGAGTGTAACTAGAATTGTAAACCAGAAGGTTCATGCAGTATATTGTGTTTTCTCCCTGTTATAAAAATGAGCATAATGCATAACGTAGACATTGAAAAACTACTTGGCAGAACTAGCCATTTATACGAGGAATCCACGAATGCAATCAAGAAACAAAATCACCATACCTCATTATTTTATGGCTAAGAACAAATAAATTAATCGCATTAAATTATTAGATAATTCCAGAAAATAATGTGATGTAAGATTGAGCGAGAAGCATTTCAAATCAACTCTATTTTGAGAACATTGCAAAAGCACAAAACCTGTCCATCAGGAAGAACGTGTTGCTCTGTCTCACTTGATTGCTGGGTTTTTGCATAAGCAAGATCATCCTCAGCACAGCATGAATACTTTTCTTTCATTAACTCAATGTCTGAGACTCTAAGATTCACATGAGGAATAGATTTACTGAGCTCCTGGGCAAGCAACTTTGTCAAATCAATCCCTCCAATCTCAAACCTCCTTGAGGCGATGTGCTGAACGGCACCTTCAATTACCAGAGCAATATCTGGAAATGTAGGGGATCAAAATTGGTAACAGGATGGAACCTTTTCAACATTAAGCTACCATGTCATCCATTAAGGGCACAGCACAAAAAACTCACACATTTGCTTTGTTTAAAAGCCATTAAAATACTTCCTTTAACTGTTCAGAGAAAATTTACAGTAAATTATGAAGGACTTCATAACTATTCTGTTTTACTGAAGATTGCAGAACAACCCACATCATCATTTTCGTCCAAGCCTAAATCAGTCCAAGTCACTTCAGGACTAGGGTCAAGTGATGATACTTTCCCTTTTTAGTTCATACCAGTTCATCCCTTAGCTTACATGAGTGTATTTTGATGCATCCACTAGCATATCTTATATGTGAACAAAGAATCTCAACTAACTTCCTCCAGGAAGGATATTAGTGAAATGGTCACCATAAAGACAAGTGGATGGTAAGCTGTAAAATGTTTTCGTGAATCATGCATGCACAATTATTTGATAAAGCAAGGTAAAAGTAGCTGGACACAAGAACACTCATGAGATTAAAAGAGATAGACTACCAATTTTCCCATGACCAATATCAACTGTGCACCCTGAAATACGTCCAACTGCATAAAGTGATAGTATTGCTTGCTCTGAAGCATAAAATCCAGAGACATTAAATGTTTCAAACATCAACTGCACCAATTGTTCCCTGACAGCCTGTATAACAAATTCTTATTAATTTTGGAAGCTCTAGACAAGCTATTTAATTCCACAATCATCTTGGTAGATGAATAACTCACTCTAATTTGCAAGAAATAAATAAATAAAAATAAAGCATAAAATTGAGTTAATATCAGGTTCAATAAAATGGTCAACAAATTTGCACTGCACACAGTCCCTGCACTAAATTATATTATGAAAAACTTGTTTGTTTAATACGACACAATAATTCTTATCTAAATTAGAAACTTTGAAGAATATGATTATCAATACTTATCACCGAATGAACTTAAATGAAAATCAAAGATCACAAGTGATTTCAACATCCAAGCATCGAGTTATAAAGTTGGAATTGGCATAATTTTTCACACACACACACGTACACATAGGGAAAGAAAAAACGAATCAACAAAGTCGGCTAACCTTGGGGGTACAGAGTGGATCAGTAAACAAGATTTGTCCTTCATTACCCTCTTCCCATTCAAGACCAGTGTATAGAACATAATGCAGCAAATCTTCCATAGCATCCCAATCTCGTATAAAACCCCGAACAACAGGATCAACACATACATCCTCCAACAATGAATTATCAGCTGAAGACCCATCTTCAAGTGTGCGTTGCATTTGAGTAGGTATAATCTATCCCAAAGGTTCATATTGCAATCAACAAGAAGAACACACTAGGGAAGAAATTAATTCACAACGCCACATCAAATTGAGCACAAACACAAGAGCCATTAGAAACTTTTCTCAAGAAAGAAACATTCTTTTTCTTTTACACTCGTTTATGAAAGTTTGCAACATTCTTCTCCCATTTTTTCCTTTCAAAAAAAATGCCGACAATAAACAATAATTCCAACCAAAAATCCTTTTCAATAAACAAAAAAGAAAAGAACTCTAGCTAGAACGAGAAGCTACAACAACAAAATAAGAGAAGGGAAATTCGAAGAAACGTAAAGGCGATAATTAAATCCCAATAATACCCGCACAAAAAAACTAAAAAAAGGGTCAAGACTCAAATTCGAAGCAAAGACTGATTACAATGGGAGGAGACTGATCGGGGACGGCCGTGCCCGCTTTGAGGAGCTTGGATCCCGCGTCTATCACCGCCGCCTCCATTTTGCAAACTCAAAGAAAAGAAGAAGGAACCCTGAATTTGAATATTTAGGATACACGCACGAACAACAAAATGGATGCAGAGAGAAGCAGAAGAGTTGCAAGTTTTGGAAGTGGATAGAGGCTACAACTAGCGCTTTGGCAATCCTTCCTTCATTTTAAAGTTTCAAACTTTAGTCACTGCTTCGGCTATCCTCTCACCCAGTAAGATTCTTCCTTTTGTTTTATTTTTAAATTTCAGATTTGCATTTGTAATAAAACTAAAACAAGGATTGTAGTAATATATAAATCTTTACTATGTTTACTCATTTAAAATTATTTTAATTATTTAAAAAAATTTATATTAAAAATCACTTTATTAAATTTGTATGAATTATTTTAACAGAATTTATTATTAAAATCATATTTAAATTGTCATATTTCACAATAAATATATAATTATCTTTATTAAAATAATTAAATATAAATTAAAATTTTAATAATCTTATTTTAGATAT
>JANITX010000005.1:11864386-11879583 GCA_027564395.1 Erythroxylum ulei
GAACAAAGAGTGCATCACATCCTCTTCCTTATCTATTTTGATCAATGACACCCCTACCACACTCTTCGTGGCAGCAAGAGGTCTTAGGCAAGGGGACCCCTTATCCCCTTACCTTTTCATTCTTTGTATAGAGACTCTTAACTCTCTTATCAAGTGTGAAGTGCTCAAAAATCCAAAATTCAGATATCATGCAAAATGTAAGAAGATTGATTTGAGTAACCTATGTTTTGCAAATGATCTATTTTTATTTTGCAAGGTCAGGATGGATTCTATACAAAGTTATGTGGTAGCTATTAGCAAATTGAAAAACTTCTCTGGTCTACATTTCAACCCAACAAAGAGCTATTTTCCCCTATCCAAAAACGTTATTGCTTTGGGACCTCTCATCTCTCAATCAACTGGAATGCAATTCAAACACACACCTCTGTTATATCTCGAGTTACCAGTCTCTACTAAAAGACTTGCATATGCATAATGCATTCCACTTCTAGAGAAAATACAGAGAAAGATTAGTTTATGGGTAAATAAGTCTCTCTCCTAAGTTGGGAAGGTGCAATTCATCAAATCGGTGTTAAACTCGCTCTATATTTATTAGAGCTCTCATATATTTCTTTCTCGAGGCATTATCAAAACGATCAAAAGAATCATCAAAAACTTTCTATGGAATCATTCAAACGGAGCAAAAGGGTCAGCTAAAGTGAAGTGGCTGATATTTGTTTTCCCAAAGATGAAGGAGGCTTAAACATAACTCCAATCAAAATCACAAAACAAGCCTTACTCTTGAAAAGACTATGTGGATCCTCATGAATAAAAATTTATTTTGAGTAAAATGGCTCCACTCTTATTTTCTCAAAGAAAGAAGCTTATGGAGCATTCAAAAATCTACCTCATACTCTTATTTTCTCAACTATATCCTGAAATTGAGAGACAAAGTCCGAGAAGATATCTTTTGCAAAATTGGGAATGACACCTTGACATATGTCTAATTTAACAATTGGTCTAACATAGGACCTCTCATACAACGATACAACACCCTAAGCAGTCCCCAAACCTCTTCACTCATTCTTAAACTCAACTTCATGATTATAGAGGGAACATGGACTTTCCCTCAAAACTGGAGGCACCTTCAACCAACCAACCTACCCCAACCAGCCTCTTCTGATACTTTCTACTTGTAGACTTAACCTATCCTTAAACTCAACAACAAGACCACTAAAGATCTGCTACAAAATAAGAAACCGAAGATTGAATAACATAAAATCATTTGGACCAAGGTTTTGATCCTAAGAGTATCCTTTATACTATGGTTAACAATCTAGAACAGACTGAATACCAAATGCCCTATCTGCAAATGGACAGAACCTGTCCAATGTGCCAATTCCATATGGAAACAAAAGACCATCTCTTCTTCATATGTCCTTACAGTAGCAATATATGGGATTTTATAACTAGCATATGTCTGTGGCTAAATCTAAGGTACACCATCACAGAGATTGTATAAAAATTTTCTAGCCATTCAACCCCCCGAAACCCAAATAGACATTTTCAAATCATATCCTTGGGGCTCTGTGTTTATAGGTTGTGGAAGGAAAGGAACCTCAGATGGTTTAAGGGAACCACTCATCCAGAGAGGTTCTTGTCTCTGAAACCCTAAAAGAACTCAGAGAGCTCATCCTACTCAAAAATCTCAACTAGACATCTAACATAAGTATCTTAGCCTCTTTGAACGTATAAATCGAGGCTAAGCTCTAAATTTTCTCAACACACGAGCATGCAAGACAATCAAAGGACGTACAAAACTGAAATAAGAACAAAGAAGATGTAAACAATTACCTAATCGGTCGAGTACTCTGTTAGCTTTAAAACCAACAGATCTCCACGAACTCCATTTCTCTCGCCATTGTGCTCTGTGGCGGTATATACATAATTTGGGAAACTTTAGTATCTATGGCTACAGGAGGATTAAAATAGGGACGATGCATAAAGATTAGCTTTCTTACCTCGAATTAGATGGAAGGAAGCCGAGAAACAAGATTGTCTCTGTTTTCATAGCCCTAATTTGGAAACACTAGAACCTCTAACATGCAGATGGGAAAGATCTTTACCTTTGTTACAAACAACTATGTTTTGGTGCAACTAACGTGTTTTCTATTGTTATGTCGTCGTTCCAGTAGAGTGCTAATTGGGGTGCTGTCGTTTTATTATTGTTGTAAAAGACTGAAGAGAGTGATGACCCTTTCCGATAACTGTTCTTTAATCCTAATTTATCAATACAATTTTTTTAACTTTCAAAAAAAAAGTAAGAATAATGTGTGACCTTTATTGCACGGACTATCATTGATAAAGACAATCGCAATAAACATGTTTAACAATTCATTCTAGACACGTTAGAAATATAAGGAGACTTATTAGTATAAACTAAACATTTTTCATGCAGTATTGTATTTTCTAAATTTTAAGGCCACTCATAAAAGTCAAGATCTCAAGACTTTTGAGGACAAAGTTCATAGTGATACTCTTGTACAGCACAGCTATGAAGTAATGATTGGATTTCTCAGGTGAAATATTGAATGTAAGTTGTTTTTAGGAATGACAATAAGATGGCCTATGACTCAGAATCAGGTGTTTTCAATGGGTCAGGCTTAGGTCCAGGCCGACCTAAAGCTCAACTATTTTAAGCAAAATGACATAGAAGAGTTAGGTCTCAGCCACCAAGTTTGGACCTAATTAAAAAAAAGTTATTTTACACTTTTAATTTTTAAAAATTAGCGAGGTCAACCGATTGCAATCCATAGTTGTTTTTAGTTATGCACTTATTACTCAATTTATCTTATTCCCATTTTATTAAATTATCATAATTCAATTGTTAGTGTGCATTATCTATTTATTTTAAGATAATTTTAAATATAAATTCCATATTATTCTTTTGACAATCAATGTATTGACATATATTAATTGTTTTATAGATGTTTTTGGTGGTAATTGTTATTTTTATAATGACTATTTACCTTTTTGTAAAGGAGTTTTCTCAAAAAAATTTGCAACTTGATTAGATTGCTTACAAACCTATGTCTCCATTTATTGTTTTAGAATAATAGCAATTTAATGTGTAATTTTGTTTATGCGTATGAGCCTTACTTAATGACAATTTTCTTTTTATTTCTTATGGAATCACCACACGAGATCAACAGCAACCCATCAACAAGACGGGGTAGAATAGAAGTTAAATAGGAATGAAACCGGTTTTGTTTATGCGGATGAGCCTTATTTCATTGGTGATTCCATGTTGATTGTATCCTTGAATACCTCCTCTCTTTCTTGATTAGAACTTGATTGTCTGTGCATATGTAAAATTGTGGAGAAGTTAAATCTTTCTTATTAAGACCAATAGAGTTCACAGATCAGTCTATAGATGGTAATAAAATATACATAACAACATAATCTGACAATAGCTACATGGCTCTCTGTCTTTCCAGATGCTTTTGACAAAAGTGTTGTGCACAAAACCCACATCAAATTTAAAACAGAGGTTAATAGGGCCATGAAGGAACAGGTCTTCCGTGTAAAACAACAGAATGACCCGTCTAATATTATAACCAAACATTCTTGATTTGAGCATCTATGTTCATCCCCCGCCAACTTAAAAAGAGAATGAATGCTCGTAACACACCAGACGTCTCTACATAAATTTCATTTTAAGAGCTATAATTGACACTTTCCAGACTCTGTACATAATGCTTTGCCAAATCGAAAGTCTCAAACAAACTCTTAGTGAGACCCACTTCCCTGTTCAAGGAGGCTTTCTGTGTTATGGCCACTGCCCCGAGCTCTTTCCTTCCAAATCTGCTCAACTTCAACAAACGTCAGCCCTTTGGTCTCGGGCACAAACAAAATAACAAAAATCACTGCAGCTACTCCCACACAGGCGAGAATCAAGAAAGTGCCTCCCGTCCCGATGGCATCAGCTATTGACAGGAAGGTCTGGGCCACTATCAAATTAGATATCCAATTTACAGTTGCCGACATACCCCCACATAGCCCTCGATATTCCTCGGGATATATTTCTGAGTTAACAGTCCATGGCACGGGTCCCATTCCTGGTGCGAAGAAGGAAATATAAAGTACTAACCCTACAACAGCAATCCACCCATACACACTCGTAGCAGAACCAGATGACTGAGCAAAAAATGCACCGGCAAGAACAAGCAGCGATGCAATCACACCAGCTAAACTTGAGAGCGCCAACTTCTTTCTGCCAAAATGGTCAATGAGATAAATCCCAACTACTGTTCCAATTGCATTCATGGCAGCAACAATAAGGGACAAGAGAAGTGCCAACTGATTAGAATTAAAACCAGCCATCTGGACAATAGTTGGGCTATAGTACATGACTGTATTGATACCAGTGAATTGTTGAAAAGCCTGCATCATATAGAATACTTGGTTATTACTTTCCATTCTTTGCTTTTGCGTGCTAAAAACTTTTATTTAAAAAGTTATCAAGTACACGATCCAAACCAACAGTGTCTCTGACATTTGAAAGAATGAAGTTGACAGACATTATGCAAACTTAAACAGTATGCTTGAGAAAATTTCCTTTTTCTGAGATCAACTAACCTGTTTTTTAATCTGAACATAACATTCATATATTGCTTTTTATATTCTATCAAATTAAATCTTCATATACATTTCTTGGTCCTTTGGCTAATCAAATTCACCTCTGAATTAGTATTGGTTGCATAGAATAAAAATTCCTGATGTAACAAGGACGCATTAAGAGCATGAAATAATTTATATAATTCAGGTGTTTGACCAATGATACCTGGAGTCCAGCCCCAGCAAGAAATGCAAGTCTGATTTCTTTTGATTTGAATACATCCAAATATCTGACATGACCCTTTTTCAGACGCTCATCCTCTGAAGCCGCAGAGAGGTGTTGAATTTCGTCCTCTAATCGATCAATGTCATATATTTTAGCAAGTATCGATATGGCTTTAGCTTTATCACTCTGCACATTGAAACATTGTCCATATGTCATTAAGTCAACATACAATCTACATCATGATAAATCATATTGTTAAAATAGCTCTTCAAAAATTGAAACATAGATAAAGAATAGATTTATATGCCGCCTACCTTCATAAAAAGCCATCGAGGAGACTCTGGCATAAAAAGCATAAGGCAGAACTGAATTACAGCTGGCACACCAGCAGCTCCAAGCATCCACCGCCACGTTCCTGGGACCTGATGAAACAATTGAGACGTCAAAAGCAAATCAAGCAAATTCTAAAACCCTCTTAAATCTGACCATATGACCACATATACCCTAAAACCAGAAGAATTTCAGCTGACTATATATTTAGATGAAGAAATGGTAAATAAATTATGATATGAAATTCATCAAATGCAAACCTATAATGAATGAAATTCATTAATTACAAACCTCTAATGAATGAAATTCATCAATTGCAAACCTACAATGTAGGTACACATTTAATTTATCCAACTTGAAAATTTTGTGATCAATCTGGAAATTATGTTACTTAAACATGTTTCACAAAGCCCCTGCATTTCCAAAAGAATCAGAATAACAAGGTATCACTACCGTTCCAAAAACACTGATAGTAGGTGAGCTTTATACGATGGAATAACTTCCATCATGGTGTAGAAACAAAAGGGCTGGCAAAGCTGGACCAAGAGGAGCTGCGCCACTTAAACTTAAAAAATTAAACCGTAAGATGCAGAGAAATACATATAGAGAGCAGCAGAAGTAATAATCTAATTAAAAGGAGCATCTAGTGAATTTTAGTATAAACATTGTTACCCATTTATGAGGCATCTATCTATATAAGTCACTTGGCTCATACCATGGACCTGAGATCACATCATACTTTCACCATAATGAAAGAGAGGGTAAATTTATAGTAGAAAAGATTCTCAGAAAGTGACAATGTCGAAGTCAAATAACTTTTAAGTATGGCTTTAAACAAGCAGAAATCGGATACAAGTAAAGGATGTCATACATTATTCTCTACAGTCTGCATTATACAAATCCCGAAACTCCGCAATGAGCTTTCAGCTTAAAGGAATTCTAATGTTGGTTGCTGTCACTTTTTACGTTCTTTTCTCAAAAACGATAGCATAAGCTCCAGCACATTACAAAAAAAATTTCATTCTCAGATTGTCAACTATTATGTAAGAGTAATACGAAAGCACTAGAATCGACAAATTCATGTCATAAAGGATGAAGCATTGTAATGCGCTGCTTTCAAAAAATATGGAAGGAAAGCTTATAACTCCACTGTCACCTACTTTCACCCAATAGGAATGAATCACGTCATTCAGTAGACAGGAAGGAGTGAAAAAGGCTCCTCAGTGATGTTTCTCAAATCAAGATTTTAAAATGCAGTCTCCAATATTATCTTGCTGTCTCAAAAACTTTAACGCAACCAAAAATATATAATGAATGTAATAAAATGTTTATGCAGTACTTTTGCATTCAAAAGTAGAAATCACCAAAAAAAAACATACATTGAATGCAGAATTACGGACTTCATATAAGTAGTCAACTTAGTCAAACTGATCTCTTCTCTAAGATACACTTGAAAATTGTCCAAGATGCTTCAAAATTTTCAATTTCTCCATGTTAAAATATTTGATACTCTGGACTCAATTTGGATGGTGAAGCTAAGGTTGCTGGACAATGATATGTACCCCATTTGGACAATGATATGTACACCATTTGTAACTTTGTCGCGGTTTTAACTGCCAGGACAAATTGTCAAAGAATTCTCAAGTGATATATGCAGTGTCCTAAGCGAATTAGGTTTATTTACTGTGAATCTCAACATAACTGAAATTTTCCAAATTAGGACTAAACATAAGTGAACAGTATTATTTCAAAAATTAAATTAAAGGGGAACATTCGTATGTTTATACTTGATGCTTAAGTCATCATTTCATAAAGATACGTGAGCGTATAACTCAATGAACAAACAACCTCCGCACAGACTCAATGAAGCACAGACTCATGCCAAATATTCCTAAAGTTGAAAGTTTCACCGGTCATGGGACAGGTGACATTGAAATGTAAAAGAGAATAACATAAAGGCAGCAATTAAGTTTACCTCTGTAAAAGCAAGGTTAACAAGATAGGAGAGAAACTGTCCACCGGTTATCATGAGAACATTAGTGCTCACTAACCCTCCCCTCACTTCTGATGGGGATGCTTCTGCAATGTATACAGGAGCAGTAACAGATGCTATACCAACACCAAGGCCAACCAGAAGCCGTCCTAGTATAAGAACATATGGATCTGGTGCAGCTGCCATGACAACTGATCCAGTTGCAAAGATAACATCAGCAAGAAGTGTAGCTTTTTTACGACCATATGCATCATTAATCCAACCTCCGGATGCAGCCCCTATCATTGCACCAACCAAGGCCATGCTAACAATAGTTTCCTGCAGTACGATTGCAGAGGAAGAAGAAAGAAACAAATCAATAACAAGGAAACTGCTGACAGTAAGTACTACAACGTTCTATTAATTAAATCAAAGAAATAGAAATAAAGAAGAGAGTTAAAATCCAGAAACTTGTTACCTGTAGGAAGCTACTCTGGTTGACTGCCTCAAAGTCATCTTTTATGTACAAAAGAGCCCCTGAGATCACACCTACAATCACCACTTGAAAATCAGCTATGACGCTCTAAATATCATCATTCCATATTATTCCTGGGTGAACACCAAAAATCTTCTAGGAGAAGGAAACTATGAAATTACAGGAAATCAGATAAAATAAATCGATATCAGGTATTGACAAATCTCACAGCAAACAACTAAGAAAATACTTTCCAGCAATAGCTGCAAAAATGCTACGGGTTCTATTTTCCTGGATAATAAGTTAGCTCCAACTCCAATTAAAACGCCCAAAATAACAACAGATAACGCATCGTGGACCAACACATCAGATTTTACCAAAATAACTTAAAGGACCAGCAAAGAGGAGGTACAAGGTACCGGCATTCAGTTAACCCGTATCCACCAATCGAAAAATTATTAATAAATTAATCGGTACAAGATTATCCTGAAACCAAAGGCATAGTTATAATAATTAAAAAAGCAAAAACAAAAACTGGACAGCAATCCAGCCACTACTATACAATGCATAAGTGTTAAAATTAAAAGAAATAAATAAATAAAGAAGTAAGTACCTGTGTCGTAACCGAATAAGAGACCACCGATACCAGCAATCACAGTCAATCCAACGACATAGGGATTACTGAAATATGACATTCTTCTCTCTGGGAACAAATCCAAGTACCCTGAACTTCCCGGTAACGATTCTATCGTCATCTTTTCTTCTTCTTCACACTCAACACTCAATTTCACTACGACTTATCAATCAAAGAGAGCCGAGAGATTGGAAGAAGAGAGAGATGAGAGTGCCAAAAGAACTGCTGTATTATAACTCGGTAGATTTCGATTCCGATTCCGATTCCGATTCCTCCCTAAAATCGAGGACTCTACAAAGCGAGAAACGGGAGAACAGAAAAGGAACAATTTTTTCCTTAATCAAGCAAACATATAAATCCGCGTGAGCAGGAGTTTCCCGAAATGGAGATACGAAAATGAAACTCCATAGACAACAGCTGGATTATAGCTTTCACGAATCTGTAAAAAATATTATTCGCTCTCTTAAAATCGCCTGATTGGTTTCCGAGAAAATTAGACCGCGAAATCTTATCGAGAAAATTCCTTTTCAGCTTTAAGCTGTCCGTGAGGACTCGTCCGTGAAAAAGGGTCAAATATAATAATATATAGAGGCTGGACGATTTCCGATTTCCGATTTCCGAATTCGACATCAAAATTAATTGAAAATATTTTCTTTTCGGGATAAGATAAACTATCGGGGTAGGGTACATATCCTCCCTAACAAACCAATGAGATTCCAGCACCAGTATGAAAGTTGAAAGTTGACGGTATTATTAACCTATCATTATTCAGAATAACCATCAAAATAAACAACTTTTGGATTATGAGTTTAATATTTTGTCGGAAGAGGTTGAAGGGGATTGGCACGTGAATTTCACGCTTTCGTCTCTTTGAAAGTGAAGTCATACAGGTGCGAGCAACCTAGACAGACTAAGAGGGACTATTTGAATAAAAATGGGCTGCGGGATAGAAGGAAAAATAATACTAAAGCGGTTTAAATACTTGCTTGAAAATAAAACAATATTTAGAAGAAAGCATCAACATGGTATATCTAAAAATAAAACATGTTCTTATTGTCTCCAAAAAAAATTTATATAAAAAAATTATTATTTTAAATTTTGATCTCATAAAAAAAAAAATTTACTTTCATTAAAATTTTACCCCTACTCAAAAAAAATTTAGATTTGTCTCTAACTATAATTATGTAAATCTAGTATATCTTATGTCTTATTGGTCCTTATTTATCAAATATATTATATTTAACTTTTAAAGTTTCTCAAAATCTACGATAAATTCTAGCATGATTAAATTACATTTTCTATCTTTAACCATTCTTTATATATGACACAATATGTTCCTAAATATATTGGTATGAAATATAACATTTTTATTTAGTATCAGATAAATTTAAATTTCTTTAATTTTTCTTTAATTCTTTAATTAAATAGTTTATATCTATAGATTAAGATTTGCATATAGCAACATATGACTATCCAAATAATTACAAATGTTAAAATGTTTTGATTAAATTCTTTGTACGCGATTTTCTCTTATAATTCAATATTTTTCTATTACTCAATATTCTGATTAGAAATAAATTATATAGTTAATGTCTACTTTGTTGCATCCATACATGTTTGTTCTTTACTAGTAATTCAATCTATTAATGATATTTGAAAGTTATTTTCAAGGTGTCACTTGATCTTAACCAAGGATTTTCCAAATCAATACTAATTAAGAATAACATTACATTCTCCCTGATCACTTTAAAGTGATGAATCTTATATTAATCATTTAACTATCTTTATATAGTTCACGTTATATCAAATAATTACTAATTTAAATACCTTTAATTAGAATATATCATAAGTAATTCCAAAACATAGTAATATCTATATGAAGTAGTTTAAAAATCTTAAGTCAAATGACCATTTACATAATCATCAAAATAAGAATTTCTATAACTATACAAGTAATGTTTCATATAAAATTCTCATATCAGGTTAGTCGGTAAATTTGTTCTCTAATAAGTACCTACAAGTTTATTCAGATATCTTCATACTTTATTCTATAAGATCATCGACTTCTTTAATAAGAGAGAAGCATAATGTATGTTGATCTTTCTCCTATATTATTACCTAATTTCAATATAACAATGACTTAGAATAATTTAAGAAAAATACATAAATGCAATCCTAATTTTATTTACAATGTATATTTATCCCATGAACGTTAATTTATAGATCAATTAACTAAATAATTATATCATTGAAAAGTATAACTAACTAATTAATTATCGGCAGAGCATAAATCACCACAAACATGAATCATGACCAAAATTGTAGGAGTCAGAAATAATAATATCACAATACGTATCATATGGATTAACTTCTAACAATATGTTTTTTTTAGTATCTAAACAAACATGGCATGAAGGTATGGTCATTTATGGTTTATCCTAAAGACAAAAACATAATTGGTTGTCTTTCTCAAAAGATGTGAAATAGAATAGGAATCCTAGTGTTTGTGTGCCTGGCAAGAAAGGCTGTAGTAAAGGAAAACAGAGTATTACCTTCCAAGAAGCTGTTAATTACGAGAGAGCCATTCATTAGTTTGTTTTAAAATTAGGCTTCAAATGATTAGTTTTGCCTAATATTACAATTTATTGAATAAAATCTACGTGGAAATTAATGTGAATGGAATCGTTCAATTTGACATTCCATGTTAGCAAAGTTAACGCTAAATTATACTTATAATGAATTGAAATTTATAATACTTAAACAATAATTTATATATTTTATATTAATATTACAAAATAAAATAATATCTAAAAAAGAAATAAAGATTTTTTTTTTACTTTTGTTAATACAACATGATCTGCTTAAACATTTATGTTAATTAGTTCCAAGAGTCCATGAATTGGAAATTACCAATTGTTTATAGAGTGTAAGATCGCATGCTCATGTGAGTCACTCAAGCAAATAGAATATCCTTTTAGCAAGTCTTCTAAGTTCTAACTTAATACTAATAGTTATCGTCCCTTAAAACATGTTCAATTTTTTTAATCTAAGGAATTCATTAATTGCAACTATTATAAAATAATGCTATGAATAATATACTGAATTTGGTACCAGATTTGGTTATAGTACCTGTCAATACTAAATATCATTTCAAGTAATTTTTAAATTTATAAAATAGTCCTTAAATTTTTAAAAATTACAAAATAGTTCATCAATATATTATAAAATTTTTAATTTCACATTAACCTCATCTCAAAATATCATAATAATATAAATTTGAAATAATAACGATCTCTTTATTTCTATTAATATTACTTTTAACATATTTTACATATAAACAATAACCATAATTAATATAAGAAAAAAATTAATTATCATATATATATATATATATGATTGTTTAATTATCACACACACACACACACACACACATTCTATATATATAACTAAAATAATAATAAATACTTAAAATGTTACAATTTACATCATACAGTAAAGAATAATTACATCAAAACGTAATATAATAAGAATAATATAGGTTCGTGACTTTATAAGCATCACAATCAGAGTTTGTGTCAAGAAACACAAACAAACAAAAGTAAAACCTAAAACAAAAATATTTATAATTAAAAGTTTTATACTTATATGGCATATTCACATAAATTGCATTGACCTCAATTTTCATTTGATATAAAATTATCATTATTATAAGAGAAATCTCATCATTATCATCATTCAAATTTATTGCACCAAATGACATGTCAATACTTTTTCATCCAAGATTATTTTCCAAGTTACTCTCATCTATGAAACTTGGTTCCTCAAAAACCTAATTCGCTAAAAGATTAATATAGTCAAGGTAAATTGGATATGTAGAACTATTTATTCTATTAAGAGTTATAGTAAACAAATAAAAATAAATTATTAAGAAATAACAAGATATGATATTCAACTTAATAATGATAATAACACCCATTTCTTGAAGCTTTAAGTTGTATCGAGCAAAGACCAAATCGTTGAATCTTTTGTATTATAATCCATTTCTTTTTTTGGAATGGACAAATTTAAACGTGCTTCAATTCCTTTTACACTCAATTGCACTCACACATTGATTCGGAATTTGAATTTCAAACCTTTGGAATTTTGGAGCATCACTTCTGAATTTTATCTCATCAAGCAACTATAATATAACAAAAATAACCTTATAAATAAAATAAAGTGATGATTAATTTCAAACAAGTAATAAAAGTGAAGAAATATATACAGATTAAGTTTGACTCTTTGATAAATTACAATGAACATCTTAAAATCACCACATATATCTTTGTAGGGCTTCATTTGTGAATGAAGGAGATCTTTTATCATCTTATAGAAAACAATAATTGTGATAATTAATAGCATTTTCTCATTAACTTTAGTTTTCTTTGTAAAACCTTATCTAAAATAGACATTAAGAATAAAAAATGTCCTAATAGCAAACAACAGAAAATAAAGTTGTCTTTCTTATTTTTCAGCGATGACTACAAGATAAGGTGCATATAAGAAAAGATTTTTTTTGTTATGTTGACCTTGATTGCTTCTTTCACCCTTTTTATAGAATCATAAAAATAACTCACTATTGTCTTCTTATTACTATTAGCCATACGAAGAACTCTCCTAAAAAACTTACAAATTTATATGACAAATTAACATTGAGTCCAAAATTCATGATATTCAAGTATAATTTTGAAAACTTCCATTCCAGGATTAGACCTAACTTACTCATATACAATTCATTTATTACTTGTAAACAATTGTCTTAACTTACTCTTCATTAGAACAAAACACTAAAGTGATAAGAAATTCATCGTAAATCTTTTAGTGGCAAGACAACATAAATTTCAATTGTTGATGAAACTCTGTCTCATTAAATTTAGAGCTTATACACGATTATAAATGAACTTGGTTATTTTTCTTGCTTTCTAGATAATTTCATTAATGATATAAAGTATATAGCATCTCCTATATTTTCTAACAATAGGTAAATGCAATATACAATGCAGAAAGTCCAATAAAAATAATTCGACCTGCTTTGTAACCTTTTTCTCGCTATTTTATAAGTAGAATCATTATCAATAATAAATTGTACAATATTTTTAGGCCTAACTTTATTCACAACTTCAAGTATCTCAAAGAGAATATCAACATTTCTTATAAGACCAAATGCATCAATGAACTTCAAAAACATCGTCCCTTTAGCAAAATAAACCAAAAAATTAATAAGAGACTCATGTCTTTTATTTGTCCAACCATCATACATAATCGAATACTTATAAGTTGCCTAAGTCATTCTTCTTTCATCCAAAATAACTTCTTATTTCTCAAACAAAGCTACTTATAAAATTACTTTTGTAGTCTTCAATTAAAGGCACTTTATATCTTAGATCGTAAGAGGTAATAACATTTAACATAGGATGACAATAATAAGACTAAGGAACATTAACTGATACACCTGTATCATACTAACATCTAGCTATTATCATATCCATATTATGAGATGTTTCTTTAGATTTTTAGGTACTATGAACACGAGGTTGAATTCTAAGAGTTATTTGTGAAGCAAAAAATTAGGCATCGCAAAAAGAAAGTCCAGTAGCAAATTTGTAATTCAATCTTTGCCTTTTATTTTTCTCACTCTGATACTCTTTAAGTAAAGTTTTCATTTGTCATTTCATGTTATGAGCAACTTTTTTACAAGATTCCACATCACTTTTAATCCTAGTTAAATGTTTCTTTAATATGGTAATTCCCCTACCTTTCAAGTGTTTGTTACAATATAAATAAATGGTATAACATTTCGTTATAGGAACCAACCTAGCATAAACTCTAGCTGGATCATCAAATGACCCTGGAGAGACTGAATTATTAGGAGTATTTAAACTATCCTCTATATATCTATAAAATAAATAAATAAAAATTATTGCATATGAAAGTAAATTTACTTTAACATATTTACCATTTTTAATAAATCTAAATCTTCTCATTGAAATGTTTATTGACATGTAACGAGCTTATTGCACCTAATAAATGAAGTAACATTATCTTATTTTATAACCTTGTGATTTATGTGAAGAATTTTACTTATATTTAATTCTTGCTTATTGGTTTAGAGAAAAAATGTAACACATTGATCTATTTTTTTTTTCCTTTCGTACATTCATAACATCAACTGATTAAACATATTGTATATAAAAGATCAAAATCACTAAAATTGTATACTTACCCGTAACTATTTCCCAAAATTTAAACAATTAAATATAATAGGTAAAGTTCAATGACTTTGTAAATATTGTATATATGAGGCTCATTATATTATGTTAAGCAATTAGTTTGTAAATAACATTTTAACCTATATGGCATTCCAAAAGATCTAGATAATTAAGATTTTTATAACATATAAATTTCATTATGAATGAATTTCAAAGTTCAAAATGTCAATAATAATTCAAATGCAGTTTAAATTATGTCTTTCATAATTCATATTTCATATAAACTAAAATAAATAATTAATATCAATATATAAATTCATAATTGGACAATCAAAATTTGCAAATCTAGCCCTCATTGTATCTATAATTATGTAAACAATCCAAGTGATGGAGCGGGGAGTTGGTGGCGGCGGAGCTGAAGTGTGCAGTGGGTTGAGAAGAGTTGGTTGCAACAACAGAGTTAGTTGCTTGGAGGCTGGAGCGCAAACTAGCTTGGCAACCACTGCTAACAATAAATGCAGCATTAAACACATCCAACAACTAAGATCCATTTTATTTAGAGCATCACAAAATTAAAGAAAATATACCTCAAACACTTGGCATTTGGGTTTGCACCATTTCCATGCTCCAACAAAACCAATCAAAGAGAGAAAATACAAACCTTGTGCAAGAGAGCTTGATGGTAGAAGACCCTTCCTATTTCTCACCCAATACAC
>JANITX010000005.1:11987886-11999709 GCA_027564395.1 Erythroxylum ulei
TTCTGGAAAAAAAGAGAGAAGAA
The DNA here is from genome assembly GCA_027564395.1 of Erythroxylum ulei. Classification (NCBI taxonomy): domain Eukaryota; kingdom Viridiplantae; phylum Streptophyta; class Magnoliopsida; order Malpighiales; family Erythroxylaceae; genus Erythroxylum; species Erythroxylum ulei. Next base: position 11,987,910 of record JANITX010000005.1, read on the forward strand.
AATATAGATGAATGCGTAATAATGGGAAGGAGCAAAGGGTAAAGTGGGGAATGGGCATATTTCCCACAAGCTCTGTGTCGGAAGCTTCTCCGTGGTCTCGCTTGTTTTGGGAACTGGTAAATTTGATTCCTTTTGACTTTTTAATGGGAACGATCTATTTTCCCATGAATTTGCACACACTATTTTAGCCTTTCTTTTGGTTTTCAATAAAACAAGTGCTCAAGATCAACGTTCGATTCAGACAATCCTCACCAATAGTTCTCATCTTTTTCGGTTCTTTGAGGTTAGGAATTCGTTCGGTTCTGAATTTACTTAAAGACTGGGTTTTTGTTCATGCCACTTAATGTTTGTGTTTTTTCATGTTAATTAAGTCTTTAAAGGGTTTTGTGATTCTGGGTTTATCAAAATTACTTATTTTTAGTATGCTGTCATGTTATTCTCATCTGTTCTTTGCTTCCACTGTTACTTATTCCAATTTGGTTAGGTTTCTTGTGTGTTAATTGGCTGTTTTGGACGACTTTATCATCTGGGGTCTGTAATTCTTCTGTTTTGCCTACCTTGGATTATTAAAGGGTTGATGGTGTTGTTATTTTGCAGGTTAAGATGCGTGCCCCATCATTGCTTTCACAGTGCTGGCCTGGTTTGGTGCCTAGTGATCGGGGCAGTCACAGTATCTCCACTGTTTCAGAAAGAGATTCGCATCTTCCTTCGCCAGCTGTGGAGATTCTCCCTTCAAAAGTATATCACTGCGGTTGGCTTGATTCTGTTATTATATCACCTGCAGGGGAAATTTCTGTTATTGCTCACATCATGACTATGCTTGCGCAGATGGCTCATCCTTATAGGTATGCTGGGGAAAATGTGGATTTGCAAGGTTTCCATGTGTTCAAGGTATCTAAGAAATCCTTTCTCCAGTGGCTTGGATCAGTTGGCTGTTCAACAAATTTTCGGACAAGAGGGTTATACAGGACTTGCATTAATTACTTGTGATGAAACATTTGCTTTATGGGGTCTGATGCATGAACCTCTAACCGTCAGCTTTATTTTCTATATCCTATCCCCCACTTTTTGTTGTTAGTATGTTATCCCTCATTTGCTTGATGCTTTATTCAAACCTCTTTCAGGGAATAGTTAGTGTTGCTGATATCTTTGGATTCACTGGTTCTGAAGTGATGTCAGCTAAACCTGATGGTTAGTATGTGAGATTTAGGAAACATATAAAGCTATACTTTTCTTATTAAAGTACACTTCATTGGCAGATCGTGTTGTGCAGTAAGAAATGACTATTTTAATGTACTTAACTGAATTGAAAGCTGAAAACCATCATTATCTTGTGTTGCAGGGTCTCTGAAGTCTTCGGATAGCTCCATTGATCTTGTTAGTATTCTTAGGCATGAAATTCGTGATGGGCAGTTAAGCTTTAGAGGCAAGAGGGTGCTCGAGGTAATTAATGGGAAATAATATCTACTGACACCATTTGGAACTTTACCTCAATGCATAGACCATGTATGCACATATTATTTATATGATTATGCAACAGCGTGCCATGTGATGCAGCCATCTTGTTGGACAATGATCCATTGAACAAACTATAAGATTAGACCTACTAAATCTCAGTATTCTTATGGTGGATTCTAGTGGTGAAAAGTAATGTCTGTTACTAGTTCCGATCACCAGTGTCCTTTTTTGTTCTGAGCTCTGTGTAAACATTGCATTGGTCAACTCTTTCCTTCACACTATTTAGTTTTATTTGTAAGATAAAGAACTTAGCACTACGGTGAGAGTTAGTGGGCTAAGGATAGTAAATAGTAGCAGAACTCAGGCTGGGATAATGAGATTAAACTTGGAACATACATGGGACTGTGAGGTTTTGGCCCCAAAAATATCAAAAAGAAGCATAAGATGACTGATTTTGAATTCTTTAGTAGCTGTATAAGAATTTGTGCTCGTAAAGTGGCGTCTTAATTTTAGTATTGATAAAAAAGACACTTGTTCTTATCCATTGGATATTATAGGCTACTTGCTAGGCACATAATATCTAGATACAACATGTTATGGAAACTAAAAAGGATAGATATATCAAATGTAACTGATAAGCCGGCTCATCAGATGATTTGCCCTTGTTTACTTAGTTTGCGGCTTAAAGTTTCTGATCAGACCATTCATTTAAAGTAGAAAAAGTAATGATGAAGCCTGTCCTTTTTTGTTTTCATTTGATGCTAGGCAGTCAAGAAATCTTTCATCTTCCTTTGTCGTAATCAAACGAAACCAACTCTGGTTTTTAGAAAATTAATGAATCCCTGCTTATTGTTTTGGCACTTGGTCTTTGTACTCGGTGATTCTTGCAGCTTGGCTGTAGCTATGGGATTTCGGGGATATTCGCTTGCCTGAAGGTAATTGCCACTCGACCATTCTTTGCATTCCAATCAATGTCTTGTTACTTTTTAATTCCTAGTGTCGATTTATGTTAATATTGTCTTCGACTGTTTTTAGTATTTTATGCTCTGGATGTGTTTCCCCTTTATCTTCACCATTTCAAAAGTAAGATGAATTGGGCCTTAGATATGCGTTGTTGGCATGAGGCATTTGTATGCCAAGTATAGATATGTACTAACTGGTTGAAATCTGAACTAAAGAGCTAACAAAAACTGCCCATATGCTTCTTACTCCAATGCCCCGTATAAGTTCTTGAAGGTTGTGATTTTAAGCTGTTTTATTGAAGTGGAAAATTTTCCTCCAAACTAGCCATTATATGAATGTGGTCTGCTGCTTGGTTGGGGGAAAAAAAAAAAGCTCTAATTTTGGAGAAATGTTTTTTCTGGTTTTCTGAGACAACTAGTTTCATACCTGTAAGGGATTAATCTCTGTGAAACATACAGTAGTGAAAAATCAGACACACAAGAGACTCCAAGTAAAAAACCTGCAATCTAGTCTCAACGTTTGTAGCTAAGGATTTGGAGAATGCCTTATTGGCATGAATTCATTGAAGCTAACGAGTTGATTCACAGGGAGCTTCTACAGTGCACTTTCAGGACCCCAGTGCAGAAACTATAAGGTGCACAACTATTCCAAATGTCCTCGCTAATCTTGAGCAAGCTCGGGACCGACAGAGCCAACAGCCAGAGAGCCCTCTGACTCCATCAAGATATACACTGTCGCCATCTGTACACTTCTATGCTGGAGACTGGGAAGAACTCCCCACAGTTTTGTCTATTGTGAGGAACGAGTCATCTGAAGTGACGCCAGGGATGAGTCTGAGCTTCTCTGAGGAGGATTTCATGGATGGATGCAGTAGCCAAGATGGTAGCATTATAGGTCAGGAACCACCTTCAAGACGTTCTCGGAAGCTTTCAGGAAGTCGGGCATGGGAAAGAGCTAATGAAACAGATCAAGGAGGTGGTTATGATGTGATTTTGATTACAGACATCCCATATTCCCTGACCTCTTTGAAGAAGCTTTATTCCCTTATAAAAAAGGTCAGTTTGTTTATTGATTTCTTCCGATCTAATTTATCCCAATTGCGTAAACAACCATGTCTCTTTGCCTGTAAACTTACATTTGTCCCTTTTGCTCTGGTTTATCAGTGTTTGAGGCCACCTTATGGTGTATTATACTTGGCAACGAAGAGACATTACGTAGGTTTCAGTAATGGTGCTCGGCATTTGAAAAGTCTGGTTGACGAAGAGGGCATTTTTGGAGCCCATCTAGTAAAGGAGATGACAGATAGAGACATTTGGAAGTTCTTTTTCAAGTGAGCCTATTTCAGAACTTCCAAGAAGTAGATCTAAAGAGGACACAAATTTTCGTATATATTTTAACGCTCTAAATATCGATGGTATGTTATATAGATCACAAATACCATGATTCTTTCCTTTGTTTGAAACAACAGAATCAAAGTTTGGAGTTTTAACTAGTTGGCTTCTACTTTTGCTTCATCATCTTGTAATCAACACCCAATATTCCATGTTCTTTCTCCTCCCTTGTCAAATTCTTCAAATTATTTCTTGTACATCAGAGCACAATCATCTCTAATTTCAGTTATGACATCATATCAATTTCATCTTTTTTTTTCTTTTTCTATAAAGCTTGGAATTCCACATTGTAATGTCATCTCAACATTTTAATTAATGTTTGAATGAGTCTTGCCCATTCTGCTTGGCGGAGCAACTGTATAAGATGTCTGAAACAATTTCCAGGAGCAAATTCTGCATCCAATATGGGATACTATCACTCTGTCCAAACCTCCAGAGTCGCATTGCTTTTAGTTACAGGTTTCTCATCTAGAAGTTTATGATCAGATATAATGAGCCAAGTAGGCAAATAGGGGCATCCCTCTAGATAGAGAAAGCATGGAAGTAGAGAAAATAATGAAGATTGTAATGTTGGTCCCTGTTAACATCCTACCTCAGCCAGTGTCTAAGAAATATGTTAAATCGAGTTGAGGCTCACTTTAGGATTGAGCAGGTGCTCATATGCGTGCCATACATGGGTAATCCAACAAAGCGAAAAGGAGTCTAAAAAAATAGCTACTAACGTTCAAAGGCCTCCTTCGAGGATACTAAACTTTCTTCTTCCATTGTTACTTTTCATACAGAAATCTAATAAATGCACAAAAAAGAAGGCAAAGGACACGAGAGTTTAGAGTAACCACAATAAGCTTACAAATGGCTCTGCCTGTTTCGATCTTCTATTAAACGTCTGAACACCATTTTCCCACAATGTATCAAGGTCAAGACGGCCATACAATACAAGAGAGGAATTGCAACCATACAGCCTCCAGATGCAAAATTTACCAGTGTCTAATAAGAATAAGAGAATTTTATCAGTACCAACCAAAGCAGCAATTACAAAGACTGTCTAAATAAACTTTAACATGCAAGTTCAAATCATTCAAGACTTGCGTAGAAAATTTATATCTTTGATAGTTAAATTATTTCATTGTTCTCGAGTACTCGCCTCTCACAATTTCTCCTTTCTTTCTTGTCCATTTTTGTTGTTCTTATTTCTTTCTCCTTTCCATGTTCTCATTTCTTCCTATTGAACAAAGCTAGGTCTATATTGATAACCAAAATATCTCTCCATTTCTATTCTAGTGACATCTGATTTCAATGACTAGCAACACATCATTTCTATCACTACTGTAATTGAAATATTTGAGACATAGTAGTTCAATTTTACCCTAAATAATCCATAAAACATAATATCATGTCCATGGGTGAGATGTGAGCAACTGCTTTCCATAATTGAAAATTTCCATTTCAAGGTCCATCAATTGGTGGCCAAAATATATTGTATACGTCTCATCAGGATCCCAATAGCATTACAGTTTGTAGACTATTAGCAAATTATACTAGGTAAACTGCTTTAGTGCATAGTTAAACATGAACAGATGATGAGGATTTTACCACCAGTGCTGCCACAAGATGAACTGTAGGGGCAAAAAGTTGGTCCACTTTATTCTCTTCCGCATACCCATTGAAAGCAATTACCATAGAGAAGGTGTGAATCGTAACAAAAGCAAGGGCAATAATTGCTGCGCTTGTAAAACAAACAGAAAGCGAACATCAATAGATCTCATCATTTGAATGTTGTTATTCAAAGTAAACTTAACAAATCAGGTTACTTCTTATGAGCATCTCAACTACCATATACTGACTAGTACATTCATTTTGACCAGTGGAACATGGGGGATTCCTGGTTACCACAACCATTCGCCAAGTAACTTTGCTTAACCATATGTGCTTTCTCCATAACAGTCCTCTTACCTCACCATATTGTATTTTCTATACATTTCGCATTAAAAGCTTCCCATAAGAACTTTGTCTCCAGAAACCACTGTAAAGGACTATTACTAACTACATCACCCTTATAGCACTAATTTCAAGTTGAATAGTGCTTCAGGTGACTCCTCTTAATTAGGTAACTATAACCACTCACCACATTTATCCCTCACCAAAAAATGAAACACATCTACCCGTTATCTAAATGTCTCTCTACCTCGTTTTCAGCAACTGGGTCATTACATGCAAGGATTATAGCATCAAGTGTGATAGCACCTCCCCTCTCTCACCTTACTACAAGTATCTTCACGCTGAAGTGCATGAAGTCTAACAATGTCTAATTCACACATGAAATACTTGAATGGTAAACTTTACTCACCAGAGACAAGAAAAAATGGTATCTGTGAACACCTGTCAATGAAGAATGTTGCTGGGCCAAATGCTGGCGTTAGGACACTAACGCAAAAGAAAACAGCATGGGCTACACCATGACCTAAACCACCAGCTGCATAATTTGAGTGTTATTAAGAAAACATTTATGAAGCAACAGAAATATTAGGAAGTAGAACAAACACAAACAAGAAAAGATATAGTGAGAATTGTAGGTTGTCAAAATCCAACAGCTGGGTTGATAGTAGAATAACTATTTTATTTATATTACCATTTCTATCCATCTATAGAATCCTCATTTAACTGATGATACAGTTTTAAAGGTCTAATGCATAGGGTCAACTTTGTCATACTGTCAGAATCAAACATAAGCCTAATTCCTATCCTTACAAGCAAACCAACAACTAGTGAACTAATTTCCAACAAAGACAATACTCTTCTTAGATTTGTTGATCCTGCTCATGTTGTCAGGGTTTCAGCAACATGGACATTAGTTGCATGCAGGGAATTAACACAATTTTATCTTTCCATTTTTATCTCAATGGTTAACAACTTTTCATTCTTCTAGCAGCTAAACTTCAATAGTATTTTGGTTGCCATCTCTTTTCCTATGATTTGCATCTTTATGTTCAACCATGAAAAGGGACTTTTTTGTGCTGTAGACCTCAGCTACTCACAATATTCTATGACTAGCTCCCTCTTTCACTGTCTTTCTCCCAGTAAATGCTGATGGGCAAAATGTAAAGAAGATTCATTGGGCCCCATTGACTAAATGTCAGAAGCAACAGGAAAAGAAGGCTTGAGATAAACTGTTGATTGTTATTCCAACATACTATCTTGAACACATTTTCACAGAAGAAATAAGGATTTCCAAAATATCTCATCACCGTATCAAAATTCTTAACATATTTCTGCAGGCATGTTTTCTTAATCCTTTTTACTACAGCTCAGCAATAATATCAACCTAAAAACAAGTATCGAACAAAATATTTGCTTAAATTGTATTCAAGATGTTGCAAATAAAATGGAATCGAGAAGGTATTAACACAAGGTCATGAACAAAGCAACCTATGGTTCTATAGCAATTTGGACAATAATAAGGAATAACGTGAAAATAACTTCAATGCTTACCCAGAGCAATTTGCATTTTATCTGTCAGAAACAAGCGTGGTTTAGAAACTCTATCGGCAAAAGCATCCAGTGTATCTTCCAGTCGCCTACACAACATCCGTACAAAAGAATGTTACAAAACATGACAGAGACTTGAAGAGATTCTCACTCATGAATTGTAGCAGAAAATTATACTCTTCAGGTGCAACTATCAGTAGAATCTTTTAGAACATGAATCTATTTATGCATACATATGGATTCTAAAAAAAAGGAAGCCAATGAATGAATCTATTTATGCATATATATAAGCATTACCTGTTCAAGACAGGCAGCAAAGATGGAAAAAATATAGCCATTATAGTGAACTTGAAAAACACACAAACCCAATGCTGGAGAATGAGAAGTTACTAATCAACATTTGATTATCTAGACAGCTACTTACAATTAAGTATCTTCCATGAAACTTGAGGAACTTTACAAATGTTAACCCACAAAGATGTGGATCACGCCAAATAAATCTTAAAATTAGTGATTTTCCTCAATATTCTGTTATCCTTATTGTTGATCGCTTTCACTTCAGCTGTGTCTTTATATTCGGAAAAATTCACTGGGGAATCCATTACACAACCACACTAACGAACCCATAGAAAATTAAAACCCATTAACTTGTAAAAACCTAAGTGAAAAGGAACTTTTTTTATATGATTAGCAAGCCAAATCATTCATCCATATGACATGACATACTATACACAAGCACATCCACTGAATTCTTATAATTATGTCATTTGTCCTTATGTGACGTTAAATGTGAATGAAGCATGAATTTAAGCAGTTTAGCTACACAAGTTCCAAGAGAAAGAGAGCTATAAAATGGTTTGCACACTGCAACTTACTTGTAAACTTTCCAGAAGAGAATCCGGAGCCCTTCTTGGAAACTAACAGATGAAAGTATAAGTATTGCGTAAGGCCACCATACCGTTGATTTAAGCGGAAGAAAGGCCCTCCACACTCCGGACAGCACAATCAGACTTATAAGCCATAACAGCATACTATATACAAAGATTGCAACAACCGTGAGATTACAAGAATCATAAATTATAAACGAATTCAAAACAATATACTAAAAATCACTCGTCTTCCTTTCTGAATGTTTGAAGAAGAATTCATAAGCTGACAAAAAATGCCAGTATACAGTTAAACGCAATTGATCCCATTTGAAGGTGATCAATAAGTGACTGAAAAATAGCAAAGTACAAGTGGAAATGCTTATTTAGGAATTAAGAATTCCAACGTACATAGATGGAAACAATAAATGGATCCCATATTAAAGTCAAACTATCTCTAGAACACAAAATTCAAGCGACAAAATGAACAAAACCCAGTTTCCTTTTGATAACTTCCTACTCAAATATCCAATCTTTCTTACAAATTCTCGATAAGAAACGAAGAACGGCATTAAAAAGTAATAACAATTAAAAAAAGAACAACTTTTAAGAAACTTTTGTGGAAGAAAAGCAGAAGAAACCTGGAGAGAACGGTGAGAATGAGGAAAGGTTTCTTGGAGATGACAGAGACGAAGATTGAGAAAGAGGGTCCTAATGCGACCAACGCATACCCAATTCCTGCTTCCACCGTCATTTTCCCAATTGAAGCTCTGAGTTCTTTGTTGGGAAGAGAAGTTCAAGAGCTAGGGAAGGAAAATACAATATTGAGAAGTATGAACTATGAAAAGTAAATCTACAAACTAACTAATTCCTATTGTTAACTGGTATAGAATTAGAACATCATTAGAGTAGAAACGGAGCCTCTGGGAGAACGAAAGAGAGTAAAGAACAATTTTTCTAAAGTACAATTAGTCAATTACTCCAACATAAAACATTAGAAAAAATCAAACTCTATATAATATAATAGAAAATTAGTGTAAAAAGGCAATAAACTGAGCTCAGATATTAGTTTTTTATTTATGTATATACTACATAGCTATTCTTCTTTTTGAAAAAAAATATATGCAACTTTATAGTTTGTGTTTTAAGATGTTTTGTATTTTAATGGAAATTATAAAATATTAATCAAGTTAGATGTTTAAATGTTTTAATTAAAGATGTTAATGTTATTTCATTACATGCTTTTTGAAATTATTTTTAGTTTCATGTTGAATAAGAATGTAATTTGAAGGTAGGCTTAATTTGACCCATTTTTTTATAATTGGATAATATTAAAATATGATTTATTTTAAGTATTTGTAAAATATAATGATTTATTTTTCAAATGAAAATTTCTCCCTTTAGTAAAGTTTTCAAAATATTATGTGAAATTATGTTATTATGTAAATTAATCAATCATCTCATTTAATACTAAAATTATGGTTGCTTGTTTTCATTTTTGTTTTTAGTTTTTGTTTTCAAATTCAGTAAAAAAATTTGTTTATTTGAGTTTTTAGTTTTATTTTTGGTTTTGATTTCTTCCGGTTTTCAAAAATTATGAAAACCATAAAAAGTGGTTTTTATTTCCTGTTTTTGTTTTTTATAATATGATTTACTATCATTTAAATATATATTATTTAATTATCAATAAAAATTATGAATAATTTTATTTTATTTAAGTTTTATAATTAAATTATATGTAATTAAAATTTAATAATTATTAATGAATATAATTAAATTTAAAATATATAAATATTCAAATAAAATTTGATTTAATAATAAAAATATATTTCAAATAAATATTAATTTATAAATTATTTATTTTATTAAAATAACATAATTTTCTTAATAATTTATTAATAAATATTATATAAGAGATTAAATAAATTCATTTATTTAAAAATAATTTATCTTTAAGTTTTATTTAATATATAATTATTATCGGCGATAAAAATATAACTATATAATATTAACAACCAAACAGGTTTTTTGTAACACCGGGTTCTTTGAACCCTTTTGTATTGCTTTATACTTGGAGATATTACCGTATATTGATATATATATATATATGGTTGCATATGAAGTCAAAGATGTATTTAAATCCTTTTGGAATATATTTCAGTGATTTATAATGTTATATGCCCTTACATGAACTTAGAGTTCATCGGTATGTGAAATCTTGGAGATTTATGACATATAAGCTTCTAAGTGAGTAAAACTGAGTCCATTTGATGAATATGACTATAGAGGCTAAGTTAAATGTGTTCTAATTCCTTAGAGGTGATTATACATGATTTATAGACTAATGGGATACTTAGAAAGCTTAATTGGAAAAGTTGATGTATATAAGGGCTTATTTGCAAATTGTTAAAAGTTAAAGGACTTAAACGTAAATTTTCAATTCTTGGAGGATCAATATGTAATTTTATAAAGTTAAGGGGCTTAATTATTATTCTCAAAAGTCCTCGGACTAAAATAAAAATAAAAATTTTGGTGATTCCCAAATTTTGGGCTTAATTGCAAATTTAGAAAAAGTTTGGAGGGTATAATGGTAATTTCACAGAACCTAAGGGTAAAAGAATAATTTCACCATATTTTGGTCAAAGAATAGTCAATATTCTAGACCTTTCTCCATGTAAGGTCGTGCAATCCTTGCTAAAGACTTAAAACATCTTCTTTTAATTAAAAGAGAGGAGAAGAAAGGAGAAGAGAGGAGAAGAAGAGGCTAGTTTAGGCCATCCCTAAAATTTCACCCTCTTTTTGATTCTCTAACTCAAATCAAAGTGTTCCAAGCTAATTTGGGATCAAGGAACTCAAATCTATCATTAGCTTTGAGAAATTCTCAAAGGATTTGAAGATATCTTCAATGGAAGGTTTAGGTAAAATTTGTCTCATCTCTTTCTACACTATGATTTTGAGTTTGTTGTTAAGATATGTTGTTTTCCATGCTTAAATATGCATGAAACATGGTTTATGTGAATGAAATGTGTCATGGAGAGGATTTTTTAAGTCAAAAACTGAAATTGTCCCCTTTAGGTGAAAGTTTGTAAATTTTTGAATATCTTTTGAAATTGATGGTCTAAATGAATTCTATGGTTTTAATTGTACATGTATAATATGGATTGATGATGAAAAATGAAGAAGAAGTATGTTGGGTAGGCTTGGTCAAAATGATGGAAGAAGGAATAGATTAATGTAATGAGTTGTACAATTGATAAAATGTAGCTTAAATGAAGGAAATTGGTTGGAATGGAGTGGTGAAATGTGTCATTGATTGGAAGTGTTACTATATGATATGATAGGAGCAAGAATTATTATGATAAAGCCTTGGAAATGTGACTTGAAAATCATGCACATTAGGTGTTTGATAAAATGCCTAAGTGAACTTAGCTTAGGATTTAAGGATTTTGAGGGTGTGCATTGGAAAGAGGCTTTTATATTTACTTAGAGTGAACTTGAATTGTTGCTTAGAATGAGAAGTAAAGGCCTAATATGCTTGGATAAAGATGTGTTTAATTAAGTTATGAAATGAGTAAGTTTGGATTAAAGGCATTAAATGCCTTAGAAAATGCAAAAAGAGAAGCTAATGTGATGGTG
>JANITX010000005.1:12251814-12266367 GCA_027564395.1 Erythroxylum ulei
AGTTTAATAATATAATTAAGAATAAAAAATTGCTTATGTGGGGGAGGGGTATTTCTGACATTTTTTTATGTATTGTGTTATTGTCTCTAGGACAAGAATTCTTGTACCACAGTTTTGGAAGGAACAAAAAATTCTGTCCTTGTCCTTTGAAGACGGAACAAAAATGGGTGAGGACAGCAAGCAAACAGGACGGAGGACAGAACTTTTGTGTCCTTATCTACTGTCCTCACCTATGAGGACAGCAACCAAACGCAGGGTATGTTTATTAAGAGTGGTGAAATTGTTTCGGAGTCTGATGATGGTAATGAGTCTAATGGTGGTGATTTAAGTATGCCACCTTTGGAAGATTTTTCTAATGTTGATGAGAATGTTAAGTATGCTGTGAATGGTGAACCTTTAGTTGCTAGATGTACATTGAACTTGAATGTGAAGGAAGATAGCCTAGAATAAAGGGAGAACATATTTCACACGAGATGCTTAGTAGGTGGGAAAGCTTGCAGCATGATTATAAATGGGAGTAGTTGCACTAATGTGGCTAGTACTACTTTGGTAGAGAAGTAGAGGGTGAAATGTGATAAACACCCTAATCCATATAGACTACAATAGTTGAATGAAAGTGGTGAAGTTAAAGTTACTAAGCAAGTTATTGTTGCATTCTCTATTAGTAGATATGTAGATGAAGTTATGTGCGATGTCGTGCCTATACAAGGTGGTCATATATTGTTGGGTAGGCCATGACAATTTGATAGACGTGTTATGCATGATGGGAACATGAATAAGAATTTTTTTATATATAATGGGCGGAAAGTTACCCTTGCTCCTTTATCACCCAAAGAAGCATACCTTAAATAATTGAAAATTCAACAATCATCAAGTGGGGATTCAGGTAGTAAGGTGAAAAGGAAAGAAGAGAGAAAAGAGGCCTTGAGAGAAAGAATAAAATTAAAGGCAAAATGTTGAATGACTGCACAAGTGAGGAAAAGAAAGTGGGATGTGTAGGAGAGAACAAGTTAGTGAGTGAAAAGAAAGAAAAGAACGTGAAAAGTGAGCCAAGAAAATATGAGAGGAGTGACAAAGTTAAGACACAATCATGTTTTTATGCAAAAGAGAGAGAGAGAAAGAGAGTTAAAGAGTGCATACTTAGGCAAGAGAGCTTTAATCTCGATTCGGTTTAAGGGAAACTTTGTTTACTAACACTGACCATGACCAAGTTTGCGTAGTGTGTTTATGACCTTGTTGTAGGTTTATGATGATGTTTTTGTTGAAGAGGTACCCCATGGGTTACCACATTTGAGAGGGATTGAGCACCAGATTGACTTAGTACCAGGAGCTCAAATTTCTAATCGTCCAGCTTACCAAAGCAATCCAGAGGAGACAAAAGAATTACAAAGGCAAATGGATGAATTGCTTAAGAAGGGGCACGTGAGGGAGAGCATGAGTTCTTGTGTTGTGCCAGCTCTTTTAGTGCCAAAGAAAGATGGAACTTGGAGGATGTGTGTGGATTGTAGAGTGGTTAATAAGATCACTGTAAAGTATCGTCATCCTATTCTTATATTAGATGATATGCTAGATGAGTTACATGGTGCTTGCATATTAAATAAAATTGATTTAAAAAGTGGTTATTATCAGATCAGTATGAAAGAAGGTGATGAATGGAAAACTGCATTTAAGACCAAATATGGATTATATGAGTGGTTGGTTATGCCTTTTGGCTTATCCAATGCACCTAGTACCTTCATGCTCTTAATGAATCATGTTTTGTGTGAATTCCTTGGTAAACTTATGGTTGTTTACTTTGATGACATCTTGATTTACAGTAAGAACTTAAATGAACATGTCATGCATGTTAAGATTGTTTTGGATATGTTTAGGAAAGAAAAGCTTTATGCAAACCTTAAGAAGTGTTCATTTTGCATGGATAAAGTTGCTTCTTAGGACTTGTGGTGAGTTCTAAGGGAGTTAAGGTTGACTCTGAAAAGGTGAAAGCTATTTAAGAATGGTCAACACCTAAGTCAGTTAATGAGGTTATGAGTTTCCATGGCTTAGTAGATTTTTATAGGCGATTTGTTAAAGATTTCTCTACTATTGCCGCTCCATTGAATGAAATCATTAAAAAGAATGTTGGTTTTAGATGGGAGAAAGAACAGAAAAATGCATTTAATACTTTAAAGGAAAAAGTTATGTACTACGTCTGTTTTACGTTTGCCTAATTTTTCCAAGACTTTTGAAATTGAATGTGACGCTTCTGGGATTGGTATAGGGGTTGTTTTAATACAGGTGAATCATCCCATAGCATATTTTAGTGAGAAGTTGAGCGGATCAGTTTTGAACTACTCCACTTATGATAAGGAACTTTATGCCTTGGTGAGAGCTCTTGAAGTTTGGGGACATTACTTACTACCTAAAGAGTTCGTGATACATAGTGATCGTCAATCTCTTAAGTACTTGAAGGGACAAGGGAAATTGAGCAAAAGGCATATAAGTTGGGTGGAGTATCTTGAAACATTTTCGTATGTGATTAAATATAAGCAAGGTAAAGAAAATGTTGTGGCTGATGCATTATCGAGAAAGTACGCTTTGATTTCTATGCTTACTTCTAAGTTACTTAGATTTGAGCATTTGAAAGAATTGTATGTGGATGATGTTGATTTTGATAATGTATATGAAGCTTGTGAACATGCTGTAATTAATAAGTTCTATAGATATGAAGGATATTTTTTTTAGGGGTAAACAACTTTATATTCCTGCATGTTCTATTAGAGAGTTAATTGTTAGAAAATCACATAATGGAGGGTTAATAGGGCATTTTGGTGGCAAAAGACCTTAGATATGCTTAGTGAACGTTTTTATTGGCCAAATATGAGAAAATATGTGGAAAGGGTTTGTGCCAAGTGTATTGCATGTAAATAAGCTAAGTTTAGGTCTATGCCTCATGGTTTGTATACACTTTTACCTGTACCTAGTGAACCTTGGACTGATATGTCTATGGACTTTGTTTTAGGTTTACCTAAGGCTAGGAAAGGTAGAGATAACATATTTGTTGCTATGGACATATTTAGTAAAATGGCTTATTTCATTGCTTATTAGAAAATAGATGATGTAACAAACATTGCTGATCTTTCTTTGGGGAAGTGGTTTGGCTCCATGGTGTGCCAAGGACCATTGTTTCAGATAGGGATGTTAAGTTCCTAAGTCACTTTTGGAGAGTTTTGTGGGGAAAGTTGGGACTAAGCTTTTATTTGCTACTACATGTCATGGACAAACTGAGGTAGTTAATAGGACTTTAGGAACCATGTTGGTTGCAATTGTTGGAAAGAACTTGAAAACTTGGGAAGATTGTTTTCCATTCATTGAGTTTGCATATAATTGTTCTATACATTCTTCTACAGGTTATTTTCCATTTGAAATTGTGTATGATTTTAATCTATTATCTGTGTTAGATTTGATGTCTTTACGTTTGACTGAGATTGCTAGTTTAGATGGCAATAAGAATGCTGATTTGGTTAAAACAATACACAAGAAAGCACGTGCACAGATTGAGGAAAAGAATAACATATATGCACAAAAAGCAAATAGAGGTAGAAAGCAAGTTCTCTTCGAACCATGTGATTGGGTTTGGGTGAATATGTGAAAAGAAAGGTTTCCACACCAAAGAAAGTCAAAACTTGATGCAATGGGTGATGGACCATTCCAAGTGTTGGAATGCATCAATGACAATGCATATAAAATATACTTGCCAAGTGCGTATAATGTTAGTGCTATTTTTAATGTTTCTGACTTATCTTCTGTTGACTTTGATTTAGATTCAAGGACAAATCCTTTTGAAGAGGGAGAAGATGATGTGAGCATGACCGTGGGACATTGTAAGTGAAATAACACCAAAAATGAGCTAGTAATGCCAGAGGGACCAATAACAAGATCAAGAGCTAAGAAGTTCAAATAAGCGCTTCAATCCTACATGGGTCGAATTGTAGATGGCATCGAATCTCAAGAGACAATGAGGGCTAATGATAAGATAACTAATTAAGTTGGGAAGAATGAGCAAAAAGACTTTCTTTCTTATTTAATTAATTATTTTACATAAGAAACATAACTTTCGACAACCCATTACTTGTGTCTTAGGCTTATTTAAAACTTTTAGGTTCAATAGGTTATATTTTAGAAATATTAGTTTGGGCTTTAAATTATATTGGTGGGAGGCCCATGTTTAAAGGTCTTTTATGTAGTTAGGGTTTCTTTCTTTTCAAGGTTTATAAATACATCATAATAAACATTGTTTAGGGTTAGATTGGATGAATAATGATTTCTTAAAGGAAGATGTCTTGTCTTCTTCTATTGCATCAAGAATATAATTCTTATCAAGGTAAACATTCGCGGCGAATTTCTATTCTTGTTTTCAAATCGACTTTATTATATGTGTTTCCTTTCATATAATTAATTGAGGGTTCATTAGTATTAGAGATTTCTTCTTGTTCATGTTCTATCCAAAGTGTGTGTTTAAGGGGTTTCGAGTTATTTAACCTTGAGGTTCCGCATCAAGCGTAGTCTAAATTTGAATAACCAATCATTTTTAGGTGATCGATTTTCTGTATGTGAGCATGTAATCCTTAGTACCTTGTAAATACCTAAGTACTTTCTTTATAACTTTCCAGTGGCTCATTTCGGGATTACTTTGATATCGACCTAACATTCTAACAATAAAACTGATATCCGATCGAGTACAGATCTGAATATCCACCAAACTCCCAAATACAAATGCAGAGGGAATAGATTCCATATCCTTTCTTTCCAAATCATTCTTGGGACATTGCATTTCATTAAATTTATCCCCTTTTTGAATTAGAACTACCCTTACTGAGACAACTCTAACAATTCTTGTGTCCTGTCACGGAATATTTCTATTCCAATCACATATGATGCCTCACTCATGTCTTTCATTTCAAAGTTATTAGAGAGAAATTTTTTACATCATATAACAAGCCCAAATCATTAGCAGCCAAGAGAATATCGTCAAAATACAATACCAAAATAGTGAATTTTCTCCACTGATCTTTATATAGATACACTTATCAACAATATTCTCTACAAGATCATATGAGGTAATGGTATTATTGAACTTAAGATACCACTGTCAGGAAGCTTATTTCAAATCATATATTGATTTCTTTAATTTACACACCATATTTTCCTTTTCTGTAGTCACAAAACCTTCTGGTTGCTTTATATAAACTTCTTATTCTAAGTCATCATTCAGAAAAAGTGGTCTTTACACCCATTTGGTGAACCTCGAAATCATAATGAACAACCAATGATATAACAATTCTTAAAGAGTCCTTCGAAACTAGAGAGAAGGTCTCTTTAAAGTGAATGTCATCCTTTTGAGTATAACCTTTGGCTACAAGTCCGGTTTTGTACCTTTCAGTATTACCTTTTAAGTCCATTTTGGTCTTAAAGACCCATTTGTAACCTACTTGCTTTAAGCCTTCAGGAACTCAACTAGTTCCCAGACTTGATTATCATTCATAGATTTTAACTTTTCTTTCATAACATTGAGCCACATTTCAGAATTGTTACATTTTATGACTTCTTAAAATAAAACTGGATCCTTATCAATGCTTATGTCACACTCGTACTTAAGTGAATACACCACATAATCATCTGATATAGCTGGTATTTTCTCCTTTATAGACCTTCCCAATATTATTTTTTGTGATATCACTTGATCATTTGTGACTTGCACATTATTTATTGGTTCATTATTAACATTCTCTTCTTATGAGTTTGGAATATTAACTTGTTGCTCCAGTATGTTGCGTGATTGTTATATAACAAAAGGAACAACAACTTGATAAGTGACATTGGGTGAAGGATTTTCAACCTAATTCTCTTGATTTTTCCATTTTCAATGAACTTAGCATTACCAGACTCAACTATTCTTTTTACCATAGTTAGGACAATAAAATATGTACCCTTTGATGAAGTAATCACTAATGGTTCTTACATCAACTTGCTTTTATGAGGATTATAAATCTTTATTTCTGCTGAACAATACTAAACATGCAAAGGCCTCAAGCTTGGTTTCCTATCTGTTCACTATTCATAAGGTGTTATAGGAATTACTTTCCTAGGAGCCTTATTAAGTATATATGCAGATGTCTTTAATGTATACATTCAAAAAGATAAAGCTACATTAATGTAACTTAACATACTCCTAACTATATCCATAAGAGTACGATTCTGCCTGTTAGCTACACCATTCTGTTGTGGTGTATCAAGCATTGTATACTATTCATAAATGCCCCAACTTTATAGAACTTTTGCAAATGGACTTGGACACTGTCCATTCTCATCATAATTACCATAATATTTACCACCTTTATAAAACCTTACTACTTTCACGTTTCTATCTAGCCACCTTTCTACCTCATCAATGAACACCTCAACAATGTCCACTGATTGAAACTTTTTATGTAAAAAATAGAGATAATAATAACATGAATAGTCATCAACAAAAGTGATAAAATACTTTTCACTGCCCCAAGATGGGATATGAAAAAGACCATATATATCAGTGTGTATTGATTCAATTAACTCAGTACTTCCTGTGGTTAAATTCTTAGATATGTGTTTGGTTTGCTTGCCTTTGCAATCCACACACATATCCCAACTAGTAAAATCTAGTTGAGGTAAGATTTTACTTTTTACTAACCCCATCACCTTTTCTCTAGATATATGACATAACTTTTGATAATATTGTGTTCAAAATGAAACAAAAATTCAGAATAATTAACATCAAAGTTAAAATGATATAAACCATCCATTAATGTACCAAAACTATAATAGTATTGTCATTTATAAAGAAAAAGCACCGCTTCCAACATTGTAATTAAAGCCTATCTTATTCAACTTGCTAATTGAAACTAAATTTCTAGCACATCTAGGAACATAAAGATACTTTTAAGATCTGGACTACAACCAGTATCTAAGACCAATGTGTACGCCCCAATTTCTTCTATTTGTGCCTTCATTCTGTTACTCATATACAAGAACTCTTCAACTCTATTTATGGTTTGTATTGAATGGAATCCTTACATAACATGTGACATAAGCAATTGTACCTGAATCTAACCACCAGGCATTATTGGGCACCTTAATAAGATTTGATTCAAAACATACTGAAACATAGTACTTACTTTTCTTTTCAAACCAAGCCTTTCTTTTAGGTAATCTTTCTTAAGATGACCAGCTTTCTTGCAGAAGAAATAACGCTGCTCTTTATGGATTTCGCCCTCATTAACCTTCATTGAGTCTTTTTCCTTCTTGTTGTTCTTTTTTGGTGCACCAATATGACATTGATTTCTTGAAAGTTCCATTTTTCCTTAAGAGTTTTATAATTTACTTGGAACTGAACAAAATCAGGAGGAAGTGAATTGACGATAAACTATACTAGAAAAGAATCACTCACATCCATATCCATTGATTTCAACTTTACAACCAAATTTGACATACCTATTACATGATCATGGACAGGCCGAGATCAATTAAACTTCTTGTTTGTCAATTCACTCATCAAGCTTCCTATAATAGACTTGTCAGCTATGTCTGATTATGAGTACTCCTTGATTTTCATCACGAATTCTTTTTCATTGTCCATATTAGGCATTGATGACTTATCATTTTCAACCATTATCAATCGCATCAAGTTTAGACTTAGCCTATTAGATTTTTGCTAAGCCTCAAAATATGTCTTTTCGGCTTATATACTAGTCTTAGTAATGGTTGCAAGCTTCTCATTAACTAATGTCAGTTCCATATCTATAATACCCAACTGAAATTGTATTTGCTCAGACTAATCGGCAAAATTTTTCCCATTAAACTTGATCAGACTGTTACCTATAGCTTACAAATTATTAGAAGCTACAATCATAAAACAAACACACACATTAATGTTTTGAGTACAATTAACGGATTCAAAAATTGTATATATATATATATACCTTTGGGTGATACTTAAATACATATATCCTTAATTCATAATGATGCTAACAACATATATATACACACTTTAATAGACAGTCAATAATATACAAGCTAGTATGCATGTTATCTTTGGATATTCAAACATAATCACCAAGTATGTCGATAAGTCTCTTTAATATTATTAATTATAAGCAATATAATGATCCACCTTTGGTGAGCTCCTAGCATTATAATTGACAACCCCAATAGTTGAGTTCATCCTTTATGTCATTTATTAGCATCATATAACATGAATAATTGAAAGAATGCATAATTAAATGTCTACAATATCTTTTCAAGTAAGGTCAGTTTAGTGAATAACAAACTTTCAATACAGTAAACTTTTTATTAAGTATAAATAAATTTGAGAATTTAACTATTATGTTGAAAAATTATACTGTAAAGTCTAAAAACTTTTAAGGACTAAATTGTAATTTTTGTTACCATATTCTAATGGTCCAAAAACTATAAGGACCAGAACGTAATTGACCATCTTCATCCTTTTGATTTTCGAAACGAAAATCACGATTTTCAGCAAACTTCAACCCCAGACAACTTATACTTTTCAACCAAAATTGGAATTAACTTTTAGGCAAAATAACTCAATTCCAAATATTTCACCAATAATATAATCTCAATATAGTGAATTATTTAACAATGAACCATTCATGATTATTACCTGTAAGATTTATTCTTGATTCAAGAATGTCGTAATATTCAAAGTAGAACTCTTATTACCGATGTTGTGGATTTGTACCAGAACTAAAACTGAATGACGTAGAAGTTAAAAGAGGAAGAGGCTAATAATAGAACTCGCATCATTTCATGAAGCATTGGCGTACGTACGAAAGCCCCCACCAATTCTTCACGGGCCATTTGGCAGTAGACATTTGCAAATATAGGTTACGACCCATTTGGTAGCAGACCAAAAACAATATTAATAGCTACCATGAATCTTAAGATTAATTTTAATGTAAATCAAGGTGTCATAATCTTGCTCTGATCTCACACGTAAACCGAAACTATAATATTGTAAACAATATTCTAGGTTTAAAATTACCTCAAGATCATTTATAATACAATTGATTCAACTCATTCAATTAGGATTCATACTATAAAAAAAAGAAAGAAAGAAAAACCAACCTTAGTTCACGTATAATACGTGTCTATAGTGATATATCTTTATTTCTTTTGTTTGCAAAAACCTTCTCTACCCAAAGAATTTATCCACTCTCTCCCTTTTTCTTCCTTATTTTCTATTAGTGCAAGAATGTATTTTTATTATTGCAGTAACTGTTAACTTAACTAAAGAGGGATGGGAGGAAGGATTCTTGTTAATTATAGAAAAAACCCTAGTGACTCTAATATTCTTTACAAGTCTAATAATCATTATCTTGGACCACTTTATATTAGAATCAACCAAAGTAATATGGATCACACCTTTAAGTTTATTAAATTAATCTCAGAATTTTTTTAATAAAAAGAGAAAATTATGAGAATACATTTAAGTTTTACTAGTTAAAGATCATTATATCCTAATTCATGATAATCTTATACTTCTTAAATCAAGTAAAAATTACACAATCTGGAAGATACATCATATTACATTTATTACTTTGACAAGTTCGTAGAGAAGAATTAGTTAAAATGGATATAATTAGGTTGCCTCAAATTCTCAACACCAGTTGATATGTAAATGAACTAAACAAATGAGAACATTTCAGTGGCTTTTAAGCATTCTAATAAGAAAGCAAAACTCGATCAATGCAGCATTCTTTGACCAAATGGAAGATGACTGTCTTGCAAGTCATTTCCTAGATAACGTACATGTATCTAATTATGTAAGGTTAAATTCCTCCCCACTCGAGTGCAACACAACTGTAACATAAGCTATTTTAACAATGTTGATTTCGCTGTTAAGAAGATCGATCTCTGTAGATGTCTTTTGGGGACAAAGAGATCATATAGCAAGTCACTCCATGACCCCAGCGAAGATTCAAGGAAAGATACCTGGAAGTAAGAGCTAAGAAGTATCTGCAAGCTCAAAAACAAACGTTATAGGAAAAGTATACACCGTAATTAGTAATATCGTGAAATTATTAATTCTGCACGCCATTTTTGATTTCCCAGTAAACTGTGGAGATCATTACACCAAAATCTACGTATATTTGGTCATATGTTTAAAACATTATTATAAGAGTAATAGTACATTATATTTTTAATGGTTTCTAAATTTATTTGTATTTAAAAATCTTGGAGTACTGACATACTTTACGATGAGTGAAATGTGCAATCAGTGAAACTTAATCAATGAATTAAATATTAATTACTGATTTTAAAAAGTTGAATAATTATGCTTTATTTAACTCTTAATTATTAGTTAAACATTGGTTATAAAAAGTTGAGCCTGATGCAGACACATAGAATTAAATATGCATGTACCTAGTTGGAAAAAGGGTCATATGTGAACTTGATATCTTATCATTTTTCTTACGTTCAGATGCTAAGCAACTTAAAGTACATTTTGAATAATTTCTTTCTTCCTAATGCGTTAAAAGAGGCCACATTCTCCATCTTATATTTTCAAGTGTTCTAAATATTATATTATAAAGGATTAACTAAAGTGAGTCACAGGATGGAAAGGTGTCCCTTTCCGTAATGTATGTCATGAGGATTCAAATGACAAGTTGTTTCCAAAAGTAATAGCAAATCAGAAGTAATCTTCACCGAAGGAAGGTGTTAGGGCCATCATACCTTGTTCCTCTCCATGGAAAAGAAATTATCCTGAAATCTCCAAGTTCACGGCGTATTGGTTCAATTAACTGCTTTCTTGTGGAGTTTGGATACTGTAAGATTTTTCAAAGATTTTGTTTAGCTAATGAATCTTGGTACACAAAGAAAGGATTGCTTTGATGGGTCTGTTTCTTCTCGTATGTTTGAGCACCATCTGAGGGGACCTATTCCTCTGTACCCAATAATCCTGTTATGCTCTGACATGTGAAGCAACCTATGTCCAAGTGTGAATGTTTGACTTAGATTTGCTTCTTCTAGATAAAAGTATAATTAACTAGGAAGGAAAATGCATCCAGATCTGAGGTTAGGTTGAAGGGAATTTTTAGTGACATGACACACTATGTTTCAGAAGTCTTAACTGAACTTGCAAAAGTTATATTCAAAATTTAATTAATAGTAAATTAGATATTATTCATTTTTAATTATCATTTATCTTGTAATTAGCTTATAAACATTTTTTGAGTTCTTAACGGGCAAAAGGTTTTAAAGAAAGAACACAAAAATGCAAAGTCCGCTTAAAATCCTTCAATATTGAAAACAAGTCCCAAGCCGGTGGCTGTTGTAATGTCAATTATGACCGATGTTTTTAATATTAGGTTTAAAGTTAAACTGATAAAATAAAAGTTTAAAGTTTAAAAATTTTAACTGATATTACATCGTCATAAAACTGGTTAAAAAAATGAATAAAATTGAAGAGTTTGAACAATGATTGAAAAAAATTATTTTTTCGCATTGAAAAATTTAAATTTAAATTAAAAAAGATTGTTAAATAAAAACTAATTGATTTATTTATAAAATTGATTAGTTTACAAAAATTAACCAATAAATTAATAAATTAATCAGTTTTTAATAACAAAAATTATTAAACTAAATTAAACTAAAAAATAAAAATTAAATAAAAAATGATCCAGATCAAAATTTTCATTATTAAATAAACTTAACAAATTCGATTTTTAAAATATTAGCTATAACTGATACCCTATCCTCAACTAGCAGTCCAGTGATGTTTTGATGCACTTAAAGCTTAACTTAGATGTAAGCACCTATATATATATCCATTATCCACGAGATTTTTTTAATTATATTTTTACAAGGAATAAAAATTTACTGGACAAAGAAAGCATGTTTTGGTATAAAAAAGAAGAAGGTATGTCCACTATATGATCTCATGATGTTTTCGAAACTGCAGGAGATTAATTTCCATTTTCTACTTAGAATTCCATTGAACATTCATAACTAGTATAGCACATATCAAACATGATTTCTCTGCAATTTACCGTTTTCATTTTGCATTATTTGAAATACGTAACGGTACCTTAGTTATGTATTCTGGATCAAACGTGAAAGGACAAGAAACGAAGAAATGTAAAAAATACCTGATTTTGGTCTCTATAACTTCAAACGAACTTTCCGAAGCCGAAACGAGCGCGAATCCACCGCCATCTTCATGGGAACTACTTTCTAGGATGCGGGTAAGGTCGTTTTTACAGTTTTCTCAAAGTGTAAGCTCTCTTAACGAGTTAGAAAATCCTTTGCTTACGATTGATATTTGAGCACTTATAGGAAACCTTAACCTTCATATATAACATCCATATCAGGCTTCCACATCACAAAATCGATATGGGTCCGGTCTATACTGATTGAGGTTCGTTTTCCACACAGACTTCAATCCATTGATTTAGATTATTTATTGGGTCACTTTATTATCTTTATTTAAATCAAATTATATAATTTAACTGATAAGTTATTAACAAAAACCAAAAAATACAATTAATAATTGTCTAACTTTATGAGCAAGGACGAAATTGTCTAACATTCTCCCCTTGGACAAGTATTAATTATAGTTTTAACTCTAGTTTAAAAACAGTTTAAAAACTCGGTTAAGCGATGCTACTGAATTAGTTGACTAGGTTTAAAAACAAAACATTTGATCCAAAGATAACGAAAGTCCATCATTCCGTCTTGTAAGGCTTTCGATACTGAAAAGTATCAAATGCATGCATCGTGTGCGACACAGATCCAATACAATCACGTATAATTAATACCTTACTAACATGAATGGAAAAATGGAGTGTGACAAATAGGATGACACTTTTATGATCTAAATTATATCATCTTTATTTGTAAGTCTCGATTTCTCCAACTTTATGCTAAACCGTATATGCTAAACTGCATTAAATAAATCTTGTTTTCTCTCACTGAATGCTAAACAACATTAGAGAAAACTTGTTTGCTCTCACCAAATGCTAAACTGTATTAGAGAAAACTTTTATATTCTCCAACTGAATGCTAAACTACATTAGAGAACCTTTATGAGATTAAAACTTATATCCTCCTATGTCATGTCAAACTTCATGGATATCCGTATAGAACTGTATGCGTCTAAATGACATAGGCTCAAGGTCAATTTATATATATGCCCAATGACCTTTAAATGCTTAAGATCGACACAAATCTTAAGAATTTTATATGTATTATGACAATATACAATAAAACGTATTACTGAGGATAAATGATGATAATCTCTATTGATGAACCACCATACTGTCATAATACATCAAAATGTATAAATGTACATGGAGCAAACATAATGATCCCCTAACTAACAGTGTCTAAGGACGTCAAAACAATCATACTGTATACTTGTGCTTCAAACACTAGTGGGTGAAGTCCTTTGGTTAAAGGATCGACTAACTTTTATTCAGTCTTTAAATGCTCTAAACTTTAATGTTACCTTTTCGTATCAACTCCTTTATAGTCAAATAATTGACTTCGAAATGCTAAGACCTTGTGATATTCTTAGTTGTTATTAAACAACATAGAAAGAAGATTACCACAGTACAACCAAATGGGTCTAGCCACTGAATTAACCACAGATAACTCAGAAATCAAGTTTTTGAGCTAAACCGTCTGTGAAGCAGCCATATAGCATGCATTCTGCATACATGATCGAGGAAGTCACCCTTGTCTACTTGACACTCTTCCATGACATTGTACCATCTTTAAACTTAAAACTATAACCTAAAGTGGACTTTCGATCATCCGGACACATGACTAAAATCTGAATTTGAATTCCCTACGAGTTTTAGTTTGTTGACTTTTCTATATGTCAACATATAATCTTTAATTCCCTTTAGTATCTCAACACCCGCTTGATTGCATTTTAATGGTCTACACCTGGGTTAACCAGATATTGACCATACAGTCAAATGGTGAATGCAATGCCCTGCCTAGTACATAGTCGAGCATATATCAGGCTATTAACCGTACTAGAATATGGAACATTACTCATAATCTCTCTCTTTACATTATTCTTTGGATACTATGCTAAAGATTATATCTCACTATGAGAGATAGGTGCTACGACAGGTTTACTGTTACCTGTATTAAACCTTTGTAACATATACTCAATGTATACACTCTGTGAGAGGTCTGATGAGTGTTAAGATCTGTTTCGATGAATCGGAATACCTAAGACAGAAGATGCTACACCAAGGTCTTTCACGTCAAAGTTTTTAACCAAAAGTTGCTTAACCTCATACAATATGGTCAAGTAATTTGACGAGAGCAATATATCATCCACATGCAGTGTAGCGCCCCCTTACTGCAGGGTGCACACCGAAACACCCAGAGGTCATTCCAGTACATAACCTACGATAAGGGTGAGCTACGTTCGAACACTACATTCACATCATAAGGCATCATATCATTAATCACTTGTAAAGCATCATAAAAAGATCA
>JANITX010000005.1:12290339-12301366 GCA_027564395.1 Erythroxylum ulei
AAGCTCATGGACTTCATTGGGTGCAGACCGCCTATTAGATGTTGCTGTACTGGATATGGATGATTGCGAATAACATGTTTTCGCAAATAAACCTAAGCTGAATATCCTTCCACGACAGTCCCTATCACTCACTACATGAAAATAGGTTTGAGTCTCATCAACATCTTTAGATTGCTGAGACTGACGTTGAATGCTTTCTTGTATTTGGTCCTATCATAAGATAATGTTTATGTTAGAAAGTGGTAACTATTAAGAATTAATATTAAAGCATAAATTTCATATACATTTAGTTCTCTATCGGTATAGGGGTGGTGGATGGTGTAGTAGCAGGTACGGAAGGTGATGCCTCATCTGCAAGTGTAGTAGTAGCTAAAGATACAACATATGATTCAGTTGCAGCTGTAAAATGTGATGCTTCACCTGGATAGTAACTGACTCCAAATCTTGGTATGAACCTAGGTCCCATTATATCCTGTTTTCTCTTTGGTGGCATATTTCAACCTGAAATTCATATCTCATCCTTTGAATTAATATTTCCCATTTTCATCATTACCATTATCCTCGTTTCAATTACATGCTTGTTGATTGAAATTAACAACCGTAATAACTATTAGAAAATTATTTCCTGTATCTAGTTACATATCCCTTAAATCATCATCCGATTTAGCACTTCCAAGTTAAGTTACATCATATTTCAAATAACTGGCCTTAGCTTCTTAAGATTAAACTTGATTTCAGTTCTAAGAGGACCATACAATAGATAACATTTTTCCAAACCTTACCTACCCTTCTGTAGAAATCTTTCTTTAATAATAATATGTCTAGATCATTCATTATAGTGTCAAATGTGGGCAAATTGTCAAACTCAATACTAGTCCAATTGCTCGGTAGCTTCTCTTGGTGAAGAGCTATAAGACCTCTTCTTCTTACTTCAAAGTAGTTCCATGAGTGCATAGTATATGAATCAAGTCCTTCTTAAAGATAATATCTCTATCCTTCTCTTCAAAACTCGAAGTATCTATCCTCATCATTAGTATAACATCTTTGTTTTCCACCACTTTGGTCATCATTTTCATTAAGAAGCCCCCCAGGTAACGTTAATCCTATCAAAATTATCAACAATCTCCTTTTGGTGAACAATGAAATTCATCAAATCCTCTTGTTTTCTAAATTTTCTATTTCTTATTCTTATTTTTAGGTCAAATCTTGCTAGATAAGCTTGTATTTATTTACTAGCTAGTAGTTTTAGGTTTTCTAATCCATACCATTTCCTTAAGGGATCAACTCGTACTTACTACTATGTTACTTGCTAACGAAAGGTACACTTGCCTTTGTTATGAGTAATAGATACCTAATACAAAAATTTATAACTACATAGAGAAAGTAATGATCCATTAATAAGCACATTTACCACTAATAATAGAAAAGCATATTTTGTAAAGCATGTAATCTTATAAAACATAATAAAGAAAACTACCTACCAATGTTTATGATACTAAAGGTTTGCATGACACATTAATATTTCACAAAAGTTCTAAATAAGCCCTTGTCCTTATCTATAATGTCATTTTTTTGAGAGAAATAAAATATTTATATTTCATTGATGAGAACCAAAAAAGCCATCAAATGATACACAGGTAATTACAAAAAACCCCAAAAATCATATGAGGTTAAAACCTCGGTCTAGTGGGATTTAGTGTAACTTAAGCCTAAGCAGTACTCATACCAAAATAAGCTCCAAAAGCATCCAATTGCTTGAGGATTTGTCAAATGGTGAGAAAGTTCAGAGTCACTAGACACCTAATCTCTCAATTGTTTACTCAATGATGAGTATCTTTTATTTGTACTGATACATATGAACCTTCACCTTCTTAGACAATATTTATTGGTTCTTCACCTTCTTAGACAAATTATCAACCAAATTATAATATAATGTTCAAATCATTAATTTCGAAAGCACAATATAATGATCAAATTCTTAACAAAATCACAATATCAATTTCAAATGCTCATCCAAATCACAACATAATATTTAAATTATTAATGAAATCATAATATAATATTGTTTATATCCTCAACCAAATCACAACTCGATGCTCAAACACGATTCAATTTGGTGATTCACCATCATCAATATGAAATTTTGTTAGAGTTTATTTTTCCCTTATTTTGACAACTTATATCAAGATGCTATAATTTTGATTGAAAATCTTTGTTTCTCTCAAAAGCTGCTTTCCCCTAATATCAAGATGCTATAATTTATTTCTTTAATTATGTGTTATTATCTCCTAACTAAAACTTTGCTTTTAAATAAAAAACCTATGATTGTCAATCTATTACAAAAATATAATCTAACTACAACCGATGCTTATGCTATAATCTAAGCATAATGCATTACAAAAATATCAATGTAAGTTATATCATCTTTCAAGTAAAAGAAGTGAAATTATGAAATTCATACTAAAAAAGAACTGAAATCATTTTTTCAAAGAACAGACATTTCGTCAAATACCTTACATGCATTAGAAATTCATCCTAACATCATAACCAAAATCACGTCTTGTCCCTTCTATCACTAACATTTATACCTTAAAATTGTTTTCTAATCACATAATATACAAATAATCGAAAGTAATCAAATACCCAAATTAACTTTCATCCAATATATAAAAAAACATATGACAGTGGCTGCAAAAACACCTCCACCGAAGGACAAGATAACAATGGATGGAGAAGACAACGCTGACAAGGAGAAGACAACGCCAACGAGCAGAAGAGGAGCCCACGACAGAAAAACTGAAGAGAAGAAAATCACACGAGAGGAGAGACAAAGCATACAAAGAAGAAGAGGGGTTTCGGGTGAGTTTAACGTAAAAGAAAACAATGTCGTTTTGTGTTAAACCAAACGACGTCGTTTTCTTTTACATTAAAATGCTAAAGCCGAAGCAGACGACGAAGTTTACCTTGAAAATTTACTGACGGAAAATTTTCGTCGGTAAACTCAAAACTTTTAAATTCCTCCAATAATTCTCGCTTTTTTTACCGACAGGCATTTTATACTATCGCTAAAGTCTGTCACAAATTTTGTTTAGGTAATTTCCCTCCATATTTACCGACAAATATTACTGCCGCCGCTAAACGAAATTTTTTCCGTCAATATTACCTATGGAAATTGATTTTCCATCGCTAATTCCTACTTTTCTTATAGTGGTTTTAAAAATTAGACTGAAAATTAAATTAGTAAGACAAGAAGTTTAAAGTTTAAAAGGTTCAGCCGATATTAGACCATCATAAAACCAGCTAAAGATTGAATAAAATTAAAGAATTTGAAATATGATTGAAAGAGATTGTTCTTCCTTATAAAAAATTTAAAATTTAATTAAAAAAGTGATTATTAAATGAAACTTAATTCATTTATTTTAGTTTAATAAAAATTGATTAATTAATTAATAAATTGATCGATTATCGATAATAAGAATATGTAATATAAATCGAATCAAAAAATTAAAAATTAAACTAAAAAATTAAACAATTCAAAAAAATTTCGATTAAACCAAAGGATCATTTTTTTTAATCATGTCCTTTCTCGTTAGGTGGATGCTTGATCAAAAAAGGCTAGTACTGATACGCTATCCTGGTGTGGCGGTCAATAATGTTAGATGTACCTGAAACACTATTTAGTACAAGTTTATTAGTCACTTTTGGGTTATTTCGTTACAAAGAATTAGATTTTAGCGGGAGAAACAAAAGTAATGGTCAAACTAATGCTATGCTTCGCAAGATAAGCACAAAATGCTGTCGGATCAAGTTCACTATAAAGAACCAAAAAAACAAAAATCATAAAGAAATTAACTCAAATCAAATCGATTAGGCATTGACTTTTGTGAAAGTGTTGGATATTAATTTCAACATTGGATCCATTGTTTCTGCAATTTCAGACAAATGACGTCAAAATAAATTCACATGTATGTCTTGCGTAAAGAACTAGTGCATTTAAGCTTGTATAGTTGGATGTTAATTAATATAATAAAATAAAATAGAACGAAACGGTTTATAATAAAATAAAATATAATATTAGAAAGATTCATAATATAATGTAGTAAAATATTATTTAGAACATAGATAGAATGAAATGTAATATATAATAAATGACTATTATACTCCTGATATTAAAATTATTGTTACAAGAAATTTATCGCTATGATTTTAAAACAGAAATTATGTCCAATTAGAAAGTCACGGATCAAGTCACAATCGTGACAAATATTTTTTTATATTTTCTATTTTTAAAAATTTTAATAAAAGTTTTATTATTTTATTATTAATTATATACAATTTATTATTGATTATATAAAATATTATTATTTATTTATTTATTCTATTTTATTATATTTAAAAATAATTTATTTATATAGAAATATATACAAAGAATTAAAGAATATTTTTTATTTTTTATTTTTCATTAATAAAAATTTCATTAAATTTTTTATTTTATTATTAATTATATGCAATTTATTATTAATAATATAAAAATATTATTAATTATATACAATTTTTGTGGACCATAATAAATGAGTATTGGGAAAAGAGGATTGGGGTTAAAAGAAATAATTAGTATTAAGAAAAATTATCGAAAGTATATTAGGTATTACATATTTATTAATTTATATTTCATCCTAAACTCTCTAAATTAAAAGTTTCTTATTTTCACTGTTTATTATGAAATGAAATTTAATATAAAACCTTTTACTTCCATCACATTCTATTCTGTTACGAAACTCTCGTCTAAACAATAGAATTATATTACATTCTATCCTGTTCCGTTACTAACCCCTCAACCCTCAACCAACCATGACTTAATTTGCATGTCTGTTAGTTCTCATCTCTCTATATATACGGGACATGTTTGCAGGTTGAAGTAAGATTTATTTTTGGTTACATGAGATACTTGAGTTTGATTGACCATGTTGCCTCATGGTTTCAAATTCAATCCTACTGATGAAGAGCTCGTCCAAATCCTCGAACGAAAAGTTGCAGGGCAAGAAATGGCACTGCATTTCATTGTTGAAGCCAATGTTTATGATCATGAGCCGCAAGATCTTGATGGTACGGTGCTAATATTTTTCTTTATAGAAGCTGTCTTTCCTCATTTAGCATGAGAGTGCATGCATATGTTGGCTTGTGCATGTTTTATGTACCAGTTAGCCTCATGTAGATATTGAGTCTGTGTCCCAATTTTAATGGAGTGTTTGGTGTGTACAATCCATATATAGGGAACCGTGGCGTGGCTTCAAGCAACAATGAGAGCTACTACTACTGCAAGAAGGATAACGACTCTCGAGAAGTGTTTGGTCGAGGGTGGTGGAAAGCCACAAGCCATGTTAAGAAAGTTCAACTAAATGAACGTCTCTTTGGAAAGAAGAGGCCATTAACATTCTACAGGTTTAAGGACACGAACAGAAACCGCAACCATGCAACTAAGACCAACTGGATCATGCATGAGTATAGCCTTGAGTCCAGGACAACGGTTTGTCAACTTTCACACCCTAGAGTATAATTTATATGGCTCTGCAAGCTTCTGCATTAAAGTTGGCATGAGTATTTACTATATTAGCTGCATATTATCTCTGTCTCAGGAATGGAGGCTCTGCAAGATTAAGTATAAGGGAAATAGTCAATTTTCAAGGCAGGAAGAGATGCAAACCTCTTCGTTTGCACAGAGTCCATATATTGAAACCAAAAGTTCGACAATGTTTTATAATGAGGTGGGCTGCGCACCTTTAACCGTAGCAAATTGTACAGTGTCAACAGGTGAAGCTGAATATTCCGAGTACTGGAACATGGAGCAGCGGCAGCAGCAGCAGCAACCACAAGATTCTTATGGTGGTCCTTCTCTGCAAATACCAGAGCTGTTCTCTGGCAACAATACTACAAGCAGCTATCTCTTGGAACAGCAAGGACATGACTTGGTGTTCCCGGAACCACACTTTCCTAGTCTTTGGTCTTGGCAGAATTAGTCCTCTTTTGCATCATTTCGCTAGCTATAATAAAAGACTACGTCCATAAAAGGAAGAATTTCCGTTTTGCAGGGTTTATAATATATGCAACATCTGGGACCTTATCGTCACAAAGGAGAAACTTTCCCTGCGCTCTAAGACAAATAAATCGATTTAGTTAAATAATCACAGACTCAGCAACAATATATATTTAAAAAATAAAGAGTTTGTTTGAGATGTTGGCTTTCTTGGCCGACAAACATAATGTTAATAGTTTGAAGTGGTAACGTTTTGTCAGTTCAACTCACCTACGCTACGTGTACCTTTCCAAATATTTGTTTCCTGTTAATAAATTAATAATTAAGAATGATTAGTTTAATGAAATTGTCAGGTGAATGTCTTAAAAAGTAGAGGGTGATCTGGAATTCAAAACCTTTAGGTCTGGACTTTGAAGGCTAGTTGAGAAATTAAGGAGCATAAGTAACAAAGCAAGGTGTTCTTGGCCGACAACCTTAGTGTTTACAGTTTGAAATGGTAATGTTTTGTCGGTCCAACTCACATACGCTACTTATCCGTTTCCAAATATTTGTTTTCTCTTTTGTATTTATCAAAGGTTTGTCATTTTCATATCTTACGACGACTCCCTTTTAAATAGGATGTCTGCCACTAACTTGTGGATTCCAAAGATCAAATCTTTTGCTTTTACTATTACAATACTGGAGAAGTGGAGGAAAAAACAAAAAAAAAACAAAGCTTTATAACATGGAGGATGGCAGAAGATTTGACCAAATTACAGTGTTCAGTGTTCTTCCATTACAATGATTTGAAAATTTTCTCCCACTGAGACTGCAAATCTGTCTGATTCTCAAGTTGGATAGGAATAGCATCAGTGGACTAATTTATTAAGATTCCAAACCCTAGAAAAAGGTTTCAAATCTAACACATACGTTATGTATTCTCTTCCATATCATGCAAGTCCTATCCCATAAAGCAGTGACAATATATGATGATAACTTCCATATGATAATGGAGTCGTCACTGTTACTAACAGCATACTTTTGTCTTGCGATTCAAAAACTGACAGCTTTACTATGAATATAATGAATCTCTGACTACGGTTTTTCTTTTCTCAGCATTTTAGACATCAAATTCAAGTTAGCGGTTTCCCATATTTGGTAAGGAAAATGTTATCAGAACTCATTAAACAGAGGACCAGTATCAAAATTGGCTGTTCTTTCACCAGCTACAAAAGCATGAACTTCATCATCAATCTGAACCCAACTGCTACCAGGATTTTTCTTTGCACCCCTCAACTTCATCAGTTCTCTAACACGATTCGACTCATCCCATTCCCCTGCTTCCGCATACACGTTTAAAAGAACTGCATAGTAACCACAATGTTTGACGCTTCAACTCAAATAGATGTTCAGCTACCCAAATAGCCAACTCAATATTCCCATGGATTCTGCACGACCCAAGCAGAGCACCCCATACATTAGCATCCGGTTTTACAGGCAAGCTCTTGACAAGACTTACTGCTTCTTCCATAAGTCCAGCCCGACCAAGAAGATCAACCATACAAGCATAGTGCATATGAGTAGGCTTTACATTCTGTGCCTGCA
The DNA here is from genome assembly GCA_027564395.1 of Erythroxylum ulei. Lineage (NCBI taxonomy): Eukaryota > Viridiplantae > Streptophyta > Magnoliopsida > Malpighiales > Erythroxylaceae > Erythroxylum > Erythroxylum ulei. The sequence goes on from JANITX010000005.1 coordinate 12,297,958, forward strand.
TCAACTGAAAATATTTCTTCCCCTTCTCAACAAGCCCCCCATGACTACAAGCTGACAATACTGCAAGGTATGAGACTGAATCATACCTGACACTGTCTTCCTTCATTGCTTCAAAGAGATTGATGGCAACCTTCAACTCACCCAACATTCCATAACCTAAAATCATAGTATTCCATGAGGCTGCATCCTTGTATGGAATTCGGTCAAAGACCCTAATAGCAAGATCCATCCTTCCACACTTGGTATACAAGTCCAGAAATGAATTGGCAATAAAGAGATGAGTGTACAAATTGTTTCTTAATAACAGTCCATGGATTTCCTTCCCTTGCTTCAATGCTGTTAGATTTGCACAAGCTGAAATAACGCCCATGTAGGAAATTATATCAGGTTTGAGGCCCATAAGACTCATATCCAAGAATAGGCTAACAGACTTTGAGCAATCACTTGTTTGAGAATAGCCTACAATAAGAATGTTGTAAGATATCTCATCTTTAAGGGATATCTTAAAGATGTTTTCAGCAACACTTAGGCACCCACATTTGGCATACATATCTGTCAAAGCATTGGAGACAAACAGTTCGGTGTAGCATCCCATGCGAAATGTCCTTGCATGGATTTCTTTTCCAGGTCGAAGACATCCTAATCTCGCACAAGCTGGAAGAACATTTGTAAAAGTAACAGCATTTGGAATATTACCTAGAAATTGCATTTGTCTCACTAACTCAATAGCTCGTAATTCAGCTTTATTTTGAGCAAAATTAGCAACCATCGCATTCCAGGAAACAACATTCTTCTCATGCATCTGGTAAAACACAATGGATGCTTTAACTGAATCGCCTAATTTTGCATACATATCAATCAATGAATTCCCAATGAATAAATCTGACTCAATCCCAAACCTTAAAGTACGGCCATGAATCTCCTTTCCCAAGTTGAGAAGTTCTAAGTCAGCCAATATAGGTAACATAGTAGAGATGGTCACCGAATTTGGATGAACTGTTTCACTGATCATCAATCTGAACATACACAACACATCTTCATTATATCCATGATAAGCCAGGCTACTAATAACAGCATTCCAAGAGACCTCATTCCTCTCCGTCATTTCATCAAAAACTCGCCTGGAAGCCTTCATATTTTTACATTTCCCGTACATATCAACTAAAGCATTGCCAATGGTGACCTGAGAATCCAACCCAACAGTCACTACATAGCCATGAATTTGCCTCCCCACCTCCTCATCTTGAAGTCCAGCACATACAGGCAACGCGCTTACAACGGTGGCAATATTCGGCTTGAATTCAGACCTCGATTTCATTTCACAGAAAAATTCAAGCGCATTTTTATAACACCCGTTAACAGAAAACATCCCAATAACTGTATTCCACGACACAACATCTCTTTCAGTCATTCCATCGAACACATTACCTGCATCCCTCAAATTACCACAGTTACCGTAAAGCAACATCAGAGTATTACCCACGAAAACATCCAAGTCAAAACCAAGTTTCACCACAACCCCATGAACCTCCATACCCTTTCGAATATTGAAACTGTCGGCGCACGCCTTGAGAACAAAAGGGAAGGTGTGATCATCGGGTCTAACATCATTTCGGACCAATCCATTATAAATTTCGAATACCCCACAAACTCTAGCAATCGAAAATGCCCGAATGAGAGTGTTCCACAAGAAGGCGGATTTAGAATAGTGAACAGTTTCATCAAACAAACGATGACAGGTTGTTGGTTCACGATAAGCTGCATAACGGAGAATGAGAGAAGCGCAGAGAGAGACGGTTTGTGGGAGGAAGCCATTAATAAGAGCAAAAGCGTGGCACTGCTTAACCTGGAGGAGTGACGGGGCTTTGGAAGTGAAGAAGAGAAGATCGGTATGAGTGGCTGGTGAGAAAGACAAGTAGCGAGATAAAGTAGGGAACTTTAGGGGTGAGAATTGTGAAAGAGTTTTATATGTACAGTAAGAGAAAGGTAACATAGAAGCTGAAATTGGTGAAGCAGCTCAGCCGCATGGAACTTGTGAACATGAACAAAAGAGCAGGAGCGTGCATATTCCAATTTCCAAGGGCTTGTAAATTAAAGACAGTGGAGTGGCTGCTCCATGTCCATGGGCTAGAACAGAAAATGAAATCATATGCCAAATTGAATCCTTTTACATTTCTATGTAAATGACGAATTCTTGATAACCCCGACTTGTTTCTTATGGACTTGTTCACTACTATCACCATTTCTTAACCAAAGAGAAGGGCAGAGAAAGATTGCTTCCACTCAATAATTTTGCATTGAAAACAAAATCCCGACTTTACATCAACTAACTAACTGCAAGAATTTTTCTTTTTGGTGGAACTTTTTTTCTGTTTTCTTCCTATTCATTTCAAGAAAAAAGGGGTTATCCAGTTGAGAAATTCGCCTTGTCCTCGGCAAATTTCACTAAAAACTTCAAAATTGAATGCTTGGGATCATCTTCCAGTCCTTTTTCCTTGGTTACAAAAACACCCTTCATTATGCGGGTATAGAGCCTTTCAAGCTGTGGGATGCCGTGATTTTCACTTTTCTCTACCAAAAGTCCTTTGATGTAATCCACCTTGTTCAAAATTTCTGCATCCACAATTGTGGCATCACCAGAAGTTTCTCTAGGAGTTTCGACAGAGTTTCCCTCAGCAGACGGGGATTCAGGCCTTTCGGCATTCTCGTCATCTAACCCAAGTTCTTCTGTTGACTTTACCTGAGCCGAATCTTGAGGCTGTGACTTGTCTTCTGCAGTTGAAGTCAAGTAAGAATAACACGTTCTTAATCTTGCGAATGTCAAGAACATTAACGAAAGCATTGGCCGAACATCAGGCAAAATTATGCAGAATGAACCACAGGAGGTTTTCTAAATAAGTCATTAAACAAGTCAATTTAGGATGGCCTAGCAAACAGAAAATGTACAAAACATACCAACAACCGCACAAAGACAAATTACAAACTGCAAGTTACACCAAGAACCTCTCTTCGTGAACAGACTTGGTCACACTTGTGAAATTGTAGTTAAAAGTTTTCTCGTGTTTGCAAAATTAGTAGTTAACCGTAACACTCTACAGCAATTTCCTGTACCACACATACACCTTCAAAAGGTTCCTAGTAAATTAAAGTTAATAAAAAAGAAATGAATCAAATTGCATTTGCGCAGAACCAAAGCCTACCTGCATGTGAAGCATCGACAGTTTTCCTTGGCCTTTTCAACGCCTCATAGCTTTGACCCAGATTCACCTCAGGCTGGACATTACGCAATCGAGCACTAGCTCTGGTACCCGTTACAAGCTGGACAACAGGGCTTGGGAAAATAGATCCACTTAAATCATCTGGCACTTGCATTGGACCACCTTGAGCAGCAATCTTGTCACAATATGCA
>JANITX010000005.1:12309098-12326960 GCA_027564395.1 Erythroxylum ulei
ATAATAAAAATATATAAAAAAGATTAAAAATTTTATTTAATTAAAAATAATTTATCTTATACATAATTATATTGACATTATAAGCTATACATGGTTGTTTTTATTTGAGAAAAAATAGAAAGAAAATTTTAGTATAACAAAAACAGTCTCTTTTAGATGTTATTGCAACATAATTACAATTAAACTGGGCTATCCACTACAGTATTAACTTGGATAAGTATGATTCACATTCTGATGCTAGTTTATGAATGATACCAGAAAAAAGAAAAAATGTCATACAAGGAAAGCAGACGGCATTATCAAGTACAAACTGGAAAAGGTAAAAAACGACGGCCACCTTAAATGTGAATTGATACATAACAGGAACAAAGCTTCTCAAGTCTCAATCTCACTGAACAAAAATGTTCTCCAGACAAGAAAAAAGGCAACCATACCATAACAAATTATATATCCAAACTTAAACACATTCCAATCTGTATTTACAAACACTATTTCAGTGATTGCATTTTCGTATGAACAACTATCAACATATCAACAGATACTTTCTAAACATGTTGGAAAACCACACCAATAAATTTCCCCTGAATGCCTCTCTCTCGATCGCTCACTCTCTCGCTATCTCGCATTCTTCAGATTGAAGAGTTCAATCTTCTATATCCACTCATTTTCAAATTAAAAGTAATGCTATATATCATACGTTTTATAATAAAGAATGATTAAAAATACGCCAATTCCCAGAGGAAAATGTGAGAAAAACTAAGGCAGATCAGGATGTAATCACATCTGTATACAGCTGAGTTGAATCTTTAGCATCCAGCTGCTTTCAAGAATTTATCGTAGGGACTTGAAGGTGGTAATCTGAAAGAGTTTTGGCCGCAATCTAGCGAGCATAAGGCAAGCTGATTGGGAGTTGTAATCTTACCGGCGCCGTGTATAGACTTTGGATGACCTTCTGAAGGCTCCAATTTCTGAAATATAGATAAAGGGGGGGGGGGGAAAAAAAGTTTGCTGCACTAATTAAAAACGTAGCAATGGATTACAACTATGAACATATCAAAGAACATGTATCTACAATTTTCTATGCAAGATCTACAGTTTACTCAAAAATTTAAATGCAAAAGCAAAGCTCAAAAGTGTTCATCATTCTCAAGCTTCCAACTCATTAAATGATGATGCTGTAGCATTTGAAAGGAAGCTCCTTGAGCCTAAACAGAACCTAATGAAGCCAGTTTTCATTATGTATGTAGCCTTTTCACTTGCTTTATTTTCCTGAACTTATGCTCCAGTACATTTCAACAAAGTCAAGTCATCATGCCCTAGTATGAATTGTAAAAACCTCTCAATACAACAATAAAATCTAGAGCGTATAACAAAGAGCAATGACTCCAGAAAAACCAATCCTAGATATGTTGCACATCCAGTGTCTTCACTAGTATAACTATCAGTAGGAAGTCTTTTACTATGTTATAACAGCCACATCTGTTACTTTGGAGGACAAAAAGAATATAGTTCAAATTTCAACTTTCTTTTTAACATATATTTGATCAGAGGATTCTGTTAGTTTGGGTGGATGCACTTTTCATTTTAGAAAAAGAGACAAGTCATACGAAGTTTGTCAATTTTGTAGCTGTTGCAAGAGGCTCCAGGTTACATGCTTTTACTGTTATTAACATTTATGTCCACAGAGTAGTAAGAACAAGGATGCCACAATCAAATTACGGATTCATTTGGTCAGAATCTTAAGTTCGAAATTCAAGTACAGTGAGAAATTGTTAATTAAGCTTTTCATTATCACTATAGCCAACTAAAATGTAATCTAGTTGCTGACCAAACAGCGACCAAACAGCAGGATGACGTGTGAATCATCCGCTAGTGCGCATAAAGAAAATTGAAAACAGAAGAATCAACTTAACAGCTATTGCCATTTTAAGCCCATCATACTTCTCAAAAATTAAAAAGGTCTCACCTCATCAAATTCGGAGGTGCCTGTGTTTTCACATTCACTGGGAAATACTCTGATCTCATGTTGATGCTTGAAGCTGTGAAGCATTGACATCTTCTGTTGTTTACCAGTCATGAGAGCTTCACATTGACTTTTCATTTGGTCATAAGGTACAAATGTGGAGGAAACATGGGAACTTGCAACTTGCCGTGCAGTTTCTGAAACCTGTAGGTAAAATGCCAATTAAAGTTGATAGGCATGTGACCAGGCCACATAGTCATTATATCAAAAACTGATTTAGCATATCCTCAAAGATCCATTGGCACGGCGAGAAAATTTACAAGTGATGGAGAGAGAGTGAAATGAAAGTGATACTCACTGATTCCAATAGTTCATTGACACTTAAAACATCAAGTGTATTGACAGTTAGTGATGTTTTGCGATCAGACTGACTCCCATTTGGTTCAGAAAAGGTATCATCATCTGTCAAGGGATCTTCGGGCATAATCTGCTGAAAAACCAACATAACAGAAAACCATGTCACATGTAAATGGCAATAGTTATCTGCAAAGTAACAGCAGACTATTTTAACCTCTTCAAAAGCACGGAACTCCATTTTCATAAGAGGAGAACATGGCCTTGGTGTATTCATAAATGAGGGAGCACCAAGTGGATATGATTCATCAGGCGAAAAGTCCTGTTGGAGTTGCGTCTTCATTGCTAACAACTCATCCTGAAGAAGGAATGATCCATAAAATTCAATATGAATCTTTTTTTCAATGGTGTAAAGAATATGTTAACTGCTTCCCTTCCACAGCTAAATTGTGATTTTATCATAAATTAACTGCCCTTCCTCCATGAACTCCAGGTAGGCAAGATTATCCAAGACGTGAATCATAGACAATCAGAGATAAAGATGTATGAATGATGGAAATGTTTACTTATCTAAATTACAACGAACAAATTCCTATAGGAGTCAAATTGCCAAGATGAGAATATCTTGTTTCATAACAGTCAAAAACACCTCTCTCCAGTCTTGCACCCATATATCTTCATGCAAATGTGTGGCCCCAGTAATGTTCCACATTTCATAATTGTTAGCACTTAGCATAGGAATCACTATACAACTGTCCCTCTAGGTACTAAATGATTTGGTCACACTTCAAATGTCTTTGACAAGGAACATGGAGCCAACATGAGTATAAAATGGAATATCACCTGTGACAATTTCGCAAATTTTGTCATCAACTGATCAACAACAATTTCATTCAAATGATCATCTGATTCTACTGCTGCAAGTGATTCCAGTGCAGCAGCAGCATCCTCATCTGATCCATACACCATCTTGCTGCGATCATAAACAGCCTGCAGCCTGATATCTTCAATTAATTCCAAATAAGGATCAACCTGCCAAAAGGATCAGTGCTCAGTTCTGGTCCTTTTGCTTCTCATTGGTCCAATTAATTGCTGAGGTTCTGGTACATCAACATAAATTATAAATAGGCCAGGAGAAAAACTAACAGTTTTTTGGGTCAAACATGATTTGACATAGGGAATTAGCTCCAGGAGATTCCCTGCCCTAGCAGAGAAAATAAGCATGGACGATGCCAGGGTGAAGAGAGACCTTCTGCGAGATGGTTGCAAACCTCCTTCAGTAAACACAGACAAAATTTTCATTAGAATTGGTAATTACCAATGAAGCTATCTTACATTATTTTAGCAACTAACTTTCACATCCGAGTTCTTGTCATGGCCAAGCCAGATTCAAGCAGAAAAACAGAAAATTTTTATAAGCAAAACAGACAAACAGAAGTGCCCAGGCAATTACTGCAACAATTTACTATATTCAAACAAACAGTGACATTCACTCAAACTTTGCAAGATTAAGATGAATATTAACCACAGCAATCAAAAACAAAATAACTTATAACAGATTCAACATTAGCAAAACTCTCGCAGCCTGCGTAACCAAGTAGGTTTGATGCAAATTTTAGTTCGGGTTAGTATAAAAAAGGCCCACAGGAAATAAGTGCAAACTAAATTTCAGGCCAAAAGTTGGTTTTTCCAAAAAAAAAAATCGCACCAGCCCACTAATAAAGTTAACTAGTGAATTACAATCCATTACTTAAAAAGACCTACTATTTTGATTGATATTCAATTTCTAATCTCAGACTGTTATTTGAAAATCTTAATAGTAGACTATTTATGCAAAATATTATACTAATATTAATATTTTCTAATTGAAAATTTCAATAGTTAATTCATATCAATTGAATGAATTTAACAACCAAGTTTGTTAAATAATTTTATGTAGAACTTCCCTAATTAGATGTTGAAAATAATAAGTATGAAAAGAAATGACATGAGCTAACGGGTTAGCTTCAAGTTTCCAAACTTTCAAATGGCATGGGTTTGGAATTATGACTTTTACCAAGTCTTCAGAGTGGACCCTTTTAAAAAGTAATGGGATTGAGTTTGTCCAAACCCAGTCCAGTTTTAGCTTGTGCTCATTTCTACAACAGACAATAAGTGTGTGAAGGTGTGTCAGCTTGCACTACAATCCTCACAAACATTACAACATCCAGAAGAAATCTCTATTACACACAGCTATATTTTCATGGCTCATTTATGAACAGTTCACTAGATTAGAGCCAAAAGACACAAGATTCACTCACAGGTCCAGCCACTTACCTCCGTGATCTAGAGAGATCCTTTTAAGAGAGAATGCTAGCTGAAAACAACGAACTAGAGACATCTGACTGGAAGTCTGTTCAAAAACATTAGCCATTGTTGAAATATACATTGCATAGTAAGCACAAATTTTCATCATCTTAAGCATGCATACAAACTTCAGACAAATAACAAAATTGTTGGTGGGAATATTCAGTTTTTCCTGTGCTAGTGAATTGATAAATTAAGTTCAAACCAATTTTGCTTCTTTTACAGATTGTACATCAAATCACACCCCACATAACCAGCTCCAATTCTAAAGCATACCATCACCTTGTTCAAACATGTCCATCTGATTCAATATCTGATCCTCAATTAAGCCAAGTGCCAAAAATGCCAAGGATTCACCAGATATACATGTTATTCACAACAACACAAATATCAACGAGAATACTGTATGAATACAGCTAACACTTGCTCCTTGCGTGGATGTCTTACCTTAGATTGAATAAACAGCAATGCAATGTTATAAGCATGGGCCATAGCCTCAAAATTGGCAGGCATATTATCTGCGAAGGCTGCCTGAATCCATATCGAAGAAAGTAGAAGATTGACTTGATGACTACTTAGTCGAAGGGAAGTTAACTGAAAAAGAATAACTACATTAAACGACAAGCTAGATCCAAGACAAACAACCGTATACATCTGATAAAAGAGTCAGAAGCGCATCATACTGTTTTTTCAACTGTGATGGCACAGTCGAAGCTACTTGAATGACCATGTAAATCATGTTTCCTATACTGTTCCATTCCAATATCTGATGTTTGATTACCCACTTTCTGCAATCCTTCTTCTTTAAAAGATTCTGTTTTATCCATATTTCTTTCCTGAAAAGAGGAATATCCATTATGTGTCTTCCCCAACACATCAGGCAATCCAGAAACAGCTTCAAATGTTTCCTTATTCCGGTTCGACCAAGGGGCTAGTAGGGATGGCATAAGCACCACAAAAAAGACCCTGTGTGCTTCAACTCTCGTTTCATAATCTGGATGGACCATAGCTATAAGCAATTGATGGAAGAGGGCATCAGGAAAAGCCTGAAACACAAAATCAGGTCAGTTACAATGTTGGATTTACAAGATATGATCGGGAAGCAATTTAAGTTGAATTTGTAGGTTTACTTGCCTTCTTGTGATATAATATATTCGGAACGGAAGAAATGATTTGAGCTGTTTGACGAACAGCAGAAATAGTTGTTCTTGCCACAGAAGTAGCAGTCGAAATATTTTCTAAGAACACAGCCATTATATCAAGAATTGGTCCCTTATCACCAACCTGTTAATGATCAACAATTTATTGAAAAACAGAATCAAAGACAAAATTGCAACAATGTTAAGTTAATGAAAATACGACTCATAGTTCTAAGCAATCCCTATCTCAGTATTCATTTTAATGGAGCCTAACCAACTAGGAAGAGAGCGTCAATTGATCTGGCTTATAAGGTTATAAAAGATTAACAGAACTGCCACCAATGGAGTACGTACAGCCATAATAAGGAATGGCTAAATAAAGAATGATCTAAAATAAACATGGAAAGGACTATAGGGGACCATAAGTTAAACTATATGAGAAACAAAGAAATAGAACAGTACATCATAAGATTTTGAAAGGGATTCTCAAAACAAATGATTCAGCCAAATGTTCCAAATTAGCTCAGGTTGTTTAGCGTAAAGTTTTTTTGATGATATGTACCAAAAAAAGATATTTCTTCAGAATTTCACAAACATTTTAGCATGCCCTAACAAGCTTATATGTCATTTAACAGTATGGGCATCCACTTTTACGTCAATTGATGCAAAGACCAAGGTGAATGCGATGAAACAGGTTTAGACGAGATAAAAAACAAGTTAGATGCAAAAAAAAAACTGTCACTTCCCAAAAATCCTTTGTCCTGGACCCCTGATACATGTAAAATGTGCTTCTAAGCATGTGCTTTTGTGGATTTTAATTTAACATTCAGCGAAAAGAAAAGAAAACTGCTAAGCATGCCTTTCAAAGAGTGCAGGGCAAGCTAAACATGTCGTATGGTTAGAAAATTTCACAAAATTTAGACACTATAACTGGCAGAAAAATGGACTAATATGTAAGCCTAATTAAGATTCAGAAATGATCCTTATCGACTGTCATTAAGGCACACATAAAATGCTTTCATAATCAAAAATATCAAATCCCAAAAAGTAGGTAGATTCAACTAAACTAAAAGGTAAAGTAATTACAACATACCTTGTTTGACAGCTGTAAGATGCATTTCTCTAAACTATGCTGAAGATCAGTGTTGCAGTTATCAGTACTATCATTGGAGGAGGATAATTCAACAGATCGCTGCATGCATTTTCTCAAATGTTTCATCAAGTCTGATACAGCACCAACAATTGCAGCTGTCACTTGCTGCTTTGCATTTTTCACAAGTTGTGAGGCAACATTAACAATATCTATCTGCATCTGAAGTTGTTTGGTAACATTCCTATGATCCAGGTGCTTTATCAGGATCGACAATAGCAAATGTGAATTTTCTCCTGAAGTGAAAGTAAAATGTCATCGAAAGGGACATTAAATTAACAATTCATGACGAAAAATGGGAACAATTTCCTAGAGTAACCTGTTTCCTCCAAAAGTAACTGCAAATAAGTCAGAACAGGGTAGGCAACTCCTTTGTGAGGGGACCATTGATTGTTAATATCAAAGTTATGAAACAAAGGCTCAAGTATGCGCCGTATGGTAGTAGCTTCCTTTGCCAGTCTAGCCATGTTACGCAAACAAACCCTGGACCAGTAGTATGGATTCTTGGAAGTATCTCTGTTCTTAGAACCAAAAGGATATAAGAGATCATGGTTCAACAGAAGTTATTCTCAAGTATTAAGCAAAATCCTAAATTGAAATTGCCAACTAAGTTCTTACACTAAGGCATCCAAAAGAAGTTCCTTATGAACATCTTTCCCATTAACTGCTCCTTGAACCCACTGGTCCTCTTTGGAGTTCTCTAAGTTCACTTGAAAATCATTGTAGTTCTCCAAGGTTACTGATATAATCTATTTCATGACAGAAACATCAATTATCAATTACAAAACAAATCAACTACAAGCTTTCCAAAATATCTTGTACATCTAACAGTCTTTCCACTATTTGACATGTGTAAAGATATTAACAGAACTAGATGCAAGAGGATGCAGACTTACCTTGTCGAAGTCCATTGAGATGTGGGATTGCTCACCCATGAAGCACACCTTAACAAAAAAAAGGAAAACTTATAATTTAAATTAAGTATTAAGAGGAATTAAACAGTCATAGTTAAAAAGTAATTCAACTTGCGTGATAAAACATGTGAATTGGGGCATATAATTATTTTCATAACCATTAGAGAAGTAAATATTATGTGACAAAGAACCACACCATGGAAGCCAGAGCCTGAAGTCCAGCTGATCGCAATCGTAGAATGTTTTCGCTATCACCTGCTTCTTCAGCCAATTGACAGAGCTTAGGAATAAGGCCCTCTAAGTTGAACATGTACGTACCATCCACCTATTCATTCATAAAAAGGATATTAGCGTGATGGTTATCGAATAAAAATAAGTTACAGAATACTATCTGCAAACGAAAATCATTTGGAACTAAATATTTAAGAGTTAAGTGTAATAGTAGTCCAAAAGCAAAAAAAAAGAAAAACTCAAAGGAACATGTACGTACCATCCACCTATTCATTCAAAAAAGGGATATCAGTGTGATGGTTATAGAATAAAAGTAAGTTACAGAATACTATCTGCAAACGAAAATCATTCGGAACTAAATATTTTAGAGTTAAGTGTAACAGTAGTCTGAAAGCAAAAGAAAAAAAAAACTCAAAGGCTCTCAAGGGAAAATTGTTTGGTGGTGGGTCTATCCAAGCTCAGATGGTTACTGAGAGCCTTTTGAACTCTTTGTACATTATATTAGGCAGGTAGGGTATCTCCAGCAAAAACCATAAAACTTATTTGCAGGGAAAGTTGTTTGAAGACCAGTTACACAATTAATTACATAAATGTATCCGCTATCTTTTTGTAAGAATTTAGGCTCACATCTCAAAGCTATATCAGTCACAAACCTGGCTAGATATAAAGTCAACAAGAGTGATGCAAGCCAGAATCCGCATTTCATCTTGATGAGTTTCTTCCAGAAGAGTTCGAATGACCTCTAACAAACTACTACCAAAAAGTGGCCTGCAAGAATTGAAGAGTTCTAGGTATGTTATCCCAAACAATCATGATTTTACTTCACAAAGCCAACACTGTCATTTTACCATTCAGAATTTATAATCATATGTGGAACTATGTAGCTATAGACAATGTTTAGTTTTGATAGCTTATGCATCTACTCTCTTTTTCTTTTCCCCAATATCTCCATTTTATCATTTGCTCTCTCAAATTCAAGCCTACATCCACTTTTTTCTTCAGTTATAAAAGACAACAATCACAAGGGCCAAAATAAAAGGGAAAAGAGACAGGCTATGAACACATAACTGAAAGCATGAAAAAGTAATATCTTGATTTTCTCAAATCGAACAGCAAGATTGCAAGGATTATAGCCTTGGCTCCACATGAAGGCATCTGGAGTCCACTAATTTGATCACAAGACTAAAATCAATAAACTTACATCTGCTCCTTACATGACGATAGCAGCTTCTTATAAATACACACCACAACTTTTACATATCCAAAATTCTCATGCCTCAACTCCTTGTAAAATTTTTGCTCCAGGGTTTCGGCAATCTGTCCATATTAAATATCTCAAAAATGTAAAAAAAGAAGGCAATTAAACTAAAGTTCAGAAATTGGATGTCACACAAAAACTTGAAAATATCCTGGAAACTTTTGAACTTCTATTAAGCCTCATCAATGCTTCACCTTTTCCCAAGTTGCCACTAGTATGAATGTAGTAATCACAAGGTGCCAGTTTTTAAACTTTCGTCAAAATAACATAGATATCAAAAAGGTATTTACATGAAAAAATAAGCATAAGCATCTGAATGAGATAATACACCTGGCTTAGATAGAAAATCAAATGGATCTGTAACAATGCAAATGCAGTTTAGTTTAAGTGTATTTTAAAATTAATTACTAAACGAAGGATGTAAAGGTATGAAGCTCACACATCTAGTTTTTGCAGATGATCTATTATTGTTTTGCAAGGTCGAGAAGAACTCAATTGATATAATGTTGCAAGCAATTAAGGATTTCCAAGAGATTTCAGGTTTAAGATGCAACCCTCTGAAGAGTTGTTTCTATTTATCGTGTAACTCAAGTACAGTGGTAGTATCTACAGCCATTGAGCTGGGATTAACACAAGGGCAACTACCCTTCAAATACCTAGGGGTACCAATTTCTCAAAGAAGAATCAATGTTGTCGATTGTAAACCTCTGTTGAACTCAATTCATGGCAGAATCAACCTATGGAGCAATCGATTCCTTAGCTATGGGGGCAGACTACAATTAATTCAGACAATACTGAGCAATCTTAGCACTTATTGGATCAACCATTTATCCATTCCCAAAAGTATCCTCAAGGAAATCGACAGGAGGCTTAGACAATTCTTGTGGAACGGATCAAACCAAGGCAGAAGTAGAGCGAAGATCAATTAGGACAAAATTTGCAGACCTAAGCAACAGGGGGGATTGGGCATCCATTCTGCAAGGATGAATCATAAGGTGAGTAGGGGGCGGAATTTGTGGTGGTTGTGCTACAAAAAGGAGGATTTATGGGTGAAATGGATACACAATGTATTCATCAAGCACCAGAGTATCTGGATCTTACAATCAAGATAGGATATGTCAGGAACTCTAAAAGAAATTCTAGAGACCAAACAATGGATGCAGAGTCAGGTATTTCACATGATTGAGAATGGAGAAAGCATGTCTTTTTGGTATGATAATTGGCACAGTAAAGGTCCTCTATATAAAGTAGAGAAGGTACAGGGCTTGAAATTGGTGGTGAATCCAACTACTAAAGTAAGTTTGCTTATTCGTAATAATCAGTGGATATGGCCCTTCCACAACAGTAGAAGTGCCAGTCTCATCATGAAAGAGTTGTCAGGATGTCAGGAAGGAGAGCAGGATGAAATTCAGTGGCTAGCAGATAACTTTAAGAAGTTCAACACAAAAGCCTGTAAAACACTATCACAGGCTACACAGAGCACAAGGCAGGAATGGGCAGCCTTAGTATGGGACAGTGATGTTAACCCAACTCATTCATTCATGTTATGGATGGGAATCAATGGATGGTTGCTTACAAAGGATAAGATCAGGTTCTCTGTTAGCAATTTGAGCTATGAATTATGTAATGCAGAACTGGAAAGTTTGGACACCTCATGATTAGATGCAGGTATATCAGACAAGTCTGGGATCGGTTGCAGAATATACTCAAAGTGACCCGACCAACAGATTCTTGGAGTGAAACTATTGCTTGGTTGGGAAACATTAGAGTGCATAATGCAGCTGATCTAAAAGCTATCAGGTTAAGTTGGGCAGCTTTGTTGTACTACATATGGAAAGAGCACAATTGCAGAGTATTCAAAAAAGAGAGTAGAAGTGGTGAGAAGGTTTTTCAAGCCATCTTCCTACATTGCAGATTGGCCATGTTAGCCAGAGGAATAGCTGCAAATCTGACAAGTAGCATGAAGAGCAGATGAGGATTGGTGTAATACTGGACTAAGTGGTCTCGCAAGTTCCCTCAATCTCAAGATGTAGATGATTACTAGGAACCTTAATTCTCTGTAATCTAGATGCTATGGAATAGATTTGTTTTGTTCTTTAGATTGTATATATTTTCTTATAATGAAATCTATTATTTCTCAAAAAAGAAAAAAGAAAGTAATATCAGGAGAGGACAGCAGATCTTCTCCTTTTCTTAATCAAACACAGGAAAGTGGATGTGCTAAATGTCAAAGCCTAATAACTGCATAAATCTAAGAAGCATGATCTCTTAGTGCATAAGAAAACAAACCTTGGGAATCCTCAATGGATTCTTTGAAGCATAATCACAAAGCTTTCCTATTTTCCTATCATTTGCCTCGGCCTCCTGCAGAATATTGAAGCAACAAAGTGAATGAAAAGTGATAAGCAATTCTTCAGAGCCTATCTTTAACACATATTATTATTTATTCAATTCTTTGAGGGGCAAGTGGAAGCAGGAATGTAACAGCCAGAAGCCAGCCAGATGCAAAAAAAAAAAAAGCTTTTGATTTGAAGAGCCATGTTATTGCCAATTAACCTCTACTAATAACTAGACTAGCATTGGATTTAAAAGCCATGTCATTGCCAATTAACTTCTACTAATTACTACACCATCATTTGGCTTTAAAATCAATGCCATTGCCAACTAACCTCTACTAACAACTATACACACGCTCCCTTCTAATGCAGCTGGCTGCCAAACACGAGGTGAAATTCCTTAAACTAAACCTTTTCCAATTCAGTTAACTTCCAATAACAATATGGATTAGTCTGATAAGAGTTTTTGACAATGAAATCAGAAAATTCAGCTCCATCAAAGCACACAATGATATGTATGCTACGCAGAGGCAGACAATAATATGAACTTGTATGTTTTTATCATCCAATTTTACCACTTCATATCATAAAATCCAAAATATTGAGTAGTTTGCAATAACAGAGATTTGTTGGGTTAATTGATTACATTCCATCATATGTACATGAAAAAAGAAATTAACTACAGCAACTACAACAAATCTTCAAGGGAGACAATATGGCAGACAAGCTGCAAATTTTACCTGGTTACGAGGAAAGATGTCCGCAAGTAATTTCTTGTATCGTTTAACAGGCTGTCTTGATCGTGCTCGCAGAGAAGGACAGAAGAAACAGAGGTTGCCACAGGCGGGCACAACCCGTCTTGACATAACCCCCATCTTCACCGAGAATCCAAACCCCCTCCTCTCTAAAATCCAAATCAGAATTCAGAGTTTAGCTCAACAATGGTTCAAAACAAGCACAGCAGTATGCTTAAAGGTTAGAGTCTAGACACAGTCTTCTGTCCCTGTGTTCGTGTCGAGTGATGGACGGAGATACATCGTTTAATCACCAAAAGTTCGTTGACCACAACGTCAAAACAACTAAAATTGAGCAAAAAATACAAAAGTTACATTCTTTCAGTAAAAACCATCAGCTAGTACACAAGTGCCAATAAACCCAGATTGGTTTTTCCTAGAGAATTCCATTCAACGATATTCCAAAAACCCAGAAACGATTTAGCAGAGCTATCTGCTATCTCTAGAAATAAAAGAATTGGGAGCTAAAATTTTCAAGAAAGAAAAATTACACACCAAATTAAACAACAGCAATAACAGTCATTTGAGAACAGCAAGCCCATTTATCATGATCTGGAAAAGCTCTAGAAATCAAAAGTAGAAATACACAAGAATAAATAAAAAGAAAGGAGGGGGCGATGGGGTGTTCAGGGGCCTAAAACCGCAATTAGCTACGAGTTGAAGACTAATTCCCTGGGAAACAATCAATACGCAGTTGCAAGTGAATAAAGACAAATGAGGAAAATACCTTTAAACTAAATTGTGCCCAATGGGAGAAGAGGAGGCTTGATCTCTCCCCAGTCCCCACCCCCTAATCAACAATCTCTCTCTCTCTCTCTCTCTTTTTATCTCTTTCTGTAGCTTATATGCATTTAAAACACCATAAGCCAACTGTTTAATCTTCAATATAAATGTTAAATCTCAAAAATAACAAGTCGGTAAGATTGCAATCGGCAACAGCGCCTTCATAATGGGTCCCGCTCAGCATCGAACGTTACGTGTTGGCGAGTAAGTTGGGCTGTGACGGAGGGGGTTGGGAGGAGGGCTGTGAATTTAGTGTAGCATGACCCGGAAACATGGCGATGATGAAAGTGCCAAGCTGGGGCTAGGTGATTAGAAAATGCGTTAATGACAAATATCCTAACGGTCCCGGGATTTATGGCATCATTTGCATGACCAAATTGTCCTTTTCTTTCTAAACAAGTAAGTTTCCGTTGTGTAGAGGTCTCTTATAATGAGGGCCGTTTTTAATATTTTATAGGTTTGGGTAAAGTAAAAAATAAATTTGTATTTTTACCTTTTTTTTTTTACAAAGAATAAAAATACGAATTCTTTTTGTTATTTTTTATAAGATTAATAGTAGGTCCTATTTTATTTTTTTTATGAGGATAAAAATATGTCCTATTTTTATCATTTACAAGGACGAGCTCTAGGCAACTGTCCGTCTTGGCTTTGCCCAGGGCTAGCCCGGGTTATAATATACCTAATTCTTCTTTTTTATTTTATAAAAAATTGTTTTTTAAAATTAAAATTATGATTTTATAATAAAAGAAAAGCCGGTAATAATATCAAATCAATTGGTTGACAACTGAAACTCAAATGAAAACGAACTCAATTGCATGCATTGCATCAGATGCTTTGTACGATGGCGTCCATTAAGGGTAAATTAGGAAAAGTGCAGGCTTCCATGGAGTGAGGCTGGGGGCAGGAGCTGGTCTCCATGAACAACTCACCTCTTCAACCAAATGTGCTTCCTAACTTACTTAGAAGTATCTTTTGAAATTCGGACCGGACATCGAATTGAAAGTTTTGCTGATCACCGGTTTGATCAGTTCAACCACCGGTCGAACCGATGTGACGTCATAATTATGCAATAATTATATTTAATTATATATAATATTAATAATATTAAAATATACCAAAAAATAAAAATTTTATTGAACCAGTGGTCGGACCAATCGAACTGGACCAGTTCGATCGATCAATTGACCAGTTCTCACCAGTTCAATTGAGAACCGATTTTTAGGGGTAAACCGAACTGGATAACAGACCGATTACCAATCAAACCAGTCAGATCGGCCGGTCCAGTTCGGTTTTCAAAACAGAGGTTTTAGTAAAATATTTGCTGATGCACATATCAGTATATCATAAAAATTGTAAAAGTCTTATTAATTCGACTAAATTAAAAGACATTAACAAATATAATTATATTTATTTTAAACATATTCAAGTATATATTTATGTGTTTATTTTTTGAGCGTTTTAAATTTTATGTACATATATAAACTGAAATATAAAAATAAGAAAAATATTTATCCCACAACATGAGTAAACATAAACAAATAAAAAATTATGAAAATTATTTTTTCACCATATAGTAATTTAAACAATTCCACCAACAAATATAATATTTTTATTTTTATTTTTTTCTAATCTCAACCAGACCAATTGGGTTGGAAGTGGTAAAGAAAAGCTCAAATACTATTAGCATATATTGTAAAAAGGTGTATCATTAGAAAGTGAATATGTGCCTTTTATAAAAGTAAGAGGAGGTCTTGCCAATTCTAGATTTGGGATATGATCAAAATTTAATTTTTAACATTAATAATTTAATATTAGTGATCAAAGTCAACCAAATCTAACATTTTTTTAATTATATTATAATTATAACTGTTTTATTTGTTTAATTATATTGCCTCATTTGGTCAAACATTCAAATAAATTCAACATTTCCCTCTTCATTGTATTCAAATTGTTTGACTCATTCCACTATCTTCGTGACATTAATGAAAAACTACGGTTGAAAAATCGTTCGGCCAATTCAATCGTAAAAATCTTGAACCGTCTAATTTTTTAGTTCAATCTTCAATTTTACAGTTCAATTTATTTTAATAATTATTGCTATTAAAAATTAATTATTTTTATCAAACAATAAATCAATTAATTTTTATTTAATAATTATTTTTAATTAAATTTCAAATTCTTCGATGATAAGAAAAATGAATGGATTAATATAAGTTGAACCTTTTAAACTTTAAACTTGTTATCTTACAAATTTAACTTGACCCAATTTTTTTTTTAAAGTAACCCAATGATTTAATTTATTTTATCACAGAATTAAATGAATTTACATACGTACAAAAAATTCAAACCTCGTAAACTCTAGTAATTTGAATATCTTTATTCATCATTGACTTAAAAACAATTTATTTATTAATTATTTCCTAAGTTACGGAAAGCAACTAAATGGTTTTTTAATTAATATAATGGAAATCCTTGTCTTTTGGTCGCCAGATTCACAAAGTCAAACTTTCTTATAGCCATTTTCATTTATTTACGAGACGATGAACTACCAACCATCACTTTTTTAAAATATTTTTATATTTTAGTATTTAATTTAAAGTTTTATCTGCTTTGATATTTTATTTTATTATCTTACTTAGATATTTTTGTTTAGCATATATATGCGCATTCATTTTTAATTTTATCGAACTTTTCCAAACTCAGCGTCTCTGTGAAAATTTAAGTGCGCGTTAAAGACGATCGTTAAAGACGGTGACTTGTATTAATATTTTATTGACATAATTGACAAATTATGTGAATTATAATATTTATAAATATATAATTATTAATATTACATAAAATTTTAAAATCATATTAATAAATAAAAATTATACAATCAATTTTAAAATTAAAAGATTAATTGTATAATTTTTAAATTTTGCTTATAACTAAAATTTGTTCAAACTTTGAGCATTAAGATAAATATTACTAATTTTTAATTCGTTATACTTTTACTTATTATATATAATATACCTAAATGGGAACATTTTTTCAGGCAAAAAACGGAAATGAAAACATTTCTCAGACGTTGGATCAATCACCATGACGTCATCTATAGAATCCAAGGGACATATAATAAGCCACCTCCCCAGGGGAAAAAAACAAAAAACTATTTGGCACTGGCTGTCCTTGAAATTACAGCTCTAACCCCGTGAGTGGTTCAAAGTTCAAACTCCCTTTTCGTACAAATATCTTCGATTAAAATTAAAATCCAATAAACTTAAATTAATTAATTTTTCAGATCAATTTTTAATTTTTTGTTTGATTTTTTTAATATCTGTTAAAAATTAATTAGTTGGTAAATTTTTATAAGCTAATTCATTTGTATAAATAAATAATTTTGTATTTAATATTTTTTAATTAAAATTTAAATTAAAAACAATATCTTTCAATTATATTTTAAATTCTTCAAATTTACTCAATCTTTAACTAATTTTTCAACTACATAATATCAATTAAATCTTTTAAACTTTAAATCTCGTATCTTATTATATATAATTTTGGGTTAATTATTAAAAAAAGCTCAAACTTTCGTCAAATTTTCAATTATAACCCGAATTTTAAAAATAGCAATAAAATGTTCGAACTTTCAATTTTTTCAACTCTAGCCTAAACTTTAAAAAGTAGCAATAAAATGCTTAGACTTTTAATTTTCTTTAATTATAGCCTGATGTTACCTGTTGCTCTCCTGATGCCCCCAGTTATTTATTTTTTATTTGTTCTTTTAACGATTCAAATTACTCTCGCATTACAACATGATGCATTAGTAAGTTTTTCGTTTTTAATTCGTTTTCCTTATACCTTTAGTGTAAGAATGTCGAGAGAGAAAACTAAAAACAAAGGAAAAAACTAAAATCAAAGAATAAGGTCGTCGGGACTGTGTAATATGATTTAGGTTATTTTTAAACAACAACAATGTTTCATTAATCTTTATTTATTGTGTTAATTTTGGCTAACGTGTATTAATAGTTAAAGTTTCTGAAACATATGGTAAGATATATCAGCAAACTTAATGAAAACATTAACATCATCATCATCATCATCATTATACCCCGAAAATTCCTGCATAGAAGCAGGGTCTGGGAGGGCCGGATAGTACGCAGCCTTATCCCTACTAAGTAGAGAGGCTGTTTCCAAATGACCCACATGCATATGAGACATGATAACAAGATACAGATAAAAAGAACCAAAAGAAAAAAAGAAAAAGAAAATAAGTATATAATGAAAATAATAATTAATAAAGAAAAGACTAATTAATAATTAATAATAATAAAATATGATAAAAGATTAAAATATAAGAATAATAAAATATAGATAATAATATAATAAAAGACTTAATATCGCATTACAATCGCACTGGCACTAAAAAAATTTTAGTAACTAGAATCGCACTACAAGACAAAACGGACATACCTGCTGGTTGGCCAGATCCAAACTGCATGAACACTTGAATTCATAAGAACAAACCAATAATCGGAAGAACAAAGCATGAACTGAAAGATAACCCTATAATAGAAAATTGCAGATCCAACTAAACCCATTAACAGAAACAAAC
>JANITX010000005.1:12353652-12364310 GCA_027564395.1 Erythroxylum ulei
TCTAGCTTTTTCCTTCTTGAAATAACTTCAAAATCCCCTTGAACCCCAAGAAAAATGGAAACCCTAGCTTAGCTCTTTTTTTTTTCCCTTCCTCTCTCCACCAACGACACTTTCTCTCTCCTTCTTCTCTCAATTTCGTTTTTCCTCTCTTTTCATGCAAGACAAGCCTTATTTCCTCTCTTTTAAACCACTTATGAAGCTAAAAAGTCCATATTGCCCTTACTTAGAAGCCTAGGAACTTAAATGCTTAAGTGACATGCCCAAAATGCCCTTAATGTAACTTATCCCTTCTAACAATTCGATTTAATCACTTGTGCCACATAACCTCATTAACACTAACATGCCAATTAATTCTAACACAAATTAATCTATCAAGGCCTCAAAATTCATCTAATCATGCTTAATCAAATAAAAAAATTCAGGGGCCAACAATCACCATGCCTAAATGTCACTACCAACCTTTATGGTATAGATCTGTCAAAGAAAGAGGGCATACCAATACAATAGTTCAACGAGATCAACCAAATAGAAATAAATGATATCAATTGACACACATCATTCTCAAAATGTGAAAAAGTGAAGAAAACTCCTTGAATTGTTATATTTTCCTAAAAAATAATGCCTCCCATCATCTTTCTTCTCTAATTTTTTTTTTATTTTTTTGAAAGTCATCAATTTTTCAATAATTTAGGTGTTTTTAGAAATTGATATTCAAATGGTTTGACTAGCCAGACAATACTTCATGGGAAATTCATAGAGTTCCAAATAGTTGATATTTGTTCTTGGTGTCTTCTTACAAAATTATAGAAAATTCTCTTAGCTTTCTGTAGACTCTTGGATCACCTTAATCCAACATCCATATCAAAAGTTATGATCAAAATACCTAAGCAATATTTAGTGGTGGCAACAAAATGAACATACACGTTTCTTTCTTTAAATTCTTTATTTGAGTTTAATGTTAACTTTTAATATCTTCTTATGAAATGCAAATATTCCTTTTAGATTTTGTATCTTCTTGAATCACCTTAACCTAATGTTTCTATTAAAATTTATGCTTAAAAAGCCAATAGTAATATTCAATTTTGACAATAGATTGGACCAATATGCCTTTTATTAATCTCATATTTGGGTTAAATTTAAGATTGCACCATCTTAATAATCGGAAAAACTCAATAATTCAACTATTCTCCCAAAACATAATAATTTAACTATCAATTCAAAAGTAAAATTATTCATAATAAAAATCAACAAATTCAGAAACAAAATTGTTGCCGATAGAATAATTTGACTCTATAGTAACCAAGTTGGACACATTTCATAATAAATAGGACTCATGTTAATGGGCTTAAGATAACGTATTATAAGCTCTCATTAGATGTTGTACGCATTTATTTTACATTTATAAAATTCTTTTGTTATAATATGTTTCGGTCTTATGTTTAATTCTTTCTTAAAATTTCCTTAATGCTATTATCCAAAACGTGTTTGATGAAGTGTCACAAAGACCCTTGGAGGTATACTTGCTTATTATTGTTCACTCATTTAAAAACACTTGAAATATGTATCTATATATGAATAAATATGCCTCTTCATATACAATATATTGCCTTTTATTTTCCAAGTTCTAAAATGCCTAAATTAAAATGTATAGCAAATGTTTGTTGAAATATTTTTATAAACTAAAATTGTAAAACTTAATATGTCATAAGGTTAGTTACGAGAACTTTGCCTAACCTCAATTAGACCATGTGAAAAAAAATATTAGTGCATATATTTGATCCTTTCTAATTTTAGTGTTTAGTGGGAACAATATATAAACAATGGGGGAGAACCTATTAAGTTGGACTAACTTATTGGACCAATGAGAAAGAATAGGGATTTCAATAACTTTTCATCTTGATGGCATCAATGAGGCATTAAATTGTAAAAGGCTAGATAAAATTGTTAGAGAAGCTAATATATGATTTGGCATGAGGTGAATGGCACTCTTTTAAACTGACATTGTCTATACTAATAGTGTAAATTGGATAAATACAAATGACCTAAAACCACAAAAAAGAAATTAAGTCTCAAAAAAATTAAAACTAAAATTAAAGATAGAACACTGAATGGATTATTATATGGAATCACAAACTAAAGGTATAAAAGAAATTTAACCCATCGTATGGAGAATCAAAATTAAGATTATAGGATGAATTGAATGTTAGAGTAGTGCTCTGACCGCGTGTCGTAACGCTAGTTAAAATAAAATAACTAGACTACTACTGTAGCAGTGGCGAGTCTAGGTCGATCCCATAGAGAGTGTGTGTAAAGTTTATAAAATGAAATTAACTGGTGTTTAAGAAAAGGGGGTTTTGGATTTTTAAAGAAGAAACTAAAATAAAACTAACTAATAAAAACAAATTAAAGAAAAAATTCAAAAATGATAAATGTGGGGAATTCGGTAGGGACCCAGTTCTTTGGTTCAATCTCGACCTACACCCTAATTAAGTATATTTCACTAATTTGTTGTTCTTTAACCTCTCCTAGTAACTATTAATCATGGGTTAATAATTAACCTGAGTTTTTCCTTAGGTTTTGTTTAATCAAGATACGATCGTTAATTAAACCTAACCATCGAGCAATCTAGGATACGATCTCTATATTTAATTAGGCGGTAGCATTACGAATTAGGAAAACCAATTAATCAAGGCAACAACCACATACGATGCGTCATTTAACCTAGGTCATATTATCCCTAATGATTACGAATCATTAGTCGCCATACATGAATTTCAACATAACAATTACGGATTATATCGAAATTCTAGCAATGGTTTTGCAATTAACGATTCAATGAACGCATTAAAATTATCAACTCACAATACCCAATGGGTTTATACACAAATAACCGAATAATAACGAAAATCCGATTATCCATACACAATACCCAAATCAATTAACATCGGATAACATAATCAATTCCTAATGAGAGAAAGAAATAACAAAATAATAAAAAAATACTTAACCTGGGTCATCGGTGTCGATATTACCTTCGAACCGGCGTTGAGATGCCTAGCCCTTCATAGGTCTTTCCTGAAAAAATGCTTCAGCCCCATCCAATATCCCACTTAAATACCCCTTCGGTGCTCCTTTTTGGTTGCCCTCTCACTGTACAACCTCTCTTCTTCTGCGCTGGAGCTTCTCCTCACTGTAGCGTCCCTATATCGTTGACGCTGCAATTTAATTTTTTTGCTCCTCAACGCTGTCACTTCTCCTGCATGCTCCAGCCATAAGCCACAGCACCTTCTCCAGTAAACGAGCCGCCCAGCCAAGCCACAGCAGCTCCAAGCCGCAAGCATAGGCGCAGGTTCACGCCTCACGCAGCGCCCTCACTCTTCTACTCATTGTTGTCTGCCCTTTAGTTTGTTGATTTGACAAATAAATATGCAGCCCTCTTAAAACGTTTCATGCCTCTCCAAAAAAAGCAAACGCGCCTGCGTTGGTTGCTTCTCCTCTTGACGCTGCTTAAACACTTGTGCCGCACAATGCCTGCGTTGGTTGCTTCTCCTCTTGACGCTGCTTAATCGCTTGTGCGTTTTTATCAAAACGCATAACACGCTCCTTGGAACGCAGACGCCCACCTGCTACACTGTATGTTTTGGCCTTGGCTTCCAACATTTATGCTGTGTCGTTTCAGGCTTTTGTTTCCTTCTTCTTTTTGTTCCATTTTTTTGCCTTTTATTATTATTTTTTTCTTCTTCCTCCACGAAGGCAAGTAGATATTAATCTTCAAAAAATGGCCCATATTACGTGCTTTCGACTCACTTTAATTTATTTGCTTCCAAATTGTACCTAAAATGTTATATGAATTAAAGTGAATATCTTAAGCATTTTCGTATTATTAATCGCTAAGTGTAAATAATTAAATATATCAACAATTAACACCTATCATGATCTAAAAGCAATCACCACCTTTAGCACTTTTATACAAAATTTATTTTGATTAATAAAGCGAAAGACAATTTTCATTAATTTGATGTTCATTTATTTATGAATTGATGTCGTTCTTAAATTGAATTATTGAAGTCCATGATATAAAATATAGCATGAAGGAAATCATGGTGAGATCATGATAATAAGATTTTTATTATGTGTAATTATGTTAGGATCTAAATTATCCCTAGTCATAGGATTAATGAGACAGGACATTATTAATCTAGATAGGCTAGCATATGTTATACTCTTTGATTTGATAAGCAGTTGACCTCATAAACTGTAAATATAAGATGTTTAGAGTTAACATGTAGATACTTACTAAAAGTAGTAAGTACATCGGATGACCCGCTATGAGATTATCATATAGATGATCTGTCAAATGTTAGTGATTAATCTTATCATAGCAATGGTGCAAATATCCTTAGACTTGAGGAACTCAAGGATATCTTGGATACTAATCGTGTGCTTTGGCATCATTCCTTGTTGCCTCAAGATGAGGTCGCTTATAGGGTAGTGATTGGGTACAACTATTGGTGTTCGAAGGTAATTGGGTAGCCAATAAAGGATTCGCCACTCCTGATAAAAGGAGATGATACCCACGACCTCTTGTCAGGGTCATTACTCGGGAGTCTTTGACCAGAGCAATTTTATGTCATGAAGAGAGTCTTCAATGACACATAGAGTAATGAGATCCCTAGGATAAGAACTAACATCACTTGGACTAGATCTGACATAATTAGTCTAGTGGGAGTTGACACATAGCCCATACTTCAAACCAAGTGGGGTACAAGATGGTAAAAGGACGAATTGCACGGTAATTAACTATGGAAAGGTTCGTAAGTCGAATAATTAACTATCAAAGAGTTCGAGTGTTAATCCACTTACATTCCATTAAATTTGCATCATAAAACTCTATATGATTTGCTCATATTAAGAGTTAATTCAAGTGACCAAAATTACTGGGAACCTAAGGGTCACACACATAAAAGATTGGATGAAAAACAAAGTGTGCATAACTGTTAATTAAGAAGGCCACGATTGTGACCGACTTAATGACAGGTGGTACATAAGTGAGTTCTTCACTTATCTACACACGAATTTTAGCCATAAATAAAACACACTCAATAAAGAGACTAAAGGTTTAGAAGATTTTTGGAAGTTAAGAGGAGTGATCTTGAGATTTATTCATGCAATCTTAAGCAATTGTTACATGAGATTAATTGCATGAAACTTGGTATTGATCTAACTCTCACTAGAGCATCTACTTGAACTCATCTTTTTGATGCTCTAACTACCCTTACACACTGATTTTTTTTCATCATTGCATGCTCTCTAGAGGACAAGGAAGTTGTTTGGTGTTTGCTACAACCCAAACAAGGAGAAGATTCAAGAAAGGAAGAGTATTTGAAAGGTACATAAGCTATAATTTCATGTTCTTGTAATTCGTTTATATATGCATATAGATTTTGGATTTTTTGGGGATGTCGTGGGGTTGGAATTTTGATTCCAAAACTTCCGCTACCTTGCCATGTATATGATGCATGGATCCATGTCTCCCCAAAAGTGGTATCGAGCTAGTTATGCACGTATAAGGTGATTTATTAAACATGTGCAAACTGTTTGCTGAGTTGTGACTAACATACATGTTGATTTCAAAAAATTTGTATAAATAGTAAAAACAATGGTTTTTCTAATTTTCTTTCATATAAATGTTTATAAGATGTTATATTATGTTTTGTTAAAGGAAATTTCAATTGAATGTCATTTGCTATTTTATTGCAAATTAATCTCCAATATGTTCATATGTTGGTTTCTGGGAATTTCTGGAAAATAGAATGTATGTGCTGATTTTGAAAATTTTGTAATAATTCTATAAAACTTTTTTTCCTAATTTTCTTTTTCAGAAATGTTTGAGGTGTTATGGTAGGTTTTTGTCAAAGATAAATGCAATTGAATGTCATTTGCTATTTTATTAAGATTTTAGTTTCAACCCGATGCATGTATGAAGTTCTGGGAAATTATGGAAATCTGATGAACATGCATGCTTGTAAATTCCAGAATAATTTTATAAAAATTGTTTTTATGATTTTTATTTATGAACATGTGCATATGATGTTGCCACATGTAGAGATGCATGACGCCTATTTTTGAAGTGATTTGATTAGTTATTATCGATTTGACATGCATGTTGATAATGTATGACAAATGACTAGGACATATGATGTGCTGGCAAATTCCACTTAGTTTATAAAGAATTAGTAGGAATTAGATTCTGTAATTTTTATTAGACACATTTAGAATGTGTATATGACTCTGGAATTTTTTCAAAATTAATTGAACTTAATTCAATTAATAGATCAAATAAGAGTCAACATTGGACAACTTTTTGAAAGCTAATGGGGCTGACTTGTTTGATGACTTATGTGTATTTGTTTTATTTATAATACCTTGAAATTATTTTTATGAGATAAGAAATGTATTATTTTGATTCTAGTAGCATGCTAAGTGCATGTGCTTGAAATTAGGGTTCAGGAAAATTTCTGGACATCGAATCGGTTTCTTTAGTGTTTAGTAGGTTAACTCATTTATCTTGATAATTTTAGTTTGTGCCGAAATTGTCTTGATAAATTTGAGATGACCTAGGGATGTTTTAGATGACTAATTGATGTTCAGGAATTTTGGAAAACCTAAGGATTAATTTAAAATTAATCCAAGTAGAGCATAACATGTATAGTGTGACTAGAAAAAGGCATATGTACTAGAATTAAAGTGTTTAATTTGGACATCAAAATAATTGAATTTTAGGGTTCCTATAATTGAATCATATTCATAATTCGAATTAGTCGAGTCTAACACTAGTACCCGATTCGATTCAAAAGTTGAATCGAATCACGAACTTTAGATGCATAGTCAAATCACGACCTAAATTAAACCTCCTTTGTGTGATACATGCATTAGATGCATTTTAAGGGTGGTTATGGACATAGGCTAAATTTAATTGAGTTGTCTATAATCTAAATATATATATGTGTGATATATATATATATATATATATAATCACCTAAGTATTGATGAGACCTAAGAATAAATCCCTCAACAAAAATGTTAGGACTTACTCCTTCCATTAATATGGCAAGAACCAGAATTCTTCTAGTGTTGGGTTATTAGGCAAACCCAAGCCCGTACTACACAAATATGTTCAAACCATGGAAATTAGATTTTCGGATTATTAGGTTAGTCCTAACTGGAAGTGTTGATTTGTTGGGCAAACCTAAGGTCATCGTGGATAGAGGCGGAGTTGGGTAGTATACATGGGATGTATACGCATCAAGAGTTAATAACCTAATGAGTGTGCTAAATCAACAGGCACAAGTTGATAGTTGCATAACTGAATGCAATTGATATGAATGATACCCACCGATTGACATAAGGTGGCTTATTGGGCAAACCCAAAGTCATTCTTAGTGATATTAGATATCGACCTATTAGGAAAATTATAATTTTTCTAGAATTCATAGTGAGGGCTATGGATTTGGATAAAATAGTGGGACCGATAATGCATGTGATTAAACTCCTTATCAATATGTATTTATGTACATTCTAATGCTTTCTCTCATTCTTCTAAGTTATTGAATCGCTGCGATGTCTTCATCTCGTGTGAACTTACGCTTTTTACTTGACTCCAACAAACTCAGGGGACCAAACTTCTTAGATTGGCTACATAATTTGAGAATTGTTCTTAAACCTGAGAAAGTAAGATATGTCCTAGATAAGCCACTTCTCGATCCCCCTGCTGCCGATGCTTTTGTTGATCAGAAAGCTTACAAGAAGCTACTGGATGATAGTGAGTTGGCTAGTTATATTATACTGGCCTTTATGTCACCAGAACTGCAAAAGCAGCATAAGACTATAGATGCTCATCCCATAGTCTACCATCTAAAGGAACTGTTTGATGAGCAAGCTTATTTTGAAAGGTTTGAGATCTCGAGGTTGATTTTTCATTCTAAGATCGCTGAGGGATCGTCTCCAGTGCAGTACACGTTGAATATGAATGGATACATTGAGAGTTTAGCCAGTTTGGGTTTCATAATGGATCATAAATTAAGTATAGACTTAATTCTGACTGGTTTGACTGATAATTATTCATAGTTTGTGCTTAACAATCAAATGAACCAAATATCTACTTCGATACCTGGGTTGATTAATCTACTCAAAACAACTAAGAAAATTATCAAGAAGGATAGTAAGGCTATGATGCTAGTGGACTCTGCTTCTGGTTCTTTTAAGAGGAACCAAAAGAAGAAGAAGAAGAAGTCCAAGAAGCCAGTGGGAGGCGTAGCCAAGAAGAAGACAAAGGACAATGCACCAAAAGGAATATGCTTTCATTGCAATAAGGAAGGGCATTGCAAGAGGAATTGTAAAGCTTATATAGAGTCACTGAAGCAGAAGAAGGAATTAGATGCTCTACCGTCTACTTCAGGTATGTTATTTGTCATTGAAGTTAATACTATTTCTGATCATAACATTTGAGTATTAGATACCGGATGTGACTCACACATATGTGTTGATATGCAGGGTCTTAGGGATAGTAGATAGCTCAAGAAGATAGAGACGGACCTATATGTAGGAAATGGAGCAAGAGTTGCTACATTAGCCGTAGGAACCTATGTTTTGTATCTTCCTAATGGGCTAGAGTTAATTTTAGATTATTGCTATTATATACCTGTTGTGACAAAGAACATTATATCTGTTTCATGTCTTAATAAAACGAGATTTCATTTAATTCAACCAATGGTGTTTAATTAAGTTGAATAAAATGTTGTATGATACTGCTACATTGTGCAATGATATTTACATATTAGATATATGCAATCCAATTTTAAATATCAATGACAATAAAAGACAAAAACGAGATAACTTAAAATCATCTTACTTATAGCATTGTCGACTTGGACATATAAGTGAGAGATGCATGACTAAGTTGTACAAGAGTAGTAGCTTATGGTCATTTGATTATGAATTATATGACACATGTGATGCTTGTTTAAGACGACTAAAATACCTTTTAAAGGAAAGGGTGAAAGTGTGAATAGGTTGTTAGACCTAATACATTATGATGTATGTGGTCCTATGTCTATTCATGCCAGAGGTGGTTTTATGTACTTCATTACCTTTATTGATGATTATTCACGATATGGATATGTGTATCTTATGAGATACAATCTGAAGCATTTGAAATGTTCAAACAATTTAGACATGAAGTAGAGAAACAACTCGGTAAAAGTGTCAAGACACTTCAATCATATCAAGATGGTGAATACTTGAACGAGGAGTTTCTAAGTTATCTTAGGAATAACGGGATTGTATCCTAATGGACTCCACCTTACACACTGCAACATAATGGTGTGGCTGAAAGGAGAAACCGAACCTTGTTGGACATGGTAAGGTCAATGATGGGCTTAGCAGATCTACCGAAATCTTTTTGGGGTCATGTGTTCAAGATTATTGTTTATGTGATAAACAGAGTCCCTTCAAAAGCAGTTGATGTTACTCCATACGAGATATGGACTAACAAAAAACCTATCCTTTTCATATGAAAGTTTGGGGTTATCCAGCTTACGTAAAGCAAATTCAATCAGATAAGCTTGAAGCGAAATATGATAAATGTCTATTTGTAGGATATCCTAAGAAAAGAATTGGATATCAATTCTATAATGCTTTAGAGTAAAAGGTGTTTGTCTTAAAGCATGTTGTCTTCTTAGAGAAAGAGTTTCTTCTAAGAGAAGACAGTGGGAGAAAAGTTGAACCTATTAAAGTTCATGATGCTCAAACAGACGCAGATCAACTGCCTGAACCTGAGTTTGTTGTTCATGGAGATGAGACAACAGGTAAACCTTCTGACACTTAAAATGTTCGTAAGTCAAGTAGGATGTGTAATGTTCCAGAGAGATATGAATTTCTCATAAGTGAACATAATGATGTATTGCTCATTGAGGACGATGAGCCTACAACCTATGAAGAGGCTCTGAAGAGTTCAGAATATAAAAAATGGCTTCAAGCCATAAAGTCCGAAATAGATTCCATGTTTGAAAACCAAGTATGGACTTTAGTTGACCCACCCAAAAGGCTAAAACCCATAGGGTGCAAGTGGATTTTTAAGAAGAAAATCAACATAGATGGTAATGTGATTACCTATAAAGCGAGGCTAGTTGCTAAAGGTTATCGTCAAAGACAAAGAGTTGATTATGACAAGACATTTAGCCTCATAGTCATGCTTAAATTCATTAGAATACTCCTAGCCATTGCTGCTCAATATGATTATGAGATATGACAAATAGATGTGAAGAAGACTTTCCTAAATGGAAACCTAGCTGAGGATATGTATATGATACAACCTAAAAGCTTCATATCCAAAGATGGTAAAAAAGCATGCAAGCTTAAAATATCCATTTATGGATTGAAGCAAGCATCTAGGAGTTGGAACAATCGATTTGATGTGACAATCAAAGAGTTTGGTTTCTCCCAAAATTCGGATGAACCTTGGGTGTATAAGAAGGTTAGTGGGAGTGTGATTGAGCCCAAGTTTTCATTATTAATTGGCTGCATTTTCATATCTTTAGATGAACCTTTTGACTCCAAATTACGAGTTTTGTGCTTAAATTAGTTCCTCACGTTGAGTT
>JANITX010000005.1:12371943-12383119 GCA_027564395.1 Erythroxylum ulei
ATTCAAAAATTCAATTCCAATTCCAAATTTAATTTTCAATCCAATTCCAATTCCAAATTTTATTTCCAATCCACTTCTAATTTCCAATTTCAAAATGCAAAATGCTAAAATCCAATTCCAAAATCTAATTTCAAACGTCCAATTTCGGTTGAAAGTTGATAACTCACAAATCACAAATCACAATTTCGGTTGAACTGAAATCAACAACATCCAAACCCAATCCTCCACAACTCCACCCACCGACAACATTTTCATCAACCGATCAATACTAATAGTCTAATACACGGCAAATCCAATCTATTTTCAATCCACAACACAAAAAAATTCCATTTACCAATCAACACACACCCAAAAATTTTTGTATACCGTCGGGTTCGGGTCATTGGGTCTTCACTTGGGTCGTTGTCAGAAGGTCGGTGGGCCGGCGGTGTTGCGACAGAGGGAGGACGAAGGAGGCAGCGTATGTAGGCGGCATGGACGACGCGACGGAGGCGAGCGGTGAGACCACCAGAGCACGACAGACGGACGGACGAGAAGAGGAAGACTCGAGGAGACCACTAGAGTCCAGATTCAGACCAGGGAGGGGCGGTGACACGGCGTGAGAGAGACAACCGGTGAGATTCGGGCGACGAAGGGACAGAAGGAGGGCGACAGACGGAGGGAGGGCGACGGGTGACCAAGAAGAGAGAAGAGATGTGGGCCGAAGGCCGGGGGGGTGGTTTTTAGGGTTAATTTTTTGTTATTTGCAAATTAGTCCCTAGGTTTTTTAAATTTTACGGAACTACCCGAAATTTTGCAGCATCTGTGGTACTGGCCGGTACCGGCCGAAAACGGCCGGTACCAACCGAAATTTTTTCCCAGTGCCTTTGTTCCCATACTGGTTCTGGATTTCGGCCGGTACGGTACGGTATTCTGATCATTGATTAAAACTGTCATAAAACTGATTAAAGATTGAATAAAATTAAAGAATTTAAAATATAATTAAAAGATAGTGTTCTTATATATCGAAGAATTTAAAGTTTAATTGATAAAAGAGATTGTTAAATAAAAATTAATTGATTTATTTTAATTTATAAGAACTTATTAAACTAATCAATTTTTAACAACAAAAGATATTAAAATAAATCAAATTAAAAAGTTAAAAACTAAATCAAAAGATTAAACAATTCAAGATTTTTATGATTAGACTGATTAAACTAGTTGTGTTTTCTAATCATCGACTACAATAATGATAAAGTAAGAGAGAATTATTTCTTAAATAATTATTACATAGACCGTTTGAGCACGAAAGAACGCTGCTCTTTAGAAAATGAGATGGACATATAGTATCGGCTTGTCCCGTTATAGTAGTTCATTATGAATTCATATGAAATAGTAATAGATCCCCACAACTAGGCCAGTGGAGGTTTTTAAGCAGTTGGCATGTTAGGCATACTGTAACTGCAATATCAGAGGTGCTGCCTGGGATCGAGTTTGCATTGGCAAATTGTTAGTATATGAGGATAAATATGAACAAGACTCGTATGCAGGTAAATTCCAAGGCGTTGGTCCGGCAGAGTTGATGCCGTCTCTTGCCTAGGTTATTTTGGCATTGGAGACAAATAAGGTGATTTTCCAGACAAAAATGGGGAAACTGTAGATTTCAGGGACAAGTTGAAGGCTGCCACAATCTTGCCGTTTAGAGTTAGAATAGCCAAATCTTGAAGAAAGCAAGGAAGGTGCTGTGACTTGCGTGTCGGTAAAAGATTACAAGCTGTGTTGTCAAAATGTTGAACAAAGTAAGAATTTTAACATATCCAAGTTCAAACTTTTCCAAGAAAGCGAAGTGCCGGGTAGAGCAAACAGATTATGATTTTGCTTTGTGTAAACAGACTATCCTAAACAGACAAACCTGAAATTCATGTGTGACTTTAAAACTCTTATCCATTTCAAACTCCACACTATTCATACTTTTCCCATGGAACACCACCAAAACTAGTTGTTCTTTTTGCTTAGGAGTCAGGGTGCCGGTCGCAAACAACACTATAATCAAAGTCCTGCTTATTTGGCAAGACTTGGACACCTATTGATGCTTCCTTGTCAACAAGAGGAAGGAGAAGAGGCTAAAACTTCTGCATAATTTTCTCCGAATTGAACAGACATCCGTTACAGTAGTCATTCGATTCAAATAACCACCTTTCCAAAACTGAGATTCTCATCTCATAAGGCTCCTCCTCCTTTATGTGCATAATAAGACCAACCAAAATTACCTTCAGTCATTATGTACTGAACAGAAGTAAAAGCCTCAATATCGGTTTTGACAAAATATTATGAAAGAATCAGCTTATTTTTCACATAAGAGGAAGTAAATGAGAAAGGAACGAAATTATGACAAGAAGCTTGATGTACTACCATTTCGAACCTTTTTCTCCTTGGTGTTTCTTTGTCCAGGGGGTCTTGTTCTCTGCTTTGTTTGTTGAGAGTTCTTACTCTCTCTAGCCTGTACATACTTTCCTATATTTATTAATTTCATTCTCTTACTGATTTAACAAAAAAAAAAGGTAAAGAAATGAAAATGTCAACTAAGACTGTAAAATAACAAACTTTTGCCTTATTGTTGAATTTTACATCCTAAATAGCACTTGCTGCTGGAGTACTATCTAGTGAAACTAAACTAAACCCATTAGCCAATCACTTTGTATAGCGTTTACAATAATTCAATAAACAAGACTCTTGATGTTTACCAACGCTCAAAGAAAGTGGAACTGTTGCTTGGCTACTACATCTGTATATCTTAATCATCATTGTCAGATTTCATAACTAAATCTTAATTCCAAGCTCAAATTTTTTATTGATTTACCCTACCATGAGGCTTGTTCATATATGGATTCCTGCGTCAATCCATGAAGAGGTCAAGAGCACTCTTGGCACCTGCTAAGTAAGTACATTGAGGGTTGTATACCAATCAATACATACATAAGACAGAATGAATTCCAGATCCACTCAATTTCTTGTGTAATGGGAAAATGGTTCTCTCTCTGTCCATAAACCCAACAAGTTCAGCCAAAAGAACTCTTGTGATTGTAACTCTTGAACATGAAAAAGTACAATCAATTTCATTTCGATGCAATTACAACATAGCCATGTATAGCATTGAACAAGGTGCAATTCAGGTTATGAATAAACAAATCAGAGTTTTATTATAAAACAAAATCTTTGCTATACCTTCTCTCAGAATCTAACACACATCTCCGATTAAAGCCTAACCGTTGACTGGACCAATCTCTCCCAACTTCTCCGCACCATCAACGGCAACACCAACGCGTTTCACCAAATCAAAAAGCGGCAACACTCTCTTTCTGTAATGGATAGGGCGGGAAAGCTCTTCGTCGAGATCGATGTTGATGCTCGTGACGCCGATCTCCATGAGCCGGAAACCTAACTTCTCTCCTACGCGTGAGGCGGTTTTCGCGTCCCAGAGCTGTTGAGAACGCGGGAATCGGGTGGCTCTGGTTCGGTATTGCGCCAGAAACTCCTGCTCGGTAGAGGACGCCATGGCTATGACGGTCGAAGTCGTAGGATTTGTCACGTGAGCGGTGATTTTCCGGCAAGAGAGGACGAGCCGGAGTAGGTGTTGGTGGTTGGAGGAGGATATCATTTTCTTCTAGAGAGAAACTGCCAACTCGCGGCGGAGCTAGCTTATCAGTGAAAGAAATAGTGAGAAGGACCTTACATTTGAAATATTTGCATTTGAGGACATAATCATTTGTTAAAACTACCGAATAAAGATGACTCCAAAACTTGGGCTTTGGGCCCAAAACTGCAAATTTCCAGAGTAGCGAGGAAGGAGGAGATCAAAACCAGAAAAGAGCAAACATTTCTTCCGGTTTGTTTTTAGGGATTGTTTGATAACCAGGATAAGGATGTCCAAATTCAGGTTAAGTTTATCCTGGTTGGTTTTTCAACTTCTTGTGTTTCAGGTTCCCTCTGGAATTTTAGCTATCAGGTGAGGTTTTGTTTGAGTATTGGCTTTGCATTTCTTTTTATAAAATGATGATTCAATTGTGCTGAGTTGAATATGTAGAAATGCGATCTGCTACGTTTTCGTTTAGATGCTGTGAACTTTTGATCTGATTGGTGAGGCTTATTCTGCTGTTGTGTGTTCTCATTGATGCTTTTTGGAATCTCAGGAAGGATGTGGGTTTTTTGCAACTGCAAAATGGTCTCAATATTGGTACTTGCAGAAATACTGTTCAAGGAAGATACCTGCTTTCTGATGACACTGGTGAGTGCTTGGTTTTAAATGACGTTATCTTTGTTGTTAAATCCTAGGATACTGTGATGACCTTTTAAAAGACTTCATTTTGTTGAGGTTAAACTCTATTTTTGGATGATCTTATAGAAAACTATTTATGTGAGGAAAAGTATAATATCCTATTAATTGTTGCTTTTTTCAATCATGTTTTGGCAGTAGCATGTTAATAGTCCTTATTTGCAATTACTGTCACTTCATTTTGTTTGATAATAATCAGTGCCCGGTTATTTTAGGCCATGTATGCTCTGCATTATCAGTGGACCCTCAGTCACGCTGCTGTCCTCAGAAAGGAGAGAGATTTTCTTGTCGGTGAGTTTAACATAAGAAGGTTTTGTATGAATCCTCCTTGTCCAGACAGCAAAAACTGATTTATGTTTGGGTATGCATTTCCAGGGGCTGCAACGTCCTTTCACAGTGTTGTAACTCCTATGAATATTGTGTCTCATGTTGTTTGAATCCTGCAAGAGTATTTTCTTCACCATTTCATTCATTGCTTTGTTTTGATCTTGATTTGTGTAATCCACAAATATAATTTATCGCTTGATTTTATTCTTCAGACACAAAATGAAGAAATCATAAAGGTGAAAATAGCAAAACCACTTACTGCAGGTAAAACTAACTTTATGGTACCCATAATCTAAAGGTGACTATCCATGGCTTGATGATTGATCATATCAAGGATCTTTCTGAATTTGAGTTTTTTAATAAGTTCAGATGGATGTACTTGATGGAAGCTAAACATTGAAATGCTCTTATATAAGTGAAATTTACTCTAATGAATAAGCTTTGAAGATGATACATTGCTGATTTCGGTGAAAAATCTGGCCAGTCAGTCCCAGTTCCCCTTTATCCTGCATTTGTTGAAGGGACATGGAATAAAGTGAAGTTTTGAAAGATGATAACCTTTAT
This sequence comes from Erythroxylum ulei, assembly GCA_027564395.1. NCBI lineage: Eukaryota > Viridiplantae > Streptophyta > Magnoliopsida > Malpighiales > Erythroxylaceae > Erythroxylum > Erythroxylum ulei. Next base: position 12,377,147 of record JANITX010000005.1, read on the forward strand.
TATACAAGCTTTTCGTTTTCTTTTGGCAGGCACGTATACTAGTGTTTTCGATTACTGTGCTGGGAGGTGCCGTCATAATTCTGAGAGTGTGGTATGTACTGCTTACATGATTTTCTTTTTCTTTTGGACCTTGGGAACCCATGCGTGGAATGATGATGAGCATAGATGTCAGGTTATCATGTCTATTTGAGTTGTAATAGACAAATGATTTGAAGCAAGAACAATGTAGTGGTTGATGAAGTAGACCAAAAAAAACTTGTTGAATGGACTATTCTTTAGTAACTTGGATGCATTGGAGCATCTGTCTTTCATGGCTTAAAACTCTTTGTGTTAATGTGCAAAGAAACATATAATAAAGTCTTACAATAATGATGTAAATAAAAGATTTCAAGATTATCAGCGAGACTGTAAGCACTTTGGGGTGGGGGGAAAGGAAGAGGTGCTTGTATTGGATGAATTTCTATATACATGATCCATATTTTTTGTTGAGGATCATCTGATTTCCAAGTTATGGAGACATCAAAGAGGTGTACTAAAATTAACTTGGGATTTCTTTATTCAATTTCCTTTTGATGGTCCTAACCACTGAATTAACTTCTTTGCTTATTGATTTACATTGTTTGACAAAGATACTGTTAATAATACTTGCAATTCCGATACGAATTTCATGTGATGCACTTATGAAATCACTTAATATATGATATTTGCATCTGAAACAAGGTTGAAATTTTACAGGTTCATGAAAACGCCTACCTTAGTGATTTCCATCATTGCTTTTCTCTGCCATCAAATGCTTCCGGTATGTCTATTGCGATTACTCATCAACTAAAACAACATACAGGACTATGAATTTTTTCTTACTTTTTGTCACCACACACTAGCTTTAAGCTAAGTTTACCTCCTTAGCAACTTGAATTCCTAGTTGAAAAGAATCGAGGTGCTTGATGGGGAACATTCTTATATCATTTTGCATGCCATTCTATTTTACGTGTAATCATGTTCATAGGATGGGGCAAAGAAAATACTCCTCTTATCTGTAAGGTTTGCCTTTATATTTTTCTTTCCTGCTATTTAGATGGGGCTTTTTAATTCCCCCAAACTTCCAAAACCTTTTTAAGTCAACGTATTCTGCAGCAGCTGAGTAGCTCTAACGTGAGCTTAGTCACTGATTTAACATCTTTTGTTCCTTTTGTTTCCAGCCTTGGTCAACCTGTGTACCAAATTGGGTCCTTAGGTTGGGCCTCAATTGTATTATAACTTTTTGCAAATTTAATGCATTCTAAATAACTCTATAGCACCAAGGATGGTTTAGAGAGAGAAAATCCTTCTTCTTCCCTCTACCTTCCCCTACCATTCCTTTGGCTCTTCTACATCAAATTTCTTTTCCTGGTTGTTTTCTTCTCCCTGCTTGTTTTTCTCCTACGTGATTTACATTGAGCATTTTGCTAATCTTTTTCTACAGCTTGCAAAAACATTTGTTTTTCCAGGATGATAAGGAAAAATAACTTTTCTGTGCTGTACTTTTGCACTTGAACAGGGGCCAGTTATACACAACTAGAAGCAAGACTAGTTGGTATCAACGTTGTCATTGGAAAGTGAGTTGCTGGTGGTCTAGTTCTTTTCCCTTTGGGCATAACCAAATATTTGACTAACAGTTATTTCTTTATGATTTATTACACTTGAGAATAGGGAAGGCGAGTCCTGTGATTCAGTTTGCAAGTCAAAAGGACAATCATGTGTCCTAAATAAGCTTCTGGTGCTTAATCAGTGTGACATGTAAGTAATACTTTCTTTGGGTTTTCTATTTTGTATTTTCATTTATTCTTCACTTGATGTTTTCCTATGAAGGTAAAGAAACTGCTCTTTAGTTGCATTGTCTGTGTTCAGTACAGCTGTTGTGATTTATGATATGCATTTATGGATTGGTTTGTCAATTTTTATGCCTATTTATGTTGTCAGATGTTGAAGGGTACGACTTATTATATGGTCGTCCTATGTATGTCTTTTGGCCAAATTTATAGATTCGTGTTTGCCATCTATTTCTTATTCTTTGTTCACCTATTTTAATGGGGAAGTATAATATGGTGATTGTTTATTTTCTTTTTGACTTTGCTTTTGGACGAGAGAAGAATGGAGTATATTTATTATGATGATCATAGCATACACACCATTTTTTATGTCAAAATGTAAATTGTATTGCATGTGGCCATGAAAATGATCTGGTGCTTCTAGGAAGAAATTTGTTTGTTCACTTGATTTTGCTCCTTTTCCTCCTAAATTCTTCCTTGAGTTTGCTGATCTTTCCTTGTAATTTTTCTCTCTCTATCTTAAGCATCTTATGACATGTCTACGAGATTGTTAGATATTTCGAAGAGGTAAATCTGATTTTATTAAATACTAGAGGAGAGATGTAATTACAATGCATAGATTTAACCTCTTTTTGGATTGGTATAACCTACGCCCAAATGCTAGAGAGTTCAAGTTGGAATTTAGTGCAGCACGACTCTAATTGAGATTATTGCTTTATCATTCTTGTTAATGTTAGTTCTCTTTTTTAATAGTATGCAGAAATACATGAGTTGCAAGGGGACTTGTTTAGCCAGCACTGGATCAGATCAACCTGCTGAAGTTGTTGATGATGCTCCAAAGCACTTGGTATATTTACTCTTCTCGCTCATAATGTTATATAATTTAGCAGTGTAAACATCCTGGGAGATTAGTTTAGACAATTAGGAAATATGTTTATCCGTCCATATACTTACAGAATTATTTGGACTCATAACTAACCAAAGAGGGTTTTACATTGCATTCTCTTTTTTTTTTTCAATTTTTATGCCTTAGCGTCTCAAATCTTAATGCAATAAAAACCAATTCTTCAAATTACATTCTTGTGAACGCCTTTTTCTTTAAAAAATCCTCAAATTCCTATCTTTTGTAACAAGATGAATAAGAATGCTAAACAATTGCTTTAAGTTCTGCTGTTCTTAGATCAGTCTGTTCTAGATTGTCTTTTCTTGTAAGTTAGTATTTCTATCCTGTCTTTTGGTACAGGCTAAACTTCTAAATCATGGTACTAATTCTTGAGACTGCATTTCATGATAAATGCTGTGAATATCAATACTTTAGTTAGAAAGAGTCAAGTTCCGTCATTTTGAACTGATGCAAAATATGCTTTTTGCTATATTTTAGCCAAAGACACCACCATTGCTGAATTTTCAAAACCTCAAGTTTCAGGGAATTGGAATTTTGTGTTTCCTATCCTGAAGTGCATTTGACATGCCCTTTTGATACATTTATTCATTTGTCTTAAGTGATGCAATTTGGATCATCCAAATAGTCAACCCAAAAAGCCTGCAGTTTATTTATGAATTTACTGTAATTTGTTGAAACAAATGTCGTAAGGATAGTAAAAAAGGAGGAAGATGAAATGAACACAAACTTTTCTTTTTTGTACCTTTATTCACAGGATCTGGAACAACTTTTTAGTATTCTTGTATTTATTTAATATTTGGAGAAAGAGGAACACATATATTACTGAACCCCTCTTTACCCGTTATCTTTCATCAGAATCCTGGAGCTTGCCTGTATACTCGAACTCAATCAATGCTTTCCTGTGATGGTTCACATCGACACACCCGGAGACTTTGCCCTTGTGCATAGTGTTTGCTTCAGTAAGACTTCGTTCCTCTTCCTGTATTTTTTGCATTAGTATTGATTTGTTGTGAAATATTTACTTGTTGCAATAACACGAGATTTTCATCTTTGTGCATGTGTTAGTGGTTTTAAAAGCACATATATTAATGGAGGTATTAGCACCAATGCATACATAACGTCCTTTTGATAATATGTTTGTGAGTGATATTAGTTACTGCAGTAAAATGTCTTGCCCTCTCCTTACTTCCATCAAACCATGGCTTGTTTACTCTCTGCATTTTGACCAAATTCAAACGCAAGTTTTCTCGTTTTGGTTGTTTTTTTTTTCATTGTGGTAAATTGTGATTGTTTGATTTTGTTGGCTGAAAATATTGTTTTAAAGTGGCAAATCAAAATTTTGTGATTTTAAACTATTAGATACTTTGCATTGAGGAAAATCTTATAGCATGAAACAGTACTCAATTTTCTACAACTTATGATCCATTTGCAGGACAATTTTGTTAACATTTGATGCTTGATGTCCCAAGTCAACTTCCTCTAGTTCAGGATGCAACTGTAACGTGCTTCTACTTTCAGAGCAAACCTTTGGTTTTGACCCCGGCAAACTTTCGGCTAGGTCCCATACTCTCAAACAGTACTGTGAAAATTAACTTGGAAGTAGAAGGTAACGGCCATGCTAAGGCGGGCTTGGGACATCATTTACAGGATTATTATGCAACTCATAGTCCAATCAACACATTTGATGCAGTGTCATTTTGGCGGATACAAATCATGTACATGAAACTGGTACAGGGTGCATATTCTCAGGCTGTCAGATTTAGGTTTATGACACCAAAAAAATTGTCATGGTTTTCATAATGTAACAAATGTTGCAGAAGATGTTTCTCCTGATTTAGCTTTGGTAGGTCCCTTAATATTGACGTAGGAATCTAATGAGAACTATAACTGGGAGCTCTTATATTGGTAGCAATCTTCTTCATCCACCCAACCCTGATAAAGAACTGAGTGAAGTCATTGTTAGGCTTTTGCATCCATAACCTCCTTTGCACACTGTTTCCACACCTGTTGTTGCTGTGTTTTCTCCGCAGGCCTTAATGTCATTACAATTCTAGAACCTGCTGAGAGTCCTTTACACCATCAAAGAATAAGGATTAGCAATAATACTCGCAAAATCTACAAAGAGAATTTGTGAATTCTTCACATTTAACTGCAGACAATAAAGGAGTTCTGAGTCAAGTGAGCTAATAAAAACCAGAGAGGAGAAGGTCATCGTAACTAATAGACAACAAAAGGAAGCTGCCCAAATTTCTGTGAAATCAAATTGAGAGACAAGTCATAAATTCTACCCTTTTCAATCCGTAACCAGCAAAATTTAAGGGACTTTTTTATATAAATGAAATTATAATTTTCGACAAGTCATAAAGCTCCAACTATAATAATAGATCAAAAGTGATTTACTATCGTTGGCTTCTTTAAGGACATTATGCAGAGATAATAATACAAGAAAAAGAATTTATGGAATGTCCTAATTTCCCAGTTGACAACTGCAAGTTTTTCCAATGGTACGCAAGTAATTGCTTAATAGAACTGTCTATGTTATTTAGAAGTTAAGGAGAGAAATAACAGTACTTAAGAAGGAGGCTGAATCAAGGAGAATTTTAGAAGAAATGAAGTTACCTGATGAGCAAATAAAAATTATGAAGCAAGACATTGAAATATTGATGAAAGAGAAGAAAGAGTTCAGGTTGATATTATTAAACATAATTATAGGCTTTATTTTAGTTTAGGTTTTGTTGTTAATCTTTTTTTTATATGCTTGCAAAACGGATTTAGTTCAATCTTCATATATATGAATATAAACATATCAAGTTTTAAAATTGATCCCATTAAACTTTTTCTTTTTCTTTTTTGAAAGAATACACGATAGAGATGATGAAAGGTATTTCCTTCATATTTGCATTAGAACAATGTGACAAATATATACAGAAGCTACCTTACTGCTATTGGTTGAGAGTCCTGCTAAACCTGTGAATAACGAATTGTTGGTTGCAGGCTGTACAAAAACAAAGGCAAAAATGTGTACAAAGGCAGACAAGAGAAAAAGAGAAAAGAAGATAAAGACAAGAAATAAAAGCTGGGCCTCGTGGATGTATGAAGCTAAGCCCGTAAGCTGGCCCATGGTTGTAGATTAACGTGGACTCTCTAACACGCCCCCGTCAAGCCGAAGTTGGGGGGAAAAGCCGACAACACCGAGCTTGCAAAGGAGAGTCGAGAAGCTTCGGGCGGTCAGAGGCTTCGTGAACAGATCTGCAAGTTGGT
>JANITX010000005.1:12383219-12395562 GCA_027564395.1 Erythroxylum ulei
TTAGTTGAGTCCTGTAACTAACTCCAACTAACTAACTGTCTGACGTTCTAGAGTATCTTCCTTTTTGTATCGTCTAACATTGTTGCTTCGTCTAGTATTGCGCTTCGTCTGTTCGTCTAATGTTGCGCTTCGTCTGTTGTTGCGCTTCGTCTGTTATTGCGCTTCGTTTGATATTAATGCATCGTCTGTTGTTGATGTATCATCTATGATGATGTGTATCGTCTATTTCTGACGTATCGCTAGCATGTCTAAGTGTTACTTACATTTTTCTGCACACTTATTAAACTTATCAAAACAATTGATACATTTCTAAGATTATTATTATTTGATTGTCACCAAAATTAATAGAAGTGAAGTCTCCTTGACTTAATAATAAAGGCATATGATTAATACTTACTCCTAAGTCACACAAGCTGTTTGTGAATTCAAATTCACTAACCACACAAGGTATTATGAAACTCCCTAGATCCTTCAATTTAGATGGCATCTGGATAGTGACTATAGAATTATAGGTGCTAGTTAAAGCTACCGTCTGATTATCTTCCCAACTACACTTCTTTGGTAACATGTTCTTCAAAAATTTTGCATATTTGGGCATGTTTTCGAAAGCCTTTACAAATGAGAGATTTATCTGTAACGTCTTTAATTTATCAATGAATTTTGCAAATTACGTGTCCAACTTCTTCTTTTGTAATTGTTAAGGAAAAGGAATCTTAGGTTGATATGGTGGAGGAGCTACATAAGGAGGGTATTTTCTCACATTCACTTATTTCTCCTTTTCTTAATCTTTCTCAACAGGATGGACAATCTCCTATATTGTCTTTGTGTGTGGTTCAAGTTCTTTCCCACTTCGAAGTGTAATAGCCTTTAGTTGCTCCCTTGGTTTTGTTGCCGAAGTGCTAGAAGAATTCCCACATTTTTTGTAGAGAAAGCATTTGACAATTGGTTTACTTGGACCTTTAGATTGTGGATTGAAGAGGCATGCTTCTTTGTTACTTGTTTGAATCTACCTTCTAGACTCTTTTGTGCATTGTCTAGGTTCCAAGCTTGTCTAAAATTTTGTCCAGCTTAGATTTTATTGAGCTCGATTTATCTTGCTAGAAACATGGTGGTCCTTGAGGTCTGAATTGTCCTCCAACATTGATCGTCTAAGAGAAGTTAGGGTGATTCTTCCACCCAGGGTTGTATGTGTTGAAGTAGGGATTGTTTCCCCCTCCTTGTCCATATTCAGCTCCCATATAAATAACTTGCTCTGAATCGTTATCCTTCATCAAGAAGCTGTCCACTATATTACGGTCCATCCAACTCATACTTGAGTTACACGACTTTTACCAAAGTTGAGGACGAAGCCTTCATATTGTTAAGTTGTCAAGTTAAGTTGTTAATTTTCACCTACATCTCTGTCATTTGATCAATAACTACAACTCCTTTTTCTTCTAGTAAGGTAGTGGGTTGTCTGCTCTACTCGTTCATTTATAGACAGCTATTACTCTCGATCAGCTCTTCTGCTTCATCTACCGTCTTTCTCATCAATGATCCTCCTGAAGTTGCATCAATTATGTCTCTTGTATGTGGGGTTACTCCATTATAGAATGTTTGTAACAATAAATCCATAGGTAAGTTATGGTGTCAACATTTTCATTGCAAATCTTTGTATCGTTCCCATGCTTCATAAATCAATTCCCCGTCATTTTGCTAGAAGTTGGTAATCTCCTTGATAATCTTTGTGGTCTTAGTAAAGGGAAAATACTCCTCTAAAAAGGCACGAACTAGTTGATCTAAGTGCTGACATTGACTGGGTTCACAGAGTGGTACCAAGCCTTTCCTCTATCTCTTACGATAAAAAACAAAAGCATAATTCTTACCGCATCCTCCGACATCTGATGGTATCGAAAGGTATCGCAGATTTCAAGAAAATTTACTATATATGCATTGGGATCTTCATTCGTTAGTTGGTCGGATGTTTGATGCGTTTAAGTTTTAATAAATACCCTCGATAATCCACAAGCACATGGTTCGTTAGCATAGTACTTGTGGTGTCGATCCCATAAGAAGGGATAATCTAATCCTAAAATCTAAGGCAAGAACAATTCGTAGAAATTAAAAATGTAACAAAACTAAAATGAGAATTTAGTTCAATCAATCAAATCAAATCAAATTAAGAATCAATCACGAAAATATTAAAAATTCAGCAATTGCAACACACACATAAGAATCAACCTAAGGGAATTACCAATTTAGAGAAAGGGAATTGTACCTATCCTTAAGGCTAACTTAACTGATTACGAATTACCAGTTGTTGGTTCTAGATGATCCTAGAGTTGATTACTCTCTCTCGAGTTATAACCATTAAACCTAAATTCTAAACCCTAATTAGATTATAGAAGTTACAATATCTCAATTAACAACCTATTTAAAACCCTAATTAGTTCTGAAGTTATCTAACAAACTATTGGAAACCTATGCAAGATCTCTCGTCGCATAATTTACCGATTTGATCTAATTCTTGTTATATTAAATCACCTAACTCTCGTTAGCCCAATTTAATTATTTTTCATTTGATTCACCCTCTCTGTTTATTATCAAATTATGCACTTGCAGAATTAAACCATACAAAATCCAGTAAACATATAAACATTTAGATTTCATTAATTCAAAGATAAGACTCCGAAGTTGTGTTTAGACCATCTCAACATCCAAAAATCCTATCGTCAAACTATTATTCCCAATTCTATACAATAATAAAATTGAAAATAAATAGAAAATATGATCTGAACGGATGATGGAAGGTAGCGGCATCAAGAAACCCCTGATCTAGGAAGTATGTCAACTTAGCTCCTTCTCCACTTCTCTCTTCCTTCTTCTCTTTCTCAATCTCACGATGAATTCTCTTTAGGTTTTCTAAAAAGTAGCTGAAGCAAAAATTGTGTCTGCCTCTTTGCCTTGTTCTTTAAATATCCTTTGTGTTTTGAGCAGCCCTAGGGTTTTTTCGAGGTTCAAAGATCCAAAAAATCCCTTAAAACTTGACAATTTTTAGTGTCACGATTGTGGGTGACATCTAAGCCTTCTGTCACATCCTGGGATTCTTTCACGATTGTGGCATGCGGGCCAAGATTGTGGGCTAACTCTGGTGCTTTTGTCACAATTGTGGCCTGTTGTGCTACGATCGTGTGTAATATCCCGTTCCTATACTAAGGGTTAGAACCCTAAAATCCGATACATGTGAGATCAATGAGAGATTAAGAAAAATGGATTTTCATGCTCATGCATATTATCAGCATACACACATGCGAATTTGAATTTTTGCACACATTAAAATGATTGTACATTCATTCGTTGGCATTTCGGGTATAATTGACTTATATGTGAAATGTGATTATATTAAGAATTAGGGTTTAGTTTTGTTGAAAATTTATTTGGGATGTATATTTACTGATTTAGAATTTTTGGTGAAATTTAGGAAATTTCTGGAAATTTTAAGGGTATTAGACTAGGAAAAATGCTAAGTGATAGAATAATTGATGAATAGTAGTAGAAATAAATGTCAAATGGTAGTAGAAATTTTAATATGTGACATTGAGATTTAATGACAAGTGCCATTGAAAATTGGGAGTCAATTGGATTAGAAATTGGAGATAAAATGGACTAGTTAAATAAAAGATAATGAGAAAGTGACATGTGGCAAATGACACATGTCACTTACCACACCACTTGTTCTAAATCACAATAGTCATTAAGTGAAAGACCCATCTTTGGTCTTTAACTTACTATTGTCTCTTATTTTCGTTAGCTTCATTCCTTCATCTTCTTCATTTACTTTCTTCTTCACTCACGACATCCCACCTTTACCCTCTCATGTTGATGTTTGTTCAACTCTTTCACCTTGCTTCTTCAAGATTCATTGTCTCCTTCTTATTGCTAAAAGACCCAACATATTCTACCTTAAAAAGGTGAAGAGAGTGTATATTGAAGGAGCTAGGGTTTCATAGTGATTTGAGGATCTTGAAGCTAAACATGTAAGTATAAGCATCACTCTTCTTGAATTGATGAATGAAACATGTTTTAATTTTAATGATAGTTAAGAGTTAAATGTTCATAAAATGAGGATGGGTTCATGATGAAGCGTGGATGAGAAATGGGAATAGATTTATTTCTTGCTTTTGTGTTTTGATTGATAATAGATTAAGGAATGACATAATGTTGGAATGGGTGAGTGAATGGTGTTTATTAGGTGCTAGAAAATATTGGCTGTAACATTTTCCATTTGATTATGCTTCAGTTCTTTAGCCATAAATTTTTTTTAGTCATCCAAATGAGATGATTCTTGATTTGGATTAAACTAAAGACATATAGCTACATTTTTCATGAAGACGTATACTTCAAATTTTGTCTATAAGCGTCTCAAAATCTGACCTAAAGTTGAAAAACTGGGTTTCCTTCGCCGTGGAGAACTTGAAGGATTTGGCTAGGATTCCTTTCGGGTAAAGTTCTCCACATCCAACTCTAGTTTTTGCCGTGGCTAACTTGTGAAAATTTTGCGAGAATTCCTCTCTAGAGGAGTTCACCGCGGCGAAATTTTCTCTACACTGAACATGCTTCAGTATTTTGACCATATCTTGCTCTGTAGTTATCCACATGGAATGATTTTTGCTTTGAAGTAAACTAGAGACATGATGCTACAAATTGGCTAAAAATTGAGTTTTAATTCAGGCTATAAGAATTTCAATTTCTAGTTGGAAGTTGAGTACAGGGCATTATTCCAGTATAAGAACAATCCGAAAATGTTTGTGGTATAACTTCTAGATTTCTGAACCAAACTAAATGATCTTAGTGTCATTAGAAACTTAAGAGATAGGAGAACAACATTCTAGAAGGAATTTTTGCCAAATTTCTCCATTTTTCTTGTCTTAATGTTCATGGAAAATAGATCAGAAGGTCTAGAACTTTGGAGATGTTATATGAAGAAATGAGAATTTGGGCATTGTTTGATCTTATAATGTTATAATAACATTAGTGAATGAATTGCTGATATTAAAGCATCAAAAACATGTGTATAATGGAAATGAAGAGGTTTATATGAATGTAGTTGTGATTCAAAGGAAATGAGCAATGGGTATTAAATAAAAGTGAATGAGATTTGGATACTATGAGAGCTAATAATGCTAGAAATGAAATGACGAATGATTGAATTATGAATTTTGATTGTAATAGTTTTATTGAGGTGTAAACCTAAGTAAAAATTATACTTAGGTGAGTTTTGAAATATGATTGATATCGTTATGAGAGTAATGGAAAAATACCCGAGAATTTCATTGAGCATGCATTGTACACATTCCATATACACATTTGTGCATAAAGGAATACTTATAATTGTGCAATTATTAATGTGTATGCAACGCCTGTATTGCGTAATGTTGATGTGCAGGATACACCTCCACATCCAAACGTTTCCAGATCATGGAAGCTAATGCTAATCTGGAGCGTACTGTGAGTAGACCGAGATGGTCTTACTTTATTGTTTGTTTTGTTTATGTTATGAATTGAATGACTATGCAATGTGAAAGTGTTGGTTCCGGACAATATATGTTCGAGGAGTTTGATAAATGTGAGAACATTGAAGTGCTCCTTGTATGTGAATTAGATTGAAATAAGTGTACATAATTTGAATTGTTAAATGTTGGGTCATGGTTTGATGATAAATGTGTTATGGATATGCATTTGCATATAAATGAAAATGTGATTCTCAAATTTAATGTTAAATGTCAGACTAATATCTAATGATATGCAAATGTGATTGATGTATTCCATTTCATGAATGCATGAAAGATAAATGCAGTTGTGACCAGAGTAGCCACCGAAAAATGGCTTAAAGCTCAGATTGTAAAAAAGAGCCTCGAGCTCAAAAAGTGATTAAGAGCCAAAGGCTCACTATGTAAAATGAGCCCGGTATCTCCACGGATATGGGACAGTTATCAGTGAGCCCGATATCTATAATAGATACAAAATAGTTATCAATGAGCCTGGTATCCACAATAGATACGGGACAGTTAGGAACTTGGCCACAACAAAGTAGCAAATAAAAAGTGAGTCTCATGTGTACTGTATATGCATGATATAAATGATTATAATGTGTTGAATATAACATGTGAAACGATGGATCAAGTATAAGTGATTTAATATGATTATCAAATAAATGATGTGAATTGTGAGTTATGTGACCGAGTGAGCCATCGATGATGGTCATTCACTGAGTTTACATAACTCACCCAAAATTTGCAAATATTTTTCAGGCTCAGATGGGTACCCCGTTAGACAAACGAGAGTATACTTATTACATTCCAGCAAGAGATAGAGGTTGGGATCAGGCGTCTGCATTTATACTTTCTTATTTATGTATTCCACAATTTTTGTATAATGTGTATTTGAATATGTTTCTGCATATAATAACTTTCCATATTGGAAAGGTTTGTAAATGAGAATGAATTGGAGTGTAGCGTTAACAAATGTGATTTTTATGTTATGAAGGAAAAGATTAGGCTCGATTTTGATTACTGATTTCTGCATATACTTATATTGTTAAAAAAATATATTTGTACTAAGAGTTTAACTGTTCTAGCATGCCACCTTCGTGGGGCACAGACTCGAACATCACTCAGGAAGTTAGGCATGTGTCTGGCGAGAGTGGGGTGTTACATATGACCCATAATAGAAAACTTTGGCGTAAAAGGATATAGATAGAGGATCCCTTGTAGTTCTCATAAGTCTTTTGACTTTTTCCTCTTGTAATTAGCCTAAACTTGTAAATAGGTTATATTTATCTCTTAGGGATTTACCCTAATCCTTTTTCCCCCTACATAGCTTGTTTAATACTTATTATTATTATTATTAGTACTACTACTACTACTTACTTACTCTTTTTCTTTTTTTTTCATGTTGATCATTTGGAAACAACCTCTCTATTAGTTAGGGATAAGGATACATATTATTGGATCTACTTAGATCGCGCGTTTTAGCGGGATTTCTATTAGGTGTTGTTGTTGTTGAGTTAATCATCTTGTCTTTACATCTAACTCTTATGATCGTGCCTTATTTCTTTGAAAAATAGGCCAATGATGCACTTTTCGTCTTCTTTATGTTGAGGACATAATTATAAATGTGATGACACTCAGACTGCTCTCAAGTCCTTTCTTCATCAATAATTTGAAATGAAAGATTTAGGTCCCTAAGCTATTTTTTAGACCTTAAAGTATCTTTTGATGATTCTGGTTATTATTTACCAAACTAAAATATGCTACTGATCTTATCTCTTATGCTGGCCTTACTAAAACTAAGATTACTAGCACTTCACTTAATTCCAATGATCATATTTCTACTATTAATGGAACTCTTCTTGGTGATGGTACCCTTTATCGATAGTTAATTGATAGTCTTATATATTTCACTGTCACTCATTTAGATACTGCTCATGATGTCCACGTTGTGACTCAATTCATGTCTACACCCTGTACCAACTCATTTTTTTAGCGTTCTCTATATACTTTGGTACGTCTGAGAACTTTGTTTCATAGGCTTCACTTTAGTCATTCATCTTTATTGGAGCTATATGTATACTATGATGTTAACTAGGCTAGAGACCCAACTGATCGTCAATCCACTACTAGTTATTGTTTTTTTTCTTGGCACATCTCTCATTTATTAACGCAACAAGAAACAAACAATTATCTCTCACTCAAGCTCTGAAGCATAATGCCAAACCCTAGTTGACATTACCTCTGAGCTCCTCTGGTTATGATAGTTATTTCAAGATATAGGTGTCCCTTTTTTCTTTTAAGATTCCTTCCTTTTGCCAGAATCACGGTGCCATGCAAATTGCCTATAATGATTTTTTCATGAATGGACAAAGTACATCGAGATTGATTGTTATCTTGTGCATCATCATGTACTTCAAGGCACTATATAAGTTGTTCCCATCTCATCCCAATTGTAGATTGCATATCTTTTCAGCAAATCACATCCACCTTTGTGTTTTTAAGATCTTATCTCTAAACTCAAGTTATCGTCGTCACTACCACCTTAGGTTTGAGGAGGGATATTAACATAATGTTATAAGTCAACAAACATTATACAATCAACCTTATTTTCATTTTAGAATCATGTATATTGATCTTATGTAATTATCACCACGATTTTATTTATTTAGTTAGTTACTCTCAATTTGTATAAATACATTTGTTGTGTACATTATTCAACACATCGAAAGAACACTCTTGAACAATAGAGGGAATGGTGACATCATAGAGCTAGATGAGAGTAAAATAACTTAAAATTTGGTGATTGTAAGGCTATGTTGTATATAAGTGAAACCAAATGATCGATGAACAAGGTTATGGAATTGCTTGAAGAAAATATCAAAAGCCTACCATTGCTACCAAATCACGTGTCCATATCAATTGATTTAACATATTCAATTACTATAAAAGATCGCGAGACTTCAAATAATGTAGATGTCTTTTTATCATGTCTTATGGAAGAATAATCAATGTTTATTTCCTAAACATTAATTAGTATACAATTTTGTCACGTGCTTGTAATAGAGAGAACTTAGATGAATGCTTTTAAATTCCACTACAAAGATTCTAGTTTTGTTATCATCCTTATAAAAGGTTTGTCTGTTCTATAATAATGGAATTTTGAAATATATGAGATTTTTAAAGAATATAAGCCTCCCATATTCTTCATTCATCTCCTACTTATTTTACCAACTAGACATCTTCTGTTTGCAATCCACAATTCAACCCCAATCTGGAACAATTTCTTATAGACTTAATACACTTATTCATTGGGAATTTTTGAGTTGTATATAGTTGTATAGTGATAAAATAGGAAAGTATTTACTACTATTAATTGTATTTCTTACTCTAGGGTTAGACATCAACTATTTATACTTGTATTTTCTCAACGTATATGATATATGAATAAGAGTTTCACATGGTATACACGGTCCACTCGCAACACTCATCTGATTTATAATTGTCTTACGTATCATTGTTTATCACCATCATATTTTGCTTTTGTATCCACCCTCTCTTCTATCTTTGTTCCTTCTAATGTTGATGAGGCACTTAATGATCCTGGGTGGCGTCAAGCAATGGTTGAAGAAATGACTGCTCTATATGCTAATGATACTTGGGAGTTAGTTCCGTTGCCCCCAGGCCATTCTATTGTTGGTTGTCGTTGGATATATACCGCCAAAGTTGGTCTAAATGGTCAAGTTGATCCACTAAATTCATGTTTGGTGGCTAAAGGGTATACACAAACTTATGAGTTTATTATTAAACTTTCTCTCTTGTTGCCAATATGTCTTCTATTCGCTTGTTTTTATCAATGGCTGCCATTAGCCAATGGTATTTCTATCAATTGAAAATTAAAAATGTCTTTCTATATGGTGAGCTTCAGGAAGAGATTTATATGGAGCAACCACCTGGATTTGTTGCTCAGGGGGAGTCTACCTTAATGTGTAAGCTTCATTGCTATTTATATGATTTCAAACAATCTCCTTGTGCCTGGTTTGGACGGTTTAATCATGTTGTTCAAAAGTTTGGTATGATTCGATATGAGACTGATCACTCTGTCTTCTACAAATATACATCATTAGAACAATGTATCTATCTGATTGTCTATATGGATGATATTGTCATTACTGGAAGTGATTAAGGTGGGATTGAAAAATTGAAGACACATCTGTTCCATCATTTTTAGAAAAAAGATTTGTGTGTACTCTGATATTTTCTTGGCATAGAAGTTGCTCAGTCTAAATCTGGTATTGTACTCTCTCAGATAAAGCATGCATTAGATATTCTAGAAGAAATAGGGATGTCAGATTGTAGATTAATAAACTCTTCTATAAATCCTAATTCAAAGCTTTCACCTAATCAGGGGGAGCCACTTGTTGATCTTGGCCGATATCGAAGATTGGTAGGAAAACTTAATTATCTCACCATCACACGACCTGATATTTCTTTCTCAATTAGTGATGATAGTCAATTCCTACAAGCTCCATGTGATAGTCATTGAGATGCAATTATTCAAATTTTAAGGTACATTAAGGGTTCACCGGGAAAAAGGATTATTATGTCAAAATTGAGGTCATTCACAAATTATTGGATACTTTGACGCTGATTAGGCAGTTCTTCATCTAATAGGCATTCTTCTTTGGGCTTTTGCGTTCTTGTTGGATTAAATCTTGTATCTTGGAAAAGTAAGATACAAGATGTTGTTGCTAGGTCAAGTGCAGAAGCAACTGGTTTAAGAGTTAAAATTTGCAGAAGTATCACAAATGAAGTTATTGTGTGACAATCAACCGGCTCTCCGTACTGCTTATAACCCAACATTTCATGAAAGAACCAAACATATATGAATTGATTTCCACTTTATTCGAGAGAAAGTTTTGTCTGGTTGCATCACTACTAGTCATGTCAATTTAACCAATCAACTAGCAGATATCTTGACCAAATCTCTCAGAGGTTCTTGTATTGAATTTATATGTAACAACCTTGGTGCATATGATGTATATGTTCCAACTTGAGGGCGAGCCATGAGTTATATATAGTTGTATAATGATAAAATAGGAAAGTATTGACTACTATTTATTGTATTTCCTATTCTAGGGTTATGCATCAACTATTTATACTTTTATTTTATTAATTTATATGATATATAAATAAGAGATTCTCTTAGTGTCACAAAATTAAGACATTGTGACTAATAATATTCTAGTCATACATACCCCACTATTTATACAATTTTACTTTATGAATGAAGTACACCCTGTTTTAGTGCAAAATCCTATTAAAAGATTTTTAAGACCTCTTAAAAACTTCTCTTAAATATAGGCCCTATTTGGCAATCAACAACTTTCATTAGTTGTTAGTTGATTCTATCAGTGGTTAGCTGACAGCGAATTATATCAACTAATTTGATTAGTGAATAATATCAGTTATTTATTTAAAGATGTTTAATAAAATTAACTGATTAGTATTAACTATTTATGTGTAAAATGACTTATGAGGTCATAATTTTTAAAAATATTATAAAAACATATGTATTATATCTTAGTATTTCTTTAAACATTCTCATAAGAATTTAAATTTTAGACATTTAATTTTATAAAATTAATTTTTAACTCTAATAAAAATAGAACATATAATAATAATAATAAATAAATTATTATTATTACTATTACTACTGCTGCTACTACTACTACTACTTTCTTTCCCTATATTAATCAAGTTGAAGTTCATTTTTCTAATATATTAACTTATTAATTAAGTTGAAGTTTAGGAAACTAGTGTTTGGTAAAGGGAAAGCAATAATAAAAATGGAAGCTTGAGTAATTTGTAATAATTTTTTAGCACAATCTTCTTTTTGTCCCTTAATTTCTCAGTCGCGAAAACAAAACGCTCTTTATAGGAGCATTTTCAAAAACAATAGATTGGGTTCAATTCGCCGACGTAATAAATATGATTAATCAAACAGCCAAATACCTCTCAATCTGATAAAAAATAATTGATCAGTCATTTACCAAATAAGGCAAATCTCTCTTTAAATTGTCAAATAAGGTGGTCTTGAATATATAGAATAAAAGGATTCATTCTTAAACAGTATTCTAATAGGATATTATAGGAACAAATCTTCTATTCCCCTATTTTCAAATTATCCCATCGGTTAAATTCTTGTAAGTTTTATTTATTAAATCGATGAATTTTTTATTTTTTATTTTAGGAACAGAATAATGGAAAAGAGGTCATCAATCTGATATTATAAACTTCAATGCTTATATGTCAGAGATTTTTCTTTCTGTGTTCTATCATTTTCAAGATTAGAACTCCTGTTTAGTCACAATAAAAAACAAAAAAGGAAAAGCAACCAAAATTTGGAACAGTGTTATTTAATTGCAAAAGGTAAGAACTGCTAGGCGTAGTTTCTTGCAATCCAAAACATGGAGGGACTTTTCTGCAAATTTTTGTTTTGCTAAGGGGCTGTTTGTTTTCATTTTTTTTCTTCTATTTTTTGTTGTCGTTTTTGTAAAAAGAAAAACAAGTAAGTAAAACGTGTTTGGTTTACTTTGTTGTGATTTTTGTCTCTGAAAATAAAAAAACCATAACAGTTTTACAGAAACTAGAAAACATCGTTCTGAATTTTGACAACTTGTTTTTTTCGACATAAAAACAACATATTCCTATTTTCTATCTCGATTAATAATAATAAAAAAAGTACAAAATTTATGATAATAATTATTAATTAATTAATAATAATAAGAAGATAATTAATTTGTTATAATAAA
>JANITX010000005.1:12401899-12419946 GCA_027564395.1 Erythroxylum ulei
CAAATGCATATCCTCGTGAGGCACCTGTTACTGTAAAAAAGGAAGCACCTAAGAGTACTCTTCTCAGACAAAGAATCAAGCATAGCCAGCAAAGTACAGCCACTACAACATACAAAGAGGAAAAGCTATAATGTGTAGAATTCAAGAAAATGGAAATCCTTTGGCTCAAAATAAAGTTATTTTGCAACTTATCCATCTTATAACATCATGTTTCTCCACATCCCACACCCCATCAAAAGAAAAAGATGAAGATAAACTCTCTTCCGTAGTGATTAGGCAGACATCCATATATCAACAAATTTCATTGAATTCGTACTTATATCCACAATGGCCGGATTGAAATGGAGATCAATAGTAACGAATTTCAAATACCGATATCCCTGACCAATCGCAAGTTCTTCACGCGACCATACTTGCTCATTACCTATAAAGAACAATAAAACTGTCAACAACATCACCAAATAACACATGAAACGTCCCCTTTCCCTTTAATTTGTGCACTGAAAAGGTAAAAATTAGTCCTCATCAGTGCCAGGACCTCCATTGGTTACCTTGTGGAGAGTTTCTTCAGTGGTGAGATGGGAAAGACGAGCAACGAAGACCGTACAATAAGGGTCACCGATGAGTTTAGGATCGCCGGAGGGATCATCTGGCACCAAAAAAAGAAAAAACAAAATATTAAAAACCAGAAAACCCAAATCTTGAAAATTGAAGAAAAAGAAAAAGTGGGTATTGAAGAAGAGAAAGGGAGAAGTACAGAGGCCAGCCGAGGAACAGAGAAAAGCGCGATAAATCGCATTGTCGTGAGGGACAATATCGGTGCCGTCTATGCTTCCAGCTTGTATCGGATGGTAAGAGTCAGCATAAAACACCGAGTTTATGTTGTTAGCACCCATTTAATTTCACTACACACGCACTTTCAGACTCACCCTCATGTCAAATATCTTAGCCAGTGTTTGTGGCCTTAGGGTTATATACAGAGAGCTTCAATGGCGGCTTTTGGCTGGGATGAAAGTAAATGGTCTAAAGGTAATTTGCAATTAGTCGCCACAGTAATTGTAATAATTTCTTCCTGTTTTTTCTGATATTACTAGGGCTCGTATAATTTTAGGATAATATCAACTATTTATTAAAAATGTTTAATTTAGTATTAATTTTTACGTATAAAATAATTATAAAGAAATAACTGACAAATATTTATAGAAATATGAATATATTATATTTTAATACTTTTTAAATTATTTTTATAAAAACTTAAATTTTAGGTATTTAATTTTACAAAAATTAAGTTTATAAATTTATTAAAACATATAGAACATATAATAATATTAATAATAATAATAATAATTTCTTGTTTCTTCGCATTTTTTAGGGGGCACAAATTATCAAACGTTGGTTCTCTGGAGCTTTTAAAAAATCAGCTGATTGAGTTCAATTAGCCAACTCAACTAGCTGATTACTAAATATAATGATAAATTGTTTAACATGATTTATCAGTTAATTTTTGACTGATAAATCATTCACTATATATGATCATTATTTTTAAAATCCTGTTTAGAAGTTAAATGGAAAAAGAGTTTAAGGTTTAAAAGGTTCGATTGTTATAAAATATGTTAAAAATTAAACAAAATTAAAAAAATTTAAAAAATGATGGAATAAAATTAGTCTTATTTATAAAAAATAAAAAATTTAATAAATAAAAATTAATCAATTTATTTTAATTTATAAAAACGGATTAGGTTACAAAAATTATCAATTAATTAGTAAACCGATTGATTTTTAGTAATAAATATTATTAAATTAAATCAAATCAAAAAATTAAAATCTGGATCCTAGATTTTTACTATTAAATTGACTAAACCAATTGGTTTTTAAAAGATTGGCATTAGATTTATTTATCACCAAACCTTGTTTTAATTTGTAAAAACAGTATCAAATATGTAAAAATTGAAGGGATAGATGATTTTTCTTTATTTCGAGGAGTTTTAATTAATAGTGTTTTAAATAAAAATGATGTTGAAATTTGGATGATATTCTTTGGTTTTTTTGTAATTTCTACTTTTCTCTTAAATTTAGTTTAAAAAATTATTTGAATTTGAAAATTTAAATTTTCGTAATTTATAGAAATTATATATATTTAATTTTAATATTAGATTTACTTTACTTTTATAATAAATAAAAAATAAAACTGTTTCAAACTTTTAAATTTGATAACTACTTAATAATTGTATTTAAAACTTAAAATAAATCTTTATATATATATATATATCATTTTTAATTACCTTAAATAAATATTTACAACTTTTATTTATTTTTTGTAATAAAAACAATAAAAATATTATTAATTAATAAATATTTTACAAAAAATAAAATTAATTCATTTATAAATTAATTATCTAAATATTCAATTATTATTTATAATAATAGTATAAATTAAAAGAGAATATTGTAGAGAGTAGGGTACTTTTGGAGATATGACTAAGAACATGAACACTGGCTACAGTGGAGTTGGGGGTTAGGTGGGTTAGTTAGTTGCCATCCTTCAAAAGACATCACTGGTTGTGTTCTTCTCAACCTCCAAGCATTCTTTTCCTTTTCTGGTTCGCCTAGTTTTTAACGAAAAACGAAATCAGCCCACCACCACTCTGAAAGCAGACAAGATAATGATGTGGGTTAGATCAACTTTTAGACCATTCCAACAACACAGACCTTCTGTTTCACTTTTCCGTTCATATTCTAGTTCAGCTGCTGCAGTTCAGGCAGAGAGAACAATCAAAGATGGCCCCAGAAACGACTGGAGTCGTCAAGAGATAAAGGACATTTATGATTCCCCGTTACTCGATCTCCTCTTTCATGGGGTTTTTACAGCCTCTCTCTTCTGTTTGGTTTTCTTATTGTGAATGGTGACTCTGGGTTAACTTCTTTCCTCTTTTCTTTTCTCATTACAGGCTCAAGTCCATAGGTATGCTCATAACTTCAGAGAAGTTCAGCAATGCACTCTACTTTCTATAAAGACTGGTGGGTGTAGTGAGGATTGTTCATATTGTCCTCAATCTTCTCGATACAGCACTGGAGTTAAGGCCCAAAGGCTTATGACCAAGGAAGCTGTCGTGGAGGCTGCCAAGAAGGTTCATTTCCTTCTATATCACTTCTGCCTTGCAGTTATGTCGCTTGACTTGAGTCCAATTTGTGGTGTTTCAAGAGCTATATTCTCAAATTTGATCTGAAAATATGTGCTTTAACATCAACTTAGGCGATTATATCTGTAGCTCTTTCTTTCTCAACCATTTTATCTGGTGCATACGTCTTCAATGACTAACTTTAATTCCATGATTTCTGTTGGGCGTTGCCAATCAATCTTAAAGGAGATTTTCATCCACTTCTCTTTCGGGCTTGAGCATTTTGCCCTGCTGCAGTGGACTGAAGTTATCAGAAAGCCCTTGTTAACAATATGGGTCAAAACAAGTGTATAAAAGTCAAAACATGAAGTTTCTGTAATCTTATTAGCACTGCTGTTTTGTGATCGATTGAATGCTATTGCTAATGATCAGTTGACAGCTTAGTCTAGCTGTCCAATCTCATAGTACCTTTACAGGCTTTGATTCTAGTTGACATGTAGTTATGTCAGGTCTGTTTCATGTGGGAAGCGATGGATAATTCGCATTTACACTGTGTTTCAAGATAATATTTGTGCTTTTGCAGGCAAAAGAGGCTGGTAGTACTCGTTTCTGCATGGGTGCTGCCTGGAGAGACACAGTAGGGAGGAAGACAAACTTCAACCAAATACTGGAGTATGTCAAAGAAATTAGGTAAGAAAAATCTATTGAAATTTTCTTCTTTCTCATAGTACTTGAAAGTTTCTTATTGAAGGACTCTGATAGTAGTGCGAGTTGAGTATGAGAGGAATTTCAGATCTTGTCTAGTCTTTTGGTCTCTAGACAAACAATCTTCACTTAGAGGTGTTATTGGTCCTAATTTAGTGATTAATTGTCATGCTATTTTGATTAATTGTCACTCGTTGGAGTAAGCTTTGAGTTGAGTGGTTATGATTTCTAAGAGCTGCCAGTTTAGACATAATGCTCCCCAATTAAGTTTATCCTGTTTTGTGAGTTTGAAGCCCTGTAACAGCATTATCTGCTGTATGTCAGGGACATGGGAATGGAGGTGTGCTGTACTTTGGGCATGCTAGAGAAACAGCAAGCTGTAGAACTCAAGAAGGCTGGCCTTACAGCTTATAACCATAATCTTGACACATCAAGAGAATATTACCCCAACATTATCACTACGAGATCCTATGATGAAAGGCTGGAAACTCTTGAACATGTCCGTGAAGCAGGAATTAATGTTTGCTCAGGTGATTTTATCAACCTTCATTATTAATATTATTGGAACCTCAGCTTTGACAAGAATTTGTAACTTAACCTTGGATTGTATTAATCTATATGCAGTTGGTTCATTACATAATGTTGTAATACTATTTTGACTAGTTGCCTTACGACCTATGCATTCTTCAATCCGTTGTCAGATAAGAAAATTTCCTTTTTGACAAGAACAATGATTATTAAGAGGGTATTAATCACTTTCTGCTTAACAGGAGGCATCATTGGGCTCGGAGAAGCTGAGGAAGACAGGATTGGTTTGTTGCATACATTAGCTACTCTACCCAGTCATCCCGAGAGTGTTCCAATAAACGCTCTAGTTTCTGTGAAAGGCACACCCTTGCAAGATCAAAAGGTAATCCCTTCTTCTGTGTATTAAAATTTTTTATATTCTTGAGAAAAGAAATTACCAAGTAAAATAGTTGCTGATACCAGTTAACTTGGTTGCTACTCACCTGTCACCTACACCACGTAGTGTGGAGGGGCCATTTGTATGATTTCGCAACTTGATATTTCTGCTCTGACTAATTCAAAGTGAGATTGCTGATTGTAATTTAACATATCATATTTCTTATGGTTGTTCAGCCAGTAGAGATTTGGGAGATGATTCGAATGATTGCCAGTGCACGTATAGTCATGCCGAAAGCCATGGTCAGGCTGTCAGCTGGAAGAGTCCGATTCTCAATGCCTGAACAGACCCTTTGTTTTCTTGCTGGTGCAAATTCCATCTTTACTGGCGAGAAGCTGCTAACCACACCTAACAACGATTTTGATGCTGATCAACTTATGTTCAAGATGCTTGGTTTGATTCCAAAACCTCCTAGTTTTGCAGAAGAGCAAGTCATCGAAGCTGAAAACTACAGGGAAGCTGCATCTGGGTCAGCTTAAATCACAATTCAGTTAATAATTCCCCATTAGCTAGAAGCTGTAAAACAGTAGTCATCAATCAGGTCCCATGTCGAAACAGTAGACATCAAAAGCAAAAACAGATCAGTGCCCTTTCCTTGGTTACAGATTCGGTCAATGTTAAGATGATAAGAACGATTGGAAGAAGTTGTAATGTGTGCATTCCTATGTCAAACTACTTACGCCTGTAAAACAGTTGCCGAATTAAGAAAGAAAAGGCAAATAAAAAAACAATCACCACCTCAGTAAATAAAGCTTCCTATTTTATAAGGTTTGAAGAAGAGAGATTAATTGTACACAATTTTCTATTACTAGTTTTACAAAAAAAACTATTGATATGATTTGAAACTCTAATCTTTCGATTACAAAATAATATCCTTACTTCAATGTTTGTAAGGATGTCATTTTTTTTCAGCTCGGCCTAATTTTAGCCCGAGTTGAGCGGGCCACAAGCTAAAAATAATAAACCCATAGCTCAATCATTACTTCAAAACTGACGTTATTTTTGGTCTTTTTTAAAAAAATAAGATGGAGTGGTTTAGCCTGACCTGCCCTATATGGGCCCGTCAGGTTACAAGCTACTTAGACGTGACCCATTTTAACCTATTGACATTCCTAAAAGTTCATCCTCTAAGAAAGAGAACAAAAATAAAAATGCAAAAACAACTCCTGTGAATATTTGAGTGAACATGACTGGCTGGCCACGTTAATGAAGAAATGAGCAGTCAATTGAATAAAGCTCAAAGGACTTGAAAAGGGGCAGAAAATGTATAAAGCAAAATTTTACAGCACACATAAATTAAGATTACGTGTGTCCATACAAAAAGGAATTTAGATGTTTGTTCTTTTGCAGGACTATAAAGTTACTTTCTTTGTATCTATCAACCCTGAAGTGAAGGGTGAAAGAGAAAAACAAAATCTAAAACTGCTCTCACGATGTATATATAAATTAAATCACAAGGCCCCTGTTCTCAAGTAATAGTCACCAACGGTTAAAAAGACATGTTCCCCAAAGACAACATCTACAGCAGGCTGATTTTCAATGCAATCTACTGTTATCTGCACAGTTAGGCGAAGTGGATCCTTGAGAAATAGCATACTATAGTTCATTTGTCTTTCAACAATGGTCAGTGAATGCCACAGTTCAAAATCATAAACAAACCTTATCATTTCCACGCTGAAATTCTGATTTCAGATTTGAATGATCCCTTGATAACAAGTAAATTCCCAGGGCTGATGCAGACCTTTTATTCCCTGCATCCATCGGTGAAACTTTGGGAAAAGAAGCTAATTGATGAAGTGGTGAGTTTCTAGGAGGAGAAAAACTCATACCTCCATATAATGCAAGAATAGCATCTGAAACAAACACCAGTGATGGCCTTGCCAAATATATGGTGAAAGACAAATTCGATATACCATGGAAACTCTCCTCACCAAGCACAACCTGCAATATGTTCATAATGTTAAGCGTGCTCATCCGTAAACATGAAAAAAACTGTGAACAACCGTCAACGTTCATGAATTTACACTTGAACTAACTGCAGATTTAGAACTAACTCAGATAATACAAGAATAAATGTGAATATTATAGCAAGATTTAATTTACATCAATATTTAAATATTAAGTTTATAATTAAACTTAAAATTTGTTCAAGTAAAGCCACTCCTAAGCCAGAGTTGGGTGATTAAAAGAACTTCTGTGGTCTCAAAATCAAATGGGAATTCCTTCTGGTTTTATGCCAGTTGAATATCTGATGCAGCCACTGGAAATCAGAACAGGTTTTAACTTCAAATAGGAAAAAACATATATTGGTAATCATCGAATTCTTCAGCACCTCTTAACTTAATTTTAGATTAGAACAATTGGTTTTCTTTCATAATCTAAATTGGCATATACTTCAACATCGTTCTCTGGTAAACTAAGATGAAAATACAAGGAGAAATAGCAGTTAAAAGGTAATTTACTGTAACTTACAGCATGTTGAGGTATCTTATCCAAAGGTAGCAATGGAGAACCAATGGCGTCTCTAATATAATTTTCCTGCAATTACATATACATAAAACCCAGTCAATAAATGCTTGAATTTGAAGCACCTCAATGTCAGAAGATGCAAGACACTAATGCACAATACTTCGTGCGAGAAGGATGATAAGCGTTCCCCATATGTTGATGAACTAAGAAAAATGTGCCCCAAAAGCTAGATAAATCAGGACAAAATAGAAAAGAAAGATGACATAACAATGAGGATACGTTTAAAGAGGTTGAATGAGTACTTGGCCAATCTTGAGCATCAGGAGGAACAGCATTTCCCACGTATATTATCATAAGTGAAGAATTTTCTTTAACAAAGTTTCCAAGTGAGATTCATCACAGATTAAGATTTATTTGACAAAAGAAATAAGTAATTTAATCAGGTTTAGGATGATCACAATACCTGTGAATTCAAAACTTGTTGTGCGACTGACGAATCATCATCCAAAGATTTAAAGTACACCTCCACCATGTCTGTTGGTTCAAGCGCCACTTTTTTCCGCAATTTTTGAATTCTATTGACAATCTGCGATGGTCAAAGCTCAAAATTACATTCACTAAAATCTGTCCCCATCTATTCTCTATCAAATTGGCATTTTGCTAACATTCATAAGAGAAACAAAAGTCGGTCCATAGTCAAGGAATATATCTCAAGACATTCTGACGATAGACAGAGCAGTCCTTTTTATATCGACAGACAGCAATTTTTTTTTTTTTTTTATATCATAAGCTCCTAAAAATGTTAAATACATAAGGAGGTAATGTATCACATGAAAATTCACACGAGAAAAAAAACATTGAAAGTAATATCCTTGCCAAAACATTTTTTATAGTTCAATCATTATGATTGGTATACATCCAAACTCTAAAATACTTGTGAAAAAAAACTGTAACATACCTCACGAGCAACCCCAGCTTCAAACAAGGATTCATCAGGACGCAAATCCAATATTACCAAAACATCACCTGAAACATTAGACAACAGAAACTTTAGAAATGTGTGCTTATCCATACATTCACATACACAAACTTCTTAACTTACTACTCTATTTGATTCTTACCATCCCCAGCAGCATCAATCTCCTTGTCGGTTAATCCATCAGGACGTTTAAATTCCCGAATAACCTAGTTTCAAAAACAAGTACCCATTTATCCAAATGCATTAAATAGAACAAAACAATTTACAAAATAACCAAGCAACTAAAAATTAAACCTTGATATCAGCCAACTTCAAACTGTGAGCAGCAATGGTGACTTCTCCAGCTTTCTCAAAAGCTAAGATATCTTTCTGAGACATACTTTTAACTTCTTTAGCAACAACTCCCATAGATTTTCCTAAGCGCTTTCCTAACACACTAGAAGAAAACAGATACCGAAAGACGTAAGTGCACAACATTAAGGCATCGAGTCCTCAAGAAACCAAAATTTGCATACCTGAACTCAGGCTCTGCACGGAGCGAAGCATATTTCAAAGTGTCATTACATGGGACAAGGGATCTAACATTAAGTTCCTCTAGCACATACTGCAGAGTGGATGTAAACACGGTCATAAATCAGTTGAAACATCAAGAGCGGAAAAGAAACCGAAAAGAAAATCTATGTATGAAGTAGAGCACACCATTATTAGAGCCATCTAGAAATTATTCTTGATGAAATACTGCTAAAAATACACTCAAGAACCTCAATTTTTCAGAAAAGCAAAGGAAATTCAGAGTTCTTATGTTCCGTGATCCGATAATAAAAAATCAACAGAAAATATTTCAAGATTACACAAGAGAGCAATTTAGAGAATTTAAACAGTTAAAATATAGCTTTCACACTAAGGCTGCTCATAGAAAGATGTCTTTCCAATGTTGTACTGAAACAATTGCTGCCATACATAAAAGAGTATACTTGCAAGTAAATGATCATCAAAAGACTCATTTGCCAAGAGAAAATAGACATCCCAATTTACAACACCAGAAATTAGTAAAATGAGTAAAGTCTCAATAAAGTTCTATGACCAAGAAAGCCAAAATTTAGAAGGTGTCAGCCAAAAACAGTGACAAATGGAAAAGCATGCAGTACCAACTCATCAAACTTGGGGCAGAAAAAGTGATTACCAGTCACCAACCAACAATGATGAAGAACAATCAAATTAAAAATAATTCTACTTTCTCATAATCAAGGTAGAACAGCACTGAACTAAGGTCAAAATAAGATCACAAAACTTATGAGAAACATAATTAGGTCCAAAAAGCAGGAACATCTCAAGCACAGTGTGAGGCTTGCCATGTTAATCACAAACCTCCTTTAGTTTTCCAGCAATGTCATCAAGAAAATCAGCATCAGGATGAACTACTACCATCTCTCTACAGTTAAAGAGTTAATTATGTTAGTAAGAGAAAAAAATAAGTACAAACATTGAAAATCAGTATGAGACCAGCATAGATGCACCTTAGAGGGGATTTCAGAGGCTTGTTGTGACGCTCTCGGATATTGCGTGCCAGATCAATGATGGTCATCATCCTTGAAACACTTTGTTCAATCCTTTCATCCCTCTGCAAAAGCATTAGATTAATACAGGATAGAATGTGGTGGTAATAAAGAACAAACTATTAGCTTCCAAAAGAAAATGGTGACTAGTGTCAAGAATACCTCTCCCTCTTCTTCAGGAAAACTGCAGAAGTGAATGCTTTCCTCTAATCCAGGGGAAACTCTCCTCATATTTTGATAAAGAGTCTCAGTAAAAAATGGCGTGAATGGTGACATAACCTTACAAGAAGTCAGAAGCACCTGAGAACAAACAACACAGATTGCCTTCAGAAAATCATATGGAACCTAAAACATCTTACTTTTACGAGTATATGAACCAGCACATAAAAATGAGAAATGAGATGCTATAGGCAAATACTTTTAACAATCATTTGAAATTTAAAGTCTTGAGAGCAGGAAAAAGAAAAGATTAAATAGACAGCAGTTTTATTCCTGTAAAAGAAAGACACAAACACAGGAATTATATCAAAAGCATGGCTGAAAATTTATGACAAGAATGAGGGTATATGTGAAACATAAGTCAATAAGACAGATAACTAAACTAGTTTTGAGAATCTATAATATATATGTACAGATTCACAAAAATTACTTTTTGAGAATTTAGGCCTTAAGTTTCATATGTACTGCTAATCCAAATGACTAGTTGAACATAAAACTCTTACAAGTAAAACTAGATTATATATCTTTGAGAAGGAGGCCTACTTCCTGGCACATAAAAGAAGTTGCGCGTGCTTATTAATCGGTGAAAAAATATTTTCTAATTTGATTTCTTTTCCTCTGGTTCCACCACAATCTAGTTTATCTTAACACATAAAAGACAAGTGGATGATACATCAACACATGAAAATGTGCACATATATGCTAGTCCTGGCACAAAAACCAGAACACGATGTTCACATTTAATTAACATCATGAATACAGAGTTTCCAATCTATCAACATTAGGAGGAGATTACTATAGTCATACATTGTAAAGAGTAGAGAGAGCAGTCTGGCAGTCTTCTTCCCCAGTTCGACCTTTCAATCTCTTGCGGTTTAATCGAACGTATATATTTGTAAGGTTGTCAAGAAACTTCAAGAGGTATGGAACTACCTGCAAAGAGAGAGATACCAAAAGCAAAAATACTGATAGGTATTGCTGGCATGAAAATGTACATATCTATAGCAAGTTAAAATAATAGTCCACAGAAGAAAAAGAAAATTAGAAGATGACTCAACACCGAAAGGACTTTATACAAAACTGACCGTGTAAAGTCTGTATGCATTCATTTCGTTCCGGACAAAATGAACAAGACTCTGTGTGGCTGAATTGATCCACTGATCAAGCACGTTAGACGAATTTTGAAGTGTTGCTAATTCAATAGGAGTGAATGGTTTCAGTCCTTCAACTTCAAGTCTCTTTGCATTCTGTACAAGAAACCTATATGCATTGTACCATGGAAGGAAGACATCCTTCACCTGAATAAAACAGAAAAATGGATTATGATATCCGATTGTAGAAACATTAATCAAACACTAGTGCTCATTGTTAAGATCACGAAAAGGCCATGCCAAACTGGTACATAAAACAGTTGACAGTCAATACTCACAACACCATAAACCCCTTCCTTTTTGAAACGCAAAGTTTCAGCTCGCACAACAGGAGAGTTTATAAGGTACAGTCGCAGAGCATCCTATACAACAAAAGACAAAAGCATTAGAGTTTAATATGACAGGGAAGAAAATTATGGCAAGAACAAGAATATACAAAGACTAAAATCTACCTGCTTGCAGAAAAAGACCCAAAAAAGTACAAATTTGTTTATCTTCCCGGTAAAGAGAAAAATAAGTAAAACAGCAAATAAGAATTTTATGGAGAACAAGAGAGAACTTACAGCTCCATAATCGTTAATAACTTCCATAGGAGAAGGATAGTTTTTCAGTTTTTTACTCATCTTTTTTCCATCCTCTGCTAATACTAGTCCATTGCAGATGAGATTCCTGAACGCAGGCTTCCCAAACAATGCAGTGGACAACACCATGAGAGTATAGAACCTGCGAAATGAAAATCAAGAACCCAAATTCCCAAGTTCTTCAGATAGCCAACAGTATGTGGCAGGATAGCAGAATGGGAAAGAAAGAACGAAATTGATGAATATCCTAATAAAGATATAACCTCTCTAAAGATAAAGATTCCACAAAGTAGCACCTAACCAGACGACAACGATAAGCATGGCAAACTCCCATGTACAAGGATTTAGAAACACATTTAACTACTTTAAATACTATGCATTGGGGATAAGCTAAGTATCAACAGACAATAATAAAAGGGTGAAAGACTGACCATCCACGTGTTTGATCTAACCCTTCAGCCACAAAATGCCCAGGAAAGTTTTTCTCAAAAATTTGAACATTTTCAAATGGGTAATGGATATAAGCATATGGCATTGAGCCACTCTCAAACCAGCAATCAAATACCTGCAGAATAAACCAATACATCCATATCAAAAGACAAAGCCTAAGATTCAAGCAGAAAGTTCCACGTGGAATATTGAACAATTCAAAATATGCCCTTCTGATCCTTTCCTTGCAAGACTAGAGACGAGCACAATTCTAATTTCATCAGAAAAATAATGTTTTCACAAACATTATCAAGCTTCATAAGGAAACTCCAGATTATTGACTCAACAAAAACTCCCAAAGGCAAATCAAATTGTTATGATGATAAATGCTACTACTTATTTGCAGATAAACTACAGGAAGAAATTGAATCATAGAGTTTCCCACTTCTTGTTCTTCACTTTCTTATATCCTAATTCCTTTCACCCATCATGTTTTGCTCATAAAACAAGCACAAGAAACTATCACAGGACCCACTTTCCAAGGATTTAAAGATTGTGTTGCTATCAAAGTCACTGCAACTTCATACCATTGCTAACCTATTATTTCCCTAATTTTCACATAAAACCAGTAGCTGAAAAGAATTGTACGAGACCAAATTCAGTAACTTACATCATCTACACGGTGAAGCATGCCAAATTCAGCACCGCGGCTGGATGGAATTGTAATATGGTCAATGTTGTGACGATGTAGATCATGCACCTACAAATACACAGAAGCAATACAAAGCATGAATTAGCTCAAAGACCTTGTATCTTATATAATACGAAAAGAACGGAACCCATCTTCATACTTTCAATATGAGACCAGTACATCCTTAGTACATGATGAAGGAAAGAAAAAAACTAATTTTTACACTACTGGTCTATAAATACAACCACAAGTTAACTACAAGATAAACAAAGATTGGAAGTTATCCTTTGTCCCCGAGATCACCTTAACAATCACATATGACACCTTGTGCTTAGGGATGGCAACAGGCCAGGCTAATCCTGCTTGCCTGGCCCAAAACGTCATTTTGGGAGAATTTCCCAAAACAATATCATTTTGGGCGGCTCATTTCTTAAAATTAATCCAACACGACATCATTTTTGGATGGGGGTCAGGTGGTTCATAAAGGGCTTCAGGCTGGACCCCAGGCCTAAGCCTGGCCCAAAGTCCAGTCAACCAGGGCCTGGTCTGAAGTCAATCTGAGCTCAGGCCCACCTATCATCCCTACTTGTGTTATCATGAAGAATAAAGATAAAGTGTGGCCGGAAAATGAAGTATCCTGAAGACAGTAGAAATCAATCCACTAAGGTATGCTTTAAAGTAGTGCAGCAGCAATTATTCATGCACACATTTTAGCTAGAAAGAAAATGAAAAATAAGAGGTAATCATGCACGTAAGCTAACAAGGAAAATAACTTGAAATCATACTGGCATATCATGAACAAAATTTGAAACACATGACTAAAATGTCCCATAAGACATTAGAAAGAGTGACCAAGAACAAGAGAACTGTTGGGAAATATCCAGCTGGATATTTCCTAGATATTATTGACTCCTAAAAGTTAGCAAATGAGATCAGTTAGAATATTATGTAGAGCCCTCTCTATTTCTATATATACTTATATCTATGTATTGATCAAGTGAGACTAAAAATACAACTGTTCAGAATTTCTGCAGAAACCATAAATTTGATAACCAAAATGAAGATGCCATGGAGAGAGAAGAAAGAATAAACCTTCTGACCGGAGAGCGTTTCAAGTTTAGCAACAGAATCCATCACTACAATTTCTTCACCATCCTCACTGATCCACACAGGAAGAGGAGTGCCCCAAAATCTACTTCTACTAATCGCCCAGTCTCTAGCATTTTCCAGCCAATTGTGGAATCTTTTCTCCTACATCATAAAAACATAAAAGGAGGTGAAGAAAGACCCAAAAATATATGCACAAGACATAGTAATTACAGGTACAGCTGCAAGAGTAATATACTAAAATTCAAAGTTAATGCATCAAAAACCTTTGTTGTTCACTACAGTGTTATTTACATGTAAGAGAAATTCTAATCCGGAAGGTTGTACCATAAAAAAGGGAGAAACATATTCTGTGCATGTAGATGCACATAGCAGTTGCTATACAACTTAAAATAACTGAATGCATGTCATTAGCTTCCAAGAAATTCCAGATTCTCACTTTTCAGATCAAACGCAACATACATGGAAGTAACTTTAGCTATCAGAAACAAGAATCCTAGTGCCTTGAGCTACCTTGGAGATATAGTCATTGCATCAATAACTAAAAGTCCAACTTTCAACATATGTCAAGTTAAGATTGCATAAAGCAACCCCAATTGTTCGCAAAAACTTATTTCACGGGGAAATGGATGTGAGTTAAGGAGGAACAAGAAAAAAAATCTAACCTTCACATAATCAGGTACCCAATATGTCTGAGTGTTGCTTTCTAACAACTTTGCTTTTAATTCTTCCACTCTGACAAACCTTTGTGATAAATTAAGCCATACAACTCAATTAGCAAGAAGCAGGAAATAGGAATCCATTATGAAGGTGCAAAACAAACTTAAAAAGAAAAGATGTAGATAGTAGTATATACATATATGCATATGTAATCAAAACTAGTAACAAATGCAATGACCTTTCATGTTGATAAACTCTTGTCATGTCTAGCCCAAACAATTTTCTCAACTTGAAGGTTGATTGTTTAATGCTACAAGTTTCCTTTAGATTTCATATATATATGAAACTTACCTCAATAAATAACAACTAAAAGAAAATCATAAGATTTCAGAATGAACTGGCTTGTAAGTATGACACAAAGTAAGAGTATAGAGATTCAAGATTTCGTAGGAAAATTCACTTACCAGCTCGGTACAGCTCTATATATAAGAGGTGTATCAGATCTCCAACAGAATGGATAAGAGTGAGTAAAGCTTCCAGACTTAACAAGCCTGCTTTTTGCCTGAACATCACAAATTTCCATTGAGTGACAAAGTATGTAAGAGCATATGACAGTGAAATCAAAAGATCAATTATAAAAATCCACAGTTCTGAATCCTAATATTTTTTGCATTGCTACATCAACTAAAGAGCTCATAAAACCATGTAAATTCTTGATTATTGTTTAGCAATATTACTTGCAAGGGTAGTTAAGGAAAGCGCCATCCATGATATAATCAACACTACAGAATATCAAAATGAGAACAACTAACCTTCACTGCTTCAATAATATCCTTGTCTGCATCCTTGACATAGCGCCCACTAAAATCAGTAATCTTTTCAGTAAAGCAGCCATCATCATCAACAGCTACAATTAAATTCTCACCCTATGCTTCCAAAAAATGAAAGTAATCCATTATAAGATAAAGCAAGATATAAACTAGCCAGAACTGAATAGGAAAAAAAGAGAGGTATAGAAAGGAACCAGAAGTTGATAAATCATGCTCAATTTGCGCTCAGAAATTGCCAACAAGTATTTGCATTAGATAACAAAAATTACAAAGCAGTACAATCTTCTCACAAGAGAATACAAAAATGAAGAGAAATAACAGGAGTCATTCTACAAGGCTTTTGACCCGTATAACTCAGTCATAGCTTTAATTAAGAACATCAATGATTAGCATATGGTCTTAAAACCTGAATAAATGAGCTGAATAGCTATTTGAAATGCATATTACCATGGCATTGTTAGCCAACATAACAAGTTGGTTTCAATCAAGAATTTATACCCACAGTTATCAAAACTTAGGAAAAGCATGTGCTCATAGCAGACCTATACCCAATTTGTAGAGAAAAAATGGGTGTAAATTATAAGTATAGTCCTTTCATGCTTGAATCATGAGAAACAGAAAAAATTACTTGTTTGTTGGCAACATAATTGAAACTAACAATTTGAAGCAAAAAAACAGCGCAACAGACCTTATTGATTATTTGATTCTCAATGCAAACACGATAATCATCTTCACCAAATGCAGGAGCACAGTGAACAATTCCAGTACCAGTTTCATCAGTCACATAACTATCCGCGACAACCCGAAATGCCGTCGGAGAGAATTCAATGAAATAATTGAAAAGTGGCTCATACCTGCAATGTGTACTCTTGGTTAGACTATTGATATCTTATCATCCAAAAAGTACAAATTTGATCAGTCTTTTTTTGTAAATTGAAAAGCTATTTTAGTTACATAACAAGGCCCTTTCCTAATCCTCAACCCATCCAAGTGAAGATTTGAACCCAAACCCACTTGATCTTGAGGAGGGAATGCCAACCACAAAGCTACTCCCTCAACCTCAATTTAAAATGAACAATATCTCACAATCTGTTTATTTTTAAAATTTTGTCAAAGAATGGTGCCTACACGCAATATTCAAATAAAAAAAAAGAGTGTAAAAAAGAATAATAATCTTACAGAGATGCTCAACTCTGTTTAAAGCACATATAGAGCGAATTAAAAAGGAGTTCAAAACAAGTCTCAGAAGTGCTAACTTCTTTTGCACCAATTCACTGCCTTTGACTTTCTCTAACACTTGGTAAGAATCCATCAAGTTTTCATTCTTCCCGCCCTTAGACTTAGATGCCTTAGAATCACTGGCAGATCCATTTGCTACTGTTGAATTCAGTTTCTCAATAGGAATGGCTGACAGCCTAGATTCAGCAACCACAATGATTTTTCTAGTGTACTTGTTGCACACCTGAATTTTATTTTTCAAACATAATAAATATATGTTACCAAACATAATTTTGCAGAAAGGACATCTAGTAAATAGTTTTCACAAGTAATTCAATTGTAAAACCTGTACTGTTGTTTTCTGAATTTCCCAAGAAAAAGGATAAGAAATTCTTTTTGAAATTGTATATCTAAACAAGAAGTCATCACAGAAATCAATTCCAGTGCCACATTACTCATGCTTAAAGCCTCAAGAATGTTTAAGGATTGGCTGAAACATATGCAAATGCCTTTAGTATATGATCAGGAGTCTAAATCAATATATGAATAACAAGCTTGAGTTATTTAACAGGAATACAAGGCTCAAGGCTGCATTGAGGAACAATGAATGAAATTACATAGGGACTACAAATTAAATATAATCCAAGACAACAAAAATTACAATGCAAGGCAACAATTTTAATTGGAAAATAATCATACGCACGTAATGCAACTAATGCACTAGAGGATCAAGATAGTGACACAGTCACCCATTCCATAATTAAAAAATAATAATAACTTTTAGGTTTGCTCATGCATTTTCAGAAAATTCCATAAGGGCGCTCCACACCATACATATAAACTACTAGAGGTCAGATCCCAAAAGAATGAGCAATAATTAAAGATAGAAAGAGCAACAACCAGAAGAGAGACTAGTATTGCAACTACAAGTAACTTACAGCTTTTTCTCTCGCACCGCCACCAAAGAAGGCCACAGATTCAACATGTGCACGTAATCTTTCGTGCATGAACCTAATTATGCATGGCATGTTTTAGAAACTGTTACAGAAATGCAGCACCAAATACACTTCTCCTCGTCACTTTAAGTGTAAGTGTGCACATTTTCCCTATTAAACATTAGGCATAAAAGCTGGACTTATAATCTGATTACCTAAAGGTCCCTTCGATCTGCTGCTCTTGACTAGCCAGATCACCAAAATCAGGAGTTACGGTCCTCAGAAAACCCAGACCAAGAAACATATATGGATATAATATGGCTACTCCCCTTCGACCTATTAGTAGCTTCATTCTCTAGGTGAACCTACACATGGGGCATTGTAATAAGGATTAAGAGTATGAAAGAACAGTCAATTGTCTTTCCATTTCTTTT
>JANITX010000005.1:12450472-12462542 GCA_027564395.1 Erythroxylum ulei
TTTTGCAAAAACCTCCCCCTATTTTTTAAAATATCCGATATCGGCAAATATTTGGCTGGTATTTTGAATACCAGCCAGTACTGATTGGTATTTAAATTTGGTATGACCGATCATTTGTTTCGTATCATTTTTGGTCTGGTACAGTACGTATCAGCCTGTGCCATTTAGTACAAAACGATATTCCCAATAATGGTCTCAAGATATATATATATATATATAGGTATTGATATAAATTGACAAATTTGACAAGTCTAGTTAAATATAATTTTATAATTATCATCTAATGTTTATTTTAGATTAACTAATATTTGTAAATATTATTTAAATTATAATTTTTTAGTTATTCATGTAGTTTATTTTTTATATATTAAATTATGAGACTATATTTGAGTTATTTTTAAAACAACTTTACGACTTTATTTTATTTAATTGAGAATTTAATAAATTAATTTATATTTTTTATAACCATTAAAAACTGATTTAAATTTAAAATTTTTACAATAAAAATTATTTAATTAAGAAAAAGGTTTATTTTTAGATAAGTTTCATTCATCCAATCCAAAATCCAAATCGCATGTGCTCTAATTTTCTTCGTTTCCAAAATAGTACGGGTAAAATGGCGTGTGTTTTGACTTCATGGTTCTATGAACCTGATACATCATAACTTGAGATCAGTCAACAATCTTGCAAATGTGCAACATCAAAATCAAACTTGCTCTTTTGACATTTCTGCAAACGACAAACAGGGAAAGCGCTGAGAGTAAGACGAAATTGTGTGAAAGTGTTACCACTTTTATCTTTACTCCAGAAATACATGGTATTTGGTAACTCCAAGCTTATGACCAGCACTATCAGCAGCCAGTTGCGGGCACCAATCTGCCAAAAGAAGCTACCATGTGCAATTAATCCGAGAACGCGTCTTTAGATGTTAATTCTTCTATTTTCTTTAAGACACCTCGTACGATTACTCATCTCATGATATGATGGGCTTACAGGGAAATTACTTTCCCGCCTCCCCACGCACCCTTTCGTTATCAATGGCCGGCTGTTGGTTCCACCAAGTCTCCAACTCATCACAAATTACATACGGTCTAGAAAATGAAAAGTCTTTTTTTTTTTTTTTTTTTTGGAGGTTATGCTTTGTATAATCTGAAGGGCGACAAGCCGAACTCCAACCTTAACTACTATACTTCGGTGCTCGGTGGTAAAAAGTCCTTATTTTTAAATGCAATGAAGATAAAAGTTCAGAGCTTTCTGTCAAATGTACTTAGTTTGGCTGGCATGTCCAGTCCAGTCAAGCGAGATTAAAAGCCTGAGAACAGCCCATGAAGAAATAGTCATTTGTCATCATCGGTACTCTGCCAGCAACTGACTATCTTAATTGTCAAATGTATTTTAGTTTTGCATCTCCAGTCCAGTCAAGTGATATTAAAAGCCTGAGGACAATCCGTGAAGAAATAGCCATTTGTCATCATCGTTATTCTGCCAGCAACTGACGATGTTGATGCAACAACGCACCGCCGTGTAGTACTCTTCTAAAGATGAAAAGAATGGGAGTTTTCACTTCGAGAACACGTGTGTGCAACCTCAAAGCAGGTTAAGGGAGTAGGTAAGGTTTCCGTATAAAAGTATTTACAGAACTTTGTCACACGAGTAGGTAAGCTGTAGCTTACCATGGTTGACTTTGAAATCGACTTTTCTGGCGAATGGATGGTCCAAAGCTTTCAACATTCAACTCCGAGTGGTCCCGGTCCTCTTAATGATCAACCCCATCTGTCTAATTTTATGCGTTATGGCCCTTCATTTCGGGATATTCTTTTGTTGGGCCTTTGTCTGTTTGCATTCATTGCCTTCTGGATGTGGCATGTCGTTTCTAGGATTATAACATCTTTGTCAGCAGTTTCTCTTCTTTCCCTCTGTCTTATTTTCAGCTCAGAAGCTTCAATATCTGCAGGTTTTGCAGCCCTTCTTTTTGTATTATTGCAAAGTGCAAAGGAAGAAGAAATCAAAACTTGGTGAAAAGATTAGTCTTTTGCCATCTTCTCTTTCTGGGGAAGGGCGTTTTTCAGAGTTGGAGATTTGGGGAATGGAAACTGGGAAGCTCTTGGAGGTGAGGGCTGTGGAGGCTTTAGGGAAAGGGTTCGATCTCAGTGGTGATTTCAGGTTGAAGTTTGCAAAGGAAGTTAAAAGTGAAGGAGGTGGAAGGTTGGTGGTGTTAGATGAGAGTCGCAAAGGAAACATTGTTATTCCTGGTGGTATTACCATTCCTAATATTTCCGAGGATATTCGATGTGATAAAGGAGACCGTATCCGCTTCAAATCTGACGTTCTTGAGTTCAATCAGGTAAGCTAAATACTTGCATGTGTGTGGCATCCTTGCTCTTTGTTGGTTTGCATCTCAACTTTTGATTAAAAATTGGTGTTTTTCGGGAAATTTAGGATTGAGAGTTGAGCTGTAGTTTTTGCTTGATAGAGATTAGAATCCATTAAATGCTAGGTAGAATTCTGCTTTTTAAAGGAGATGGTAATTTAGGAACTGAAAGCGTTTTTGGTAATTGAAGATTATGGGGATGGAGGAAGTGTTACTGAATATTCTAGGTGTTAGATATTATGTGTGAATCTTTCACAAAGGCTGACCTGAAGAAACTAATCACTATCTGTTGCCAGAGGGTTTCAGGTTAGTAAATACCACTTTGAGTTGATCGAAAAAATCTTGTTGCTTTATCTACATCTTTTCTTAATTCCTTTGACTAAGCATGCTTGGAGCTTTTCCTTAATTCCATTTTGTTTGACGCGCAGATGTCAGAGCTACTGAATCAAAAATCTTCAATACAAGGAAAAGTCCCCTCAGGCTATCTTAATTCAATATTTGATTTGAGTGGGGATTGGCTTCGTGATGCTGCCGAGACCAAATATCTTGCCTTTGATGGTTACTTCATTTCCTTGTACTATTTACACCTTACAGCATCTCCGCTAATATTGCAAGACAAAGTTAAGAAGTCTGTTCCACCTCATTGGGATCCAGCTTCACTGGCTAGGTACCTTTACCACATTTGCAATTTGAATAGTCATCTTTGACAAGAAACTTGGTCTTCCTTGAAAACTTTAATTTGGTGCATCGTGTTTAGAAGCACTTGTGGTGACACTAATCTTGCCCGATCATACAATCCTCTATTGGCGCACATATATTTCTTGGGTCTGAGGTGATAAAATGTGAATAGAAATCTATATATCTTGCCATCAAAATCATAGCTATTTCCAAAACCAGAGAGAAGACCTGATGGAGCTTAGGGAGACAAAATAATTTCATTCTTACTTACCTTAGATGCATCCTATTGTTCATTTTTTGCAATATGAATTAGTTATAATCCAACGAAGAGTTTCTAGAATTTATTCCCTCTTCACTACATTTTACCCACCCAGTCAACCTCACTCATTTTTAAGCTGTACATATGTGGGTCTCATTTTTTCCTCTCTTATTGTTCTCTAGTCATTAATGTCCATTCAGTAGTTTACTTGACCCTATTCATTTAAGTGATTAAGATTTTGGATTGTTGCGCTACATGGATTCTGACTAGTTTTATTAGGCAGGTTCATCCACACATATGGCACACATATAATTGTAGGTTTGGCTGTTGGTGGTCAAGATCTGATTTGTGTTAGACAGAAACCATCTTCACCAATTCCCCCTGCCGAGCTCAGAAGGCATTTAGAGGATCTTGGAGATTTCTTGTTTTCAGACAGACGAAGTCCTTCCTTACTTCAGAGGAATGCAAGAAATGACAAACAGAAAGTATTTGCATTTATCATTATTCTCTGAATTTTCTATTTAGTTAACAGTGGTTGATGAATAAGATAATTTACTTCATAGGTTCCAGAAGTTTTCAGTCGCATTCTGCAGTCCAACACCCTCCAATTGACCAGCATTACAGAAACATCAAGCAAGGATGTGAGTCAAGTATTTCTGGGATATTATATTGGCTTTCAACTAACAACTGTAGGCCTTCATTGGCGTAATATTTCCTTCACATTCTTGAGCAGGGGCTCACAATTGTTTGTTCTAAGCGAGGAGGCGATGTTTTCTCACATAATCATTCCAGTTGGCTGCAAACAGTGCCTGCCAAACCAGAAGCAATTCTCTTTAAGTTTGTGCCTATTACTTCTCTTCTTACTGGTGTTCCAGGCAGTGGTTATCTTAGCCATGCAATCAACTTGTATTTGCGATGTAAGTGCTCCTATGCCTAACTCTTGAAAATATTTCAGGTTTGCAGTCAAGCTCTGGAGATTTGGCTATCAAATTGCTGTCTTCTTATTGAGACCATCTTATAGCTTCTTTGATAAGATATTGAATTTGCAGATGTTATGATTGGTATATGAATCAAGATTTGCATTAGCATGGGGAGCATTGGCATCATTACTGTGTTATTACTGGTCATGTTGTTTGGCTTGTGTTGGAGGTGGTAATCACAGGGTGCTGAAATGTGACTGATACTGGTTCCTGGAGAGTGCTTCTGAGAGTGATAGTTGAAGGCTGGGAGTTGGGCGTGGTTGATCTCAGGTGGAAGCTGATAATTTCGTGGGGGGGATGGTTAATGGTGATTTTAGATAGTAATGGTGATTTTACGTGGGAATATCTCATTACCCACTTTGGAAAAGCTTAACTTAATTC
This sequence comes from Erythroxylum ulei, assembly GCA_027564395.1. NCBI lineage: Eukaryota > Viridiplantae > Streptophyta > Magnoliopsida > Malpighiales > Erythroxylaceae > Erythroxylum > Erythroxylum ulei. The sequence continues at coordinate 12,455,142 of JANITX010000005.1, forward strand.
CTACTTACCAATCACCATCAAAAGTTGGGATAGTATCATTCATTAAGGTTCCACGCTACTTGAGCCAGCCTGCATATAAAAGTATCAAGTTGTTAACTTGAACTGCAATTTCATAAAATTTGATACAGATTATCTAGGACTCTTGACATAAGTTTTATGTGTTTAGTTGCACAAAATAGAATGCTCTATGGGACATCACTTATTAATTTATTTCATATTTTATGTGCATTTTTAATACCTGCATGAAGAACATTTGTGCTTGTGTTCTGAGGTCTGGCTTTATGCAAACAAGGAAATTGCATCTCTCTCATTTATTGTCTCTGTCTAGATAAGCCTGCTCCAGAGGATCTACAATATTTCTTGGAGTTTCAAGTTCCAAAGCAATGGGCGCCCATGTTTTGCGAGCTACCTCTACGACATCAAAGAAAAAACTCCTCCCCTTCACTTCGATTTAGCTTTTTGGGTCCTAAAATTCCTGTTAGCTCCGCCCAGGTACTGCAATACTTGCATTGCACTTGACAAATATATTTTAACGTACATAGATCACGTTCCTAGGCAGTAATATGCCTTGTCAATAATCTGAGTACAAAAAGGATAAAAAATGAAAGGCACGCCTTTTTCTGTAGTTCTTGTGATTAGTTAGGTTTCATGTTCATCTAGAATTGTTACCTCTCCTTATCAAGGATGCAAGTAGTTTATGTTGAGCTCGGTTTTCTGTGTGAATTATATTAGATTTCTTCCTTTTTAGGTTTCAAGTGATCAAAAGCCCGTGGTTGGCCTGCGATTGTTCTTAGAAGGGAAGAAATGCAATCGGCTGGCGCTGCATTTACAGCATCTTTCAAGCCCTCCAAACATCATGAACATTCCATCTGCAAACACCACCATATGCAGGCCCTGCCAATGGCGAGGCTCTGACGACTACAAATCTAACGAGCAATTCTTGGAAGCAGTTCGATGGAAGAGATATTCCAAAGTTTGCACATCTGTTGTTAAGCATGATCCTAACTGGATGCAGGATACAACCGGTGTTTTTATTGTGACTGGTGCACAGCTCCTGAGTAAAGGGAAGTGGCCAAATGTAGTGCTTCACCTCCGTTTACTATTCAAGAACCTGCCTAACTGCAGTATCAGAAAGACAGAGTGGGCTGCTGCACCAGAAGGAACTCACAAGTCAAGTTTTCTCACAAACCTGAGCACAACTTTCACATTTACCCGGCATACTGTTGGAGTGCCAGAAAAGCAGGCTCCGGCAACTCTCAACTCTGGTGTGTACCCGGATGGTCCTCCCATTCCTGTTCGCTCTGGAAAGCTGCTTAAATATGTGGAGACGGCTGAGGTGGTGCGCGGTCCACATGATGCTCCAGGACATTGGCTTGTCACAGCTGCGAAGCTAGTCACAGATGGTGGTAAAATTGGTTTGCATGTAAAGTTTGCACTGTTGGATTACCCCTAAATTATCATGTTTGTAAAGTGGAATAGGATTGGTTTTCGTCCGTTCTGTACTTTGCTCATTTGTAAATTCTGTTCTTACTCTAAGTGTCATAGGGGAGAGAGCTCGAAGAAAATTGACATCATCGTTTTTTTGTGTTTCAAGTAAGGAGTCCCGAGTATAAAGTAATTACTTATGCTTCTATTTTTAACTAGTGATTGCAATTTAGGAAGTTTTTGAATAACTCAAGGAATCTGGCTCTTCTTTAAGTAGGTACTGCAGATGATGGCATTGCTAAAGATATCAGAAAAGGGGATTTTGTTACAATTTGGAAGATTAATTTGCCAATTTACCAAACTAATCCAAGACATCATAGATGGAATTCAGAAGAATGAGAAATCATGGTAGCCTTTGAAATCATACGAGTATGCAACAAAGCAAGTCCAACTTATTTTTATTAGCATTAAGTAGTCTGTGAAATTGCATTCTTCATCGATGCTCGATTATTAGTTGCCTTACTGACACTTGAAACGTTAACAGAAGTAGGTACTAGAAATCAGTAACTACACAATAAACGCTTAGCTTCCAGCACTAAGGGCAATGATCTCCCTGCAACCAAGTTCTCAGGATACATGATGGTTACAGAGAGATGGCTAACAACTGCAGATAATGCTCGCGCTTGCACTAAATATGGAGTCCAGTTTCAGTATTATGTGGCAAATCTTCAAGTGCAGTTTCAGATAAACTTCTAATGAGGTTGAGGACGTGTCTGAACAATGTAGATATCGTTTCCAACCATACATCCTTCTACATCCTGTGGGCCGCCAAATTTTCTTTCTAGGAAAAAGCCAACTGCACAAAGTCGTTCCCCCAGCTGCCTGCGGAATATAGGGTCAACAGTTAATCGTTTCTTGCTGTAGTCTACAGTGTGACGGATGACTTCTCCATCAGCAGGACCTGCAGCAGACACTAGCATTTCCTCGCTAAAATTTGCAAAAGCCAATGTCCGCACATTCCCATTGAACTTCCCAGACGAAAGACGCCATGGAGTGCCTCGAGTGCCAGAAGCTAAAGTTTCACCAAGCCCTGGAGCAATCTCTGCCTCAACAGTATTGTGGTCGTGGTCAGTTGGACTAAGTGTGTGGAGCACAAACGAGAGATCTGGAGAAAGCATTTCTTGCACCAAAACAGCCATTGCAGCATCCTTCTGAGAGACACCAGCAGCTCGACGGCTTAAAACTGCTCTCCTTGTGTAAAGAGATGCCCATACTTGGCTCACAGCAGTTCCAAATATAGTTGGGTTTGATGGGCTAACATTAGGAATTGATTCATAGAGTCCAGCGGCCGATAACCCAGCCAAGTCCTCGACGTTGGCACTTGAACGTACAATCAAATGAGCATCACTTGGAAAAATTCGTCCTATGGCATCAATCACATCTTTCCCGGGTTGCAAAGAACATATTAACTTCTGGAGTTGGGAACACAGATTGTCCAGTTCACCACTTTCCAGTTGAGCTGTTTCTAGCTGCCCCAGAAAGGACCAGAATGTTTCCATTGATTTGCTAAGATCCAAAGCCAATTGCATAGAACCAAATGGTATAACTACTCCCTTAGGTACTTTAAATGATGCAGGCACCCCTTGGTCACTGTAAACTGACATTTTAGAAGCACAATATGAAGGCTGTCAAGACCAAACACATGAAATAATCGAGCACCAAATCATATCTATTAGTAATTTCTTCAAACTATGACTGAGTTTAATTGCATCACAACACCCTTTATGCTGCTAAAATATTCTCTAAATTGCTACTACATTCAAAGTCCTGTGACCATTTAATATTTCCACATATTTTTTATACTGGAGCAAAGTATTGAAATACGGAAGTATAAATCATGTAACAACACAAATATTTACAACATCCATCATACCTTGGATTAGGGAAAATATGAAAAAGATGTACTAACTGAGTGCTGTAGTAGTAGTAGACTATATTGAAAGAAACTCTTAGTTCAAGACTAAAAGTTTCTGACTTTATAAACAAAGCATCTATTTGTTCATCACTCAGCCCACAACAGTATATTTTGTGCTTGATTACCTTGTTATGCATCAGCTAGACAAGTAATTAATAGCATCATATATCACTCGAAAGGTTGAAACTCTTTGAATCATATTAAGGAGAATGTATTTATACACCATTCCTCCTCCTCTCTCTTTCTCTGTAAACAATACTCCATAAATCAGATTTCCCTCTGTAGATCAACTTCTCTCTGTCCAAAGAAATGACAACTTACAATTTCTCACCTAAATTATGCTTTAGTTCATCGCACTTGACAACTATTTTTAGTATGAAGAATCACATACAACACTCTGAGATGTGCCTTCACTCAAAGTCAATTAGGGAGAAAGAGTGGACAAATCATCAAAAACCCACCATACAAACAAGGGCATTATGGTTTCAACTTGTGACTTCCTCGTCATAAAGGCTCTGATATTATTTCACAAACCCTTTCTACCCAAAATTTTTAACCTGCTAAATGAGGCCCAAGTATGGACCAAATATTAACTCAAGCATATGGATGAATTATTTGATATTAAAACATGTGTTTGAAATACTTTTTAATTAAAATGAAAGATAAATTGTGTTGAATATGCTGAATTTTTAGTAATTTACCAAATATATCACAACTTTTATTTTGTAATACTACATATTACGACTTATAAAAAATACATAAATATATACTCCACTATAACAATGTTAGTGACAAAACTCATTAGTGCTTAAATAGACTTTTTTTCATCATGTTCAACATTTTTTTGAAGCATCTTATAAATTATGGCGACTTTTTGATCTTTTTAAATATTTTTTATGAGTTTTCAAGCAACTGTGAGGGAAGGGCAAAATATAAAAAGGATTCTTGCTCTATATGAAGCAGCGTCGGGACAGGCGATCAACTATCAAAAGTCAGGTATCATGTTCAGCTCTAACACTACACAAAATGACAGGACTGCGGTTGAGTCTATCCTTGGCGTAAACACCCCTCTTGATCATGGAAGGTATTTAAGTCTCCCATCATTAATTGGGAGACAGAAAATACAGGTTTTTTCTTTTATCAAAGATCGCCTTAGTAAGCGCATCATGAGCTGGAAGAACAAATTGTTATCCAGACCAGGAAAAGAGGTGGTCATCAAGACTGTTGCCCAAGCGTTGCCTGTTTACTGCATGAGTGTTTTTCTTCTCCCCCGAGGAACTTGTGAAGAGCTACAAAAATTGATGACTTCCTTCTGGTGGGGATTGGGCACGACTAACAGGAGGACTATACATTGGGCAAGCTGGGAACGTCTCTGCGCGCCAAAAAAATATAGGGGTATGGGTTTTCGGGATCTCCATTGCTTCAATCTTGCCATGCTATGCAAACAGGCCTGGAGATTTATCGCCTATCCAGATTCACTTCCGAGTAGAGTTTTTAAAGCGAGATACTTTCCTAACGGTAGTTTTCTGGAAGCGAAGGATAGAGCCAATGCGAGTTTCATTTGGAGGAGCATTGTTGCCGCACAAGATATACTGCGTCATGGGGTTCGGTGGAGGGTGGGTGATGGGGCATTGATTAATGTCTTCAAGGATCTGTGGATAAATAAGGATGGTAATTTTTTAATCTCTTCCCCTCCAATCCAAGATTTGGGTAAGATGAAAGTGCGGGAGCTTTTTAATGAGTCAGGTACGGGGTGGGACGACCAGCTGCTTGAAGGTTTGCTTACGCCTTATGATGTCGGACGGGTTTCCAGAATCCCCATTTCGATTGCAAAACCCCCTGTTCATTTGATTTGGCATTATAATAGGCATGGTTTGTATTCGGTTAAGTCAAGCTATAATCTGGCTCTTAGATTGTGTAACGACAATGCTAATTTCACTGTGGAAAAACCGTGGAATCGGCTGTGGAATTTGCCTATCCCTCCAAAAAGAAAAGACTTCACATGGCGATGTTGCCGGGAGTTTGTTTCATGTAAAGTTCGTTTAAGGAGGAAGGGCGTCATGCTTCCCCCTAAGTGTGACGTCTGCGGGAACGATGAAGACATGACCCATGTGCTTTTTGAGTGTCCTACAGCAAAGGAATGTTGGTCTATAGCGAACGTTAATATTCAGACTATGGGGATCGACGCTATGTTGGGCCACATTTTAGACAACATGCCTGAAACTCTATTAACACGGGTATTATCAATAGTATGGAGCATTTGGTATCTCCGCAACCTCCGAGTTTGGCAAGGTAGGATAGTTCCTTCCAGTATGATTGTTCTATTTGCTGATAATTTTGTGAAGGACTGGCAGGTTGCTCGAAGGTGTTATGAGAGGATTAGAGAACCAGAGGGTGCTTCCTGCTCTAGCATTTTAGGTTGGAATCCACCACCGGAAGATTTTATAAAATGTAATGTTGATGCGTCTATTTTTAAGGGCCAGAATACTACGAGTTTCGCTGCTGTACTTCGGGATGCAAGGGGCAGGTTTATAGCTGCTCTTTCAGGGCATTACCCATCTTTGTTTGATCCAGTCATAGCTGAATTAATGTCGATAAGGGAAGCACTGTCGTGGTTAAAGGACAAACAAATCGACAATGTCATTCTAGAATCGGATTGCTTGCTGGCGATTCAAGCTATTCAAACTTCTTCGGTATGTTTTTCAGAGATCGGAATGTTGGCGTTTGATTATCAAACGTTTAAGCGACAATTCCTTCACTAGTCCTTTCAATGGACGCATAGGATTGCTAATAAGGCGGCTCATTCATTAGCAAGGGTAGCCTTATTCCATGCAAACTACCACAGCTGGGACACTAGTCCTTCTTCCTTATGTTCTATTTTATCGTTAGATCAATCTTTTTGTAATGTCACTGATAGGGAAATGCTTGTAGGATTCGGGTGTATGGGGTAAGCCTGTCTGCTTGGGTTAGATTTTTAGCCTTTCTTTGTCTTCAATGATTTTATTTTTTCGTAAAAAAAACAATATTTATTGTTAGATTATTTACATATAATTGGTGATCTTTTATCAATCATATTAAAATTATATGACTTATGCATACCGTTAACTTAAAGTTTATTTTAGACCATATATTAATTTTACTAATCTAAACATGGAATGTTTTTAACCCTTTTGAATAAAACCTATCAGTTGTCCTGTATAAAGAGCTTCATCTAATTGTCTATTTAAGAATGTAATTTTTACATCAAATTAATGTAAATTAACATCCATTCTAACCATTAAACTAGAATTAGTCAAACTTATGTAAATTTCATAACATCGATAAACTAATCAAGTTTTAGTGCTAACCATTAGAACTCTTTTATGAAAAGATGGATTATCAACAACAATTTATGAGTAGAAGACTATTATCTAAAGAGAAGAAGCTGAAGTTTTGGTGTCAAGATTGGTACTTGAAATCCTGATTTTTTTTCCTTTTCTCCTGCATGTTGGATTTGAAATAAAAAAACTTAACACCTACAAAGTGAAGACCTAAATATTATGCTTGAAAATTGTTACCTAGATCAGTATACAATAAAATTAGTGAAGTGGAAGGATTAGAATGATTGAATTTGTAAGAAAACTCACAATTGGAACTTATTGGTCATATGGATTCAGATTTTATTACGTGTCTAGATGACAAAAAGCCTACATCAGGGTACAATTTCATGTTCGTAAATGGTGATGTTGCATGAAAGAGTGTAAAGCAGGCGTTGGTAACTTCCTCAATTATGCATGCAAAATTTGTAGCATGCTACGTGGCTACTTCACAGGTGGATTGATTCAAGAACTTGATTTTTGAGGTTGATTTGGTAGTTAGACTCATTTGGTTTTACTCAAGGTTTTGAAACCCGGACCGGACATCGAATTGGAGGCTTTACTGGTTATCGGTTCGACCGGTTCAACCACCTGTCGAACCGGTGTGACGTCATAATTATGCAATAATTATATTTAATTATATAT
>JANITX010000005.1:12559300-12597819 GCA_027564395.1 Erythroxylum ulei
GAAATATCCCTAATATAGCTAGATATTACAGCTAAGGATACTCTATAAGGATAATCCCTTAATTAAGGGACTATCTACTATTATGGGATTCTATCTATTATTATGGGATTCTCTACAGTCAGTATTATCTTGCAATCTCCGTCACCCCTCAAAATTTAACATTTGAAAATTGTTCTTAGATAGTTGTATTATGGTGATTGAATGCTTGTGGATAGAATTTTTGTGAAATACCTATGGGCTTCATAATTGTCATCAAGAACATGTACACCTACATCCTTTTTTTTTTGCCCCCAAGGGGGAACCCACAATTGCTACCTTTTGAATGCACATTGAGGACATCTTCAGGTGCACATAACAATTCACCAATCAACATGCTCTGGAAAAATCATTTGCGAGCCAGTTACTCAAAATCAAGAGACGGACTTAGTGCTCAACTGATTGGTAGTAAACTCAGATGTAATGCAAACATTGTACCTCTGATGAAAATCCTTGGGGACCCGGTGACTCGAAATCAAACCCATGATTTCTAGCACTAGACGGACTTGGCTGTCCCAACTACTAGTTATAGTCCTTAAGCGGCAAGTTCAGTTACATCTTTGTTACCTAACTTCACTATAACTGTTTTATCTATTCAATCAGAATTTGTTTTCTTTTTGTTTAACCTACACGCTAATTCTTCTACTTCATGCTTTTTCTACTAAATCTTTTAGCTTAGCATACCAGATTTTCTTGATAATTTGAATATAACTTTACTTTTTGCAGTTCTACTAAATCTTTTGTCTGGCTTATCAGTTTCTTGATAATGTAAGTTTTCTTCTACAGTTTGTGCAATAATTTACACTTGTACGCTTCTGTTCATTGCAGAAATTCGTCATTTAGTATGCTGGATTTGGATCTTGTGAAGCTTGGATTGTTTCCTCTACATAAACTGCCGTCCTTTAAGGACATCTTGCTGAAAGAAAGTGAGTTTTGGAGCTTTTAATCTTTGCTTTCATGCTCTCTTTTCTAGTCTCCCACAGAGAAAATGCAAATAAAGTGATTCAGCTTCCTCTAGCTATTTACTTAGTCTGGAAAAACAAATTTGTGAAAGAAAGAAGCTGATTGTTGTAACTTCCATTAAGCATCCATAAAAAATAGACGTTGAGTTTCGTAGCTGTACCCTGTTCCTTTTCACTTATTTTTAACCGTAGATAGGTACTAATTCCATCGTGTAAATCTTTGTGAAAATAACTTTTATATCTTGGGAATAAAAATTTGGTGTTCGGGGCATCTACATACTATGCTATATCTTACTTTCTTGAAATGTATTACTCTTACATCTCTGCTTTCTGCTAATTCCATATTATTTTAATTTGGTCATGTGAAAGGAGGTTAGTTAAGGCTAATTAGTAATTCCCAATGTGCATTATGTTCTGAAAAATAAATGTTTGGCAAGAAGTTGCACTAAGAGCAAGAGTGCCTTTAAGTTTTGTGTTAGACACTGAAATTTTTTGTATCTTGGTGTTATCAGTTTGTTCAGAGTAGTCCGATCCTGTATCTACTTTTGCAGTGTATTTTTATGAACTTCCAGAGCAAACCTTCAATGCGTAATTGGTAATTTGTAGTTCATGTTATTATTGCAAGTTGTTAAGAGGTGCTCACATTGGCAACTTAAGCTTTTCTGAGAGCTTGCTCTTGCACTTGTAGCTTATTTAGCTCATGTAAACTGGATCTTGCTTAAGAGTTGCGCTTTCCACAGGAATTTTGAACCTATCTTCACAAAATGAGTTCAAATGTTGGTATGATTCTGCTTTCCAATTATCAAAGAGCTAACGTGATGTGGTTGGTTTTCAATTGAAGAATTATGGTGGCGAACACTTGTTAAGTGCTTCATGGTTGATCTTGACATGTTTGAACCTAAGCATTTATTGGAATTTGTTGACATCTAATTTCATCATTCTATGGTGATTACTTGAATATGAATAATAATTTTAAAAATAGAATAATTTTTAATTTAAGTTGGGTTTAATTAATTCATTTCAAGTTTAAGAGTGTGATTGAATTATATGTAAATAATATTTGATTGATATATTTATGATAATGTTATATTTTATTATTGTCTTTTAATTAAAGTTTTTTAAAAAGTGGTTTTTGAAAAAATAAAAATTAGTAAAATTTTATAACTTTAAAGGCACAAACAAACATACCGGAGAAAAGCGTTGCATTTTAGTTCCATAAAAAGTGACTGCTAATCATAGCTTGCTTAAGAATAAGGACAGGAAGATATCTTCCCCATTGAAGCAAACCTAGTCCTTTGGGCGTAAGATTTATGGAACATAAGATCTGGTCCGTGTTGAAGATGACAATGATACGCCGACAACAAAATTGGAAGAAAAATAAATTCTTCCAAAAGAATAAATTAATTATTAGAAGAAAATAAGAAAGAAGTTGTCGGTGGGAGCTTGTGGCAATCCAGCCTGTTGTCACTAAAGTACTAAGCCTCGAGCAACTATTACTCATCAAGCAATCTCCACCGTCCATCCTAATGCCAACTTGAGCAAACTTCTAACTACTGATTCATGGATGCTGGAAAGAGACATCTGAGCAAACTCTTTGGGTTCCTTCTCTTTTACACCCCTCTAAAAACTCCCTCAAAACGAAGTTCCTTTCTTCTAAGAACAATCCCCAAGTAGATCCAGCTACCTCTGCTCTTCTCTCGTAAGTTAAAGGTTTTCTCTTACTGTCAAAGTTTTGTTCTTTCTGGATTTTAAGCAATGTGTAATGACTTCCATGCTCTCTTTCGGTAGAAGTTTTGATCTTTATGGATTTTAAGCAAAATATAATGCTTTCCTATCTGGGATTTGCAAATGTTGGGTCTACAGGAGATCAGAGATGGAGAAAATGAGGAAGGACATCTGGGTACTTCTGGTAATTTGTGCATTGACTGCGGCAAGCGTAACTGGTGATGATTCAGAAAAGACAGTGGTGAAAACGGTCAAGGGAAAGAAGGTTTGTAAAAGAGGGTGGGAATGCAAGGAATGGTCCGTGTACTGTTGTAATCAGACAATTTCAGATGTCTTCCAGACTTATCAGTTCGAGAATCTTTTCTCCAAGAGGAATTCTCCAGTGGCTCACGCCGTTGGTTTCTGGGATTATCAGTCTTTCATTACTGCCTCTACTTTTTATCAGCCTCTGGGATTTGGAACCACCGGTGGCAAGCTTATGCAGATGAAGGAGATCTCCGCTTTTCTTGGTCACGTCGGCTGCAAAACGTCTTGTTAGTAACTTTCTTATCTTGTTCTTGGATGTTATGTCTTGTTCGAGATTGTGCAAAAATCTAGCCGCTACAAATGAATTATACATGTAGTTTTGTTTTATTCTTTTGTACCGTTTCTGGTTCCGACGTTTTCTGGTAAGTTCTTTGCTTGATTTGAATGTATTGAGCAGGCTGTGAAAGAAATATTGGGTGGATTTCTGTTCATTTATGTGCTTAAGTCGTTAAGGAAATCTTGTTTTGTCTTTTTTAAAGCAGTTGTTGTTAACATGTTTTTAGTCTGTTTTCGTTTCTTTGATTTGTTTTGATAACAATAATGTTACTGGTGATAATTTTGCAGGTGGTTATGGAGTTGCTACTGGAGGACCATTGGCTTGGGGTCTTTGCTACAACAGAGAAATGAGTCCTAGTCAGTCCTACTGTGATGACTTCTACAAATACACCTTTCCTTGCAGCCCTGGGGCTGAATACTATGGCCGTGGTGCTATACCAATATACTGGTAGGTGTATGTATATATTTATTTTACTGCAATATTTATGGTCTAAATGTTGTGGAGAGATAGTTACATAACAATCTACTGTTGATAGTTAACTGTTTAACTGATAATACTTGGGATTTATATGCTGCTGTCATTGTAGGAACTATAATTATGGAGCTATTGGAGAAGCTTTGAAGGTGGATTTGCTGAACCATCCTGAGTACATTGAGCAGAATGCTACTCTTGCCTTTCAAGCTGCAATTTGGACGTGGATGACCCCAAAGAAGAAAGGACAACCTTCAGCTCATGATGCATTTGTAGGTAACTGGAAGCCCACAAAGAACGATACATTGTCCAAGCGGGTTCCTGGATTTGGTGCCACAATGAATATTCTCTATGGTGATATGGTTTGTGGGCAAGGTGATATTGATGCCATGAACAACATCGTCTCTCATTATCAGTATTACCTTGACTTGATGGGAGTTGGCAGAGAAGAGGCTGGTCCCCATGAAGTTCTCACCTGTGCTGAGCAACTTGCTTTCAACCCATCCTCCCCTACTCCTGCTGCATCCTCCTAAGCATTCCTTGCTGCTTTTAGACACTCATTGATTGATGCCATGGTAAATAAAAAACATATGTACAATTAAGATTTTCGAGTTCAAATTAAAGAAAATGTGGATCGTATTTAAGCCAGTTTTAGAAACCTATAAACTCATTTTGTGTGTTATAATCATAGTTTGTGTGGCTGTACGTGGCGTTCCTGTTACTCATTGTTCCTATTTTATGTGTTAACAGAAGTAAAAGTTTAGCTTAAGCTTTCCATTTCTCTTTTACCTATCTTATGTAGACATATTGGTTTATTCATTAAGGAGAAGGGCTAGTAATGAGAAATTTTATATATGTAATACATGGAAGATAATACTTACTATAAGAGGACCTATACTCATTATAAGAGGACCTATTGTCATGATTTATATATTTGATTTCTTGTTATGTGTCGTGTTGGGTTCAGTGGATCAAGTGGGAGAATGTAAGCTTTTTAAGATTTACCTAATTATCCTAATTATTATGTATGATTCATTTAAATGCTTTAACCATACACACGCACATGTTCTCATCCATATACTCGACCTTTCATCTTTGTGATAGGCAGTAGGTATGGAAGTAGGTTTGAAACGTTAGTTTAGGTCCTTATTCTCACTAAGCATCTGTTTACACCATCGGTTGTGCTAAGGAAGAGGATAGAAGCTTCAAACTTCACAGAGACATCTAGATCTTGAGGCAATGGCTGGAGATATTTATCTTGGTTAAATTTCCGTTGCTACATATATATGTATGATCAATATGCATGTATCTTTACGTTAAAGTTGTTGTATAAGATGCATGTTACTGCTAGGATTATCTTTTATTTGGAAGATACATGCATATTAATCATACATATATATGTAGCAACGGAAACTTAACTAAGATAAATACTTCCAGCCATTGCCGCAAGATCTGGATGTCTCTGTGAAGTTTGAAGCTTCTATTCTCTTCCTTAGCATAACCGATGGTGTAAACAAAATGCTTAGTGAGAATAGGGACCTAAACTAACGTTTTAAATCCACTTCTATACCTACTGCCCATCACAGAGATGGAAGGTCGGGTATATGGACAACATATGCGTGTGTAGGGTTAAAGCATTTAAATAGACTATGCATAATAATTAGGATAGTTAGGTAAATCTTAAAAAACTTATATTCTCTCACTTGGTCCATTTAACCCAACATCACACATAACAAGAAATCAAATATATGAATCATGGCGATAAGTTCTCTTATAGTGAGTATTATCTTCCATGTATTACATATATAAAATTTCTCATTACTAGCCCTTCTACTTAATGAATAAAACCATATGTTTATTCTAGATCCAAATTAAATGACATTTCTCAAAACCAATCAAAATATGTGTACACAAAATTTATGAGAAAATATCAAATTGAATAAAAGTTTTATTGAATCAACAATTGTACAACAAAATCACATGATGGAATCAAGTCTTACGTGATCTTTAAATTGCTTAGGTGACATGCTTTTAATTAAAGGACCTACAATCATCAAATCAGTGCTAATATGCTCTATAGTAACTTTTTTTTCTTTAACACGTTCTTTTATGGCTAAATACTTAATGTCGATATGCTTATTTTGACTTTTACTCTTGTTATTTTTAGCCATAAAGACGGCAGTAAAGTTGTCGCAATATAATTTTAATGGCTTAGAAATTGAATTAACAACTCTAAGCTTAGATATGAAACCCTTCAACCATACACCATGCAATATGGCCTCAAAGCATGATACGAACTTAGCCTTTATAGTAAAAGTAGCAATCAAGGTCTGCTCTTCAAATAAAAAAAATGTATTATCACTGTTTACTAAAAAAGCTCCTTGAATTTTGAAGTCAATAGTTAGTCTTTCCTATTCATATTAAGAGCTCTTTTTCTAATCCTAACTTCTACCATTTTATGTACGGTCCATATTGCACGAGTCTATCCAAAAATTCCTCACCTTTTTGGACAAGCTTATTTTTTAAGACTAGATTATGGAAAGTCGCTCATAATTTGGAGCATAACACTAAGCAATAACAAGGATTACCTTCAGTTTATATATGCAAAATACAAGCAAATTTATTCTAGTAATGACTAAATTGAATTGAAGGTACCTAGTTCATGAAGTTCTTTGCTTTGTGAAGATTGAAGGAGGGTTATTAATGTATGTAGTTTTTTTTTTGTAATTTTTATAAAAAGGTTTTCGTAAAACGAACATGTGATCTTATGATCATAAAGAAACAATTTTTACTAGTTATTTTAAGGCTCTGCTTTTTATTCTAATAACGACTAAATTTGAAAAATCCATGTTCCTAGTAATAATAATTTCTAGTTTTCATGAAAATGTTTTCTTCTGTTTAAATCTACTTCCAAGTTTCAAAGTATTGAATCTCAAACACAAACACAAACACAATGCTTACAATCAAGCCTGTTCTACAGAACAGAAAAACCGATAGTATGTATTTTCATCTTTCATGTATGCATACGTGTAGAGTCCCATAGTTGTCTTAAATAGTCTTATGACAAAAATATCCATTTAAGTCATAGGTAATGATCAATTTGACCGTTTATATTAAATTTTAAACCATTCAACTTTTTAATTTAACTTTTAATTTTTTAGTTCAATTTATTTTAATAATTTTTGTTATTATAAATTGATGAATTTATTAATTAAGTGATCAATTTTTGTATAAATTAATTAATTTTTTTAATAACATTTTTCAATTAAACTTTAAATTCTTTAATAAATAAAAATAATATGTTTCTTGAAAGACCATTTTATACATCCATATGGACTGTTGTACTAAGGAAAAGACATCAAAGCTCATACACAAACCATCCCTCCCTTTTCTTTTTATACGCATTATACAAAGAATATGAACTATTTTACAATCACATAATTGTTTGGAGATTATAGACTATACTCGTTACAAAATCCCCGAAAATGGGAAAGGGATAAGAAAAATATAGCCTTCCTCATAAAAAAGTTACAAAATTACAGCCATCAACAACGCAAAAAGGGGATTCCTATTCCTGTGATAATGTAACAGACACTATATTTTATGCGTGAACCCACCTTCGGCTTTTGCTACTTTGAATATTTATGGCCCGGTGACGTTGAATGAATTTCTTCCCGAACAAACAAACAACGACAAAAATGACTACGTAAGAAGAACTTGCGACCCAAAATGGAAAATGGAGAAAGGAGAGAGAAGGCCTTTTTGACGATTACTTGGCCAGACTTGACTCAACAATGACTAACCCAAGCAAATGATATAGAGACCTCAGACTCAGAGGTCCCAGTCCCACTATGGGCTTGAGAGGTTCCAACTCAGACGTGTAAAGCTCCATCAACTTGGAAGCTCAGCACTTGCATGCCCATTGACCGGTGACTGTCAAACCGACAAAAATCTTCAAAGAGAATGACCATTACCCTGATGGATTGATAAGCAGCAGCAAACAGAAAGAAGCAATTCAAACTTGTGCCACATTGTGTAAAATATATCTTATGAAGCAGCAGCTGCAGATGCTTTCTCCAGTTTTTCCTTCTCAATCTCTGTTCTTCTCTGTTCAGCATGCTGGGCAACACCATTTGCCAACGCTTGGTGATGAAAATCAAGCATCTGCATAAGTTTCTGGATCCTTGAAGGATCTGAAGCTTGAATGGCTGAACTCAAAGGAAAAGAAGCTTCAGTTATATGCTAGAAGGAATTATGATTTTAAAGTGCCAAAAGAGAACTGATTAAGGACGAAAATCTGTCTCACCTTTGATAGTATCCACAAAGAAAATGAAAGGGTCAACCTCATCAATTGGCGATTGCAACTCTTCATCATCGCTGTAGTCATCATCAGAGTCTTCGTCATCGTCGTCACGTGGGCGGAAAGCTTTTGCCTGTAACATTAACATTGCAGTTGAAAACCATGTAACATGCATTACATGGATACAAATATTGAACTCAAGGCAATTCATGATATAGAATCTCCACAGAAATATAAAAAGTAAATGAAAGACTATAATTCCTGATAGCCGATAGAACAGCAACAAAAGAGGATATGTTCACAGGTACTGTGCCCCTTTCTAAAATTTGGCATTTGTCCCCCCTTCAATAGTTTTCTCCCCTCCAATTGTTTTCTTAAAGCTTAACAAGCAGCCTAAAATATTTTCTAGAGAAAGTATAAGGAAATATACTAATATGAATCTGGGCCTACTTCATAGTTGTATTGTTAAAATACTTCCAATAATACAAACAACGCTGCGAGGACAGACTGAAAATTTTGAAATATTGTTAATTGATAAGAGTTAAAGAAAGGAAATTAACAGTCTCTCCCAGAAAATATTTTTTGGTCAAAAATCTTTCACATTCTTTTAAGTGACAATTGGGTACTTGCCTAAAAATTTGGTTCAAACTATAGGGTTACTTGCAAAATCCTAACAACAATACATGAAAAATAAAATGGCATAATTATGAGAAAAATTACACACCTGAGCAGCTAACTTTTGGAGCTTAATGCTGTCTGCTTCATCTCCGTCCTCAGTATCATCACCCATCTCCTTGTCAGACCCATCATCATCATCTTCATCATCAGATTGGAAACCATCCATATCATCCTCATCTTCAGCTTCTTCTTCCTTAGCAGCTTCTGCCCACAAACATAATATGAAGAAGAGTTGAAGTCATTAGTATAAACATATGTATGACAACAAATGAATGAAGATGAGTGACGGACCAGCAATTTGATCCTTGTACGCAACTAGGAGATCAAGTGTAGCCCTGAAAACACGCTCCAAAGCCTCGCCAGGCAATTGATCAGCTGGAAGTGAAAGCAATGATGTCAAACCCAAGCAACAAACTTTCTTATCATGTTCCCTGCACCAGAAATCATTTAGATGAGTGAGTGTCGCACTCCCAAAAGTAGAGGTCAAGCATGGAGATTGTGCAACAACGAACATGAGAAGATCAGGAAAATAAACCAAGTCCAAACTCAAAATTGCCACTTTACCACTTCTATATAAAGCATATTGTGTAAAAACAGAAAAACATGTTATTACCTTTTAAAATTAGCTCGAATACCAGTCTTTTTCCGTTGCTGTAGCATCTGGAACCAAAGGCCAAAAATATCTGTAGCCACCCCAAGTTTATGCAGTATGCTGAGTGTTAAAGCCACATTGTAATACAGCGCATTTGCAATCTGCATAAGTATGCAAAGTGTTCTATTTACTGTATCTCACTTGTAATATTGTCAAGAACTACAAGTTGAGGACACTCCTCTGAGCATGGTGGGAATAAACGAATACTGATTAGCAGGAAAGCAGCACGCAATGACAATATGAATTAGGTAAATACCACTAAAGTACTAACTAATTTATCATAGACATTTCCTATAATGAATTAAAACGAACGAGACTATTAAAGGCCAGATACTCGTAAGTTGTTCAACCTTAGCACCATATATCTGAAAATTCTTACAGAAAACCTGCACTGCTAGCCTCCTTACCACTTGCATAAGAAGGCATTTCAAGTATGATTTCTTGGTTCTCCGCAACCTCTCAACGGTAACTCTCAGATATGGATCAATCCAGTGGTCCACCTGCCCTTTACAATTCTGAAAAACTACTTCAATGATCTTTGGGGCTGGCTCGATATCGTTATCCTCCAAATTTCTATCTGTCATGGTCTGCCAAGAATATGAAAAAAGGAAAAACATGAAGCACGTCACTAATAAAAAGTAAGACGATCAATAAAAAATTGGAACTAAAAAACAATCACATGTACTAGGGAGTAATAGTTATATTTTCCTGCAATTAATAGAGCAGAAAATAGCAAAGTAAATTCCTTATAATCAAGAAGAAACTAACAGATGAAATCATATTCCAAAGACTTTGTTGGTAATGAGGCTCCTTGCACGTCAGGAAATGAGCTGTTCCTCTAGAGATATAGTTGTCCAAAGGTACCAAAATGTCTGCATTATATACCATTACGGAATTAATAATTAGAACTTACAAGAATATGGTGCTCATGAAAGTAAAATTTAGGAGACTGTATCACAGCATTAACAGTCTTGTTATTATTAAGTAGAAATGAAAATTGAAAATATGTCACAAGTAATATATCACCAAATCAGAAAAACTAGTTCCCAGCAAAGTTGAAAAGTTAAAGGATAGACTGCAAGTAACAAATTGCCACCATAACATGAAACATAGTAAATGAGATGCAATGTACCAATACATACTTGGAAAGAAATCTATAGCCCAATCTGCCAATGCCTCCATCATCAAGGGCCAAAGACTCCACATATCCAAAGATATTGTTGGAGAGAAAAAGGTCATATATGAAACAATTTCCAAGACTTCTTCAAATACCTCTGCAGGAATGTAGAAAATAAAAACAAACTACGTAATTAAGGACTCCATTGATAAACAAAATGACGAAGTACATTCATCTGGCTAACACCATAACATGTCCCCAAGATTTTAGGTTAACATGACAATGAAAACATGCATACCTTGACCATCAGTTGTCAACATCCTACGCATTATAGGAAGCAAAGTAGGCTCAACTTGGACAAAAAGATGAGGCAGCCTACTAACTGATTCAAGAATTGTGCTGATAGCACGCAAACAACCAACTGCTGCCAAAGCACCAGGATCATCAGGTTCATCATCAGCTTCTGCAGTGTTCATACACCTCCAAAATGTAGCTGCCTGAATTTAAAGAGTCACAATCAGTAACAAAAAGAGTACACAAATACTCTCCAATGAAAATAAAACGAACATTACCAAATTCTGGCATAAGCCCAGAGCATAGGGTGCCATCTCCTCTCCAAATTTGTCAACTATAGTTTCCAGTGTAAAAACTAGATCCTCATTTTCAACCTCATTCATTAGTTTAAAGAATTCTGGACAAGGAGGACGAACAAAGAAAAGAAAAGGTACATCATGAATCTTAATAAACTCCCACAACCTCAAGACTCCAGATAAATTCTCAACAAAAAGTGAAACAGATTACTGGATTGAAGAACATCATACTCTGCACATTTCAGCTTCAGTTTCCAGATTACACTACATAGTTTTAGAAATTAAGTTTTCAGTCTTAAATAAAGACAAGGTTTCCTGGTCAGTATGGTTAAATACTCACAGGAATGTTAAGTGTACCATATTATAAAGGCCCATACATGCCATGTTGGGAACATATCAGACAGAAAACGGTATTGAAATAACATGCTGTATCAGGTATTTGTACCGGGATGTACTGCCAAATTTCAGCTTACACAGATAGAAGCCAAAATATAAAAAATTATCGGGTACGAATTGAAAATTAGAAAAAGTTGGATGACAATTGAAAAAAAATATTTTAAAACATAAAAACATTTTTAATAAATAGTTATATTATGTTTAGAAAATAAAATATTTTGATGTTAATTTTAATAAATTGAATTATTGTGTCAAAACTTAAAACAATTTTTTAAAATTTTAACCATAATAGGGACTAAATTTTAATTATATAAAAATTAAGGGACTATTTTACAATTTTAAAAAATTATCTAAAGTGGTATTCGCATTGACGGATAACAGTACTATATGCCAGTACCATTATCGGTATGAGCTCCAGTACAATATTCGCAAATGCTCACATTTGTTATCATAAGCGTTACAAACAGATAAGATTCTTAAGAACTCCTGAAGCTCATGAAAGTTCAACTAAGATATCAAATCAGTTCATTTTAGAAACAATCAAAAACTAAAACAGACAAGCCTCATCAAATTCATTGATTAAAGGCAGCTAGATGTTGCAAGGAAGCTCATAAATGGCAATGTATAGTGCAGATAGCATCAGAAAGTTTCACAAAACATACCATCAAGTAGTTGAGGAAGAATTGGGCGGATCTCATTCAAATCTGCACCACAGGAAGAAAAAAAAGGAAAACTGAGAGAGAGGGGAAGAAGTATATAGACATGGAGATAGGAGGAGATGGAGATGTATAGGGGGAAGTGTCTCGACATGCAAACACACACACAGCAAGAAAGACAGAGAGAGAGAGAGAGAGGGACAGAGAGAGGATAGGAGGGGGTGGTGCTGTGGTGGAGCAGTCACTTGCCTCTACAAGCTTCAACAAAGCTCCTCAGTGCAAAAACTGAGTCAACACGAACAGGAAGCTCTTGGTCGCGTAATCCAGCAACAACACTATGCAAGGCTTTACGAAAATTGTTCTGGTCTGAGAAGTTAATGTGGGCATATTGTCCAGCAACCCATGCCGCCTGATGTCCACACAGTAGGAAAATACATGAATGTATATGGACACACACACACAATACACATATATAATTAAGCTAAGCCAAATAACCACTACATAAACACAGACCTTAAAAGCGGAAAACATCATGGTACATGATCCATGCAAAATAGGATTCAAGTTAACTGAAAGCCCGTAAAATGCAAACAACATACAAAATGTCAAAGAAAGTGAAGGTCGATAATACCTTTGCTCTGAGATGCCCAACAGGACTGCTAAATTCAGGAAAGACATGTTGTATTAACATTCGCTCCAACTCAGATTTGTAAGGATCAGTTTGTTTCAATTTATCACAAAGCGCTCCAATTGCAAGCAGAGCACCATCCTTTTGTCGATGCGGTTTAAACTCTACAGATGATTCATCATATCTGTACAGGAAAATAGAAGAGAAAACAAAATCAAAGGTCACAGTCATACCACGGAATCTATTTCTTATCTTTCACACTGAAAAAGAAAAGAAGTTACCTCTTAAAAATTTCTACAATGTATAGGACAAACTTTTGAAGGTTCTCTTTTCCACGTTTTCTAACCAACTCACTGACAAAGTCCATGGCAGCAGTCCTAGGACTATATAAATCTTCGATAATATCTGTAGCAACCAAGCTACATTTAAATAAAAGTTGCAATAGTCAATCGCTTCACTTAATAAAGATTAGATACTCACCATAACCTTTCCTCACATATTCATGAGGATCTTCATCCCAAAGCTTTTGATCATTATCATTGAAACACATAAGAGGGAACACTATCTCAAAAAGTAGAACATCAAGCCGTGGTTGCAGTAGATTGTACATATTATTCTTCGAGATACTACGTGAAAGTGTTGGAGAATATCCATAAAAGTCAAAAACAACATCAGCAGTGCAATAACCATAAAAGAATAACCCAATACGAGTCATCTCATCAGTCAGGACAGGAAACAGCATGCTTCACAAACACAAAAGCACACTCGTTTCTTTTCAGTTAAAGCTGGATGAAGTTTAACCACACATGCATTATTATTGATATATATTTCAAATTCTACTAAAAAATTAGGTAACTTAACAAAGTGATGAACTGGATGTCAAAATTTTAATTCATCCAGATACTTGTCAACTCTCTTTAAAGCTCTTATCACTTCTCTTTGGGCTATAGGATTAATAAGTTATATCTTAAAACTTCCATCGAATTATCAAATAAAAGAAGCAATGCATGCATTCATGGATTTTAATATCAGTCAAGAAAGATATAAACAATCATATAGTACAGAAACTGGGAAGTTGACCAGCAGCTGCAACATTGCATTAGAAGATAGAATCAAATGTCAAATATCGAAGAACAACAAAATATGTGAAATAGCATATTGATCATACCTGTTGCTCAAGTACTGAAGAATCAAATTTGTAACTCTGTCAGGTAAATATCCGCCAACACGGATCACATTTAACAAGTTCAAGTGGCACTCCAGAATCTTCCCTGCAAAGTTTTTCTGAAACGTATAGGCGAAAGCTTTATTTTCTGTGTTTTGCAACTTCAAATCTCCAAACCTACAAGGTTTCATATGATCATTAAAAGCTTTTAAATAAGCTACATGCTTGCAAAAGTACTCATAAGATATTCCTTAGTTGAAGACATACCTAGTATACAGCCTGTTCAAGATATGAACAGTCCATTTCTTCACCTTCCACCAACCCCAAGATTTCCTAACTTCAGGATCCACAGGCTGACCCTCCAAAGGAACCGGCCTCTCTAAAACATTTAAGAAAAGAACCATCCATGCATTGAAGACATTTGGATCAAAGAGCTGCTTTGGAATCTCCAACTGAAGAAAGATGATGATAAACAATTGATGAAGACATGGAACTGATAATGACCAGAATCCAAGCGAACTTAACAGGAAAAAATGTCACCTTATTAATAATTAGCTACTGATTATTGAATAAGGATGGCTCATGGTAATATTTGTACAGGAGAAGGTAAGTTTTCTAGTATAACTACAACAGGAAATATCAAAGTTATAGCTAAAACAAAAGCTTATCAGGTAGTTTAACCTGCAATCAATTATGAAACTTGAAACCCATCAAATCTTTATAGCAATGATGGCCGAAATTGGTATAGATTTCCAGGACCAACACAAACTTGAAAGACAAAGAGGGAGAAGAGAAGGAATACGGTAGGAACTGAAGAACAACTCAACATGAACAAATCAAAACCTATATGGGAAAGAAACAGTAGATCCCGTTGAGATTGTTTAACCTCTCAAAGAATACTTTAATAAACCTTAAGGGGGGCAAAAATGTTTTAATTGAATGAAAATTGACTCAATCAAATCAGAGTTGGTAGAATGTACTGCATTCAATTTGGTGAGTAACTTTCTTAAACTATAAAGAAGCTTACATATATGGATGACCAGAATATTTTGCAAATGAGCTTTATCAACTCAGCTATTTCAATTGATGGGTTTGATATATGAACAAGCTTGTTGAATATGTTGAGAAGATGAGGAAATGTCTCCTCAACAATGTGATAAACTGGTATCCTCTCTTCATCTGACTTGAACCTGCAAAATGAAAATTGTAAGCCCCAATTAATGAAAAAAAAAGTTTATGCAATTGTTATGTACAAAAGGCAAACAAAAGAATTTATAAACATATGCTCACTCATATTTTCTTGCAAGAATTCGCAGCACATAGAGAGCCCCATAAACTTGCTGATCTTGAAGGTGATGCTTAATCCAATCTAAAAGACGAGGCCACTGCTCTGGATAGTCAGCATGGATAATAGTCTTGAGGCACTCGCCCAACTGTACCCTGTAAATTAAGATATTTGATAGTTGAGCACCTGATTCAATTCATAATATTAACCTATTGAATTTGTAAGCCTATTTGACCAAAAGCAAAAACAAACTAAACAAAGGCAACCAATGGAACAGGAAAATATCTGAAAGAAAGTACCTTAGCAAAGGAGGGACTTGAATAACAAACACAAGGATATGATCCCTCAACATGTCTTTATCACTTTGCAAGATCTTTGATTTCTCATCTACATCAAAGCATGAGACGAAACAGCAAACAACTATTAGTCGACAGAATTCATAGTTCCTTCCACACGCTTAAACACAAATGAAGTGCAAGAGAGACATTTTCCTCTATCAAATCCACTAATAGCATAGCACCACTAACATACTGGAGTAACCATTACACACCAGGATCATGCGGCGCCCAGTTCTTGGCTATGAAGTTCTTGAAATGAATACTCGCAACTTGCCGCACTCCCATGTCACAGTTATTATCCACAATGATCTGCAATGATCTAACCAGATGCTGCGGCGTGTACTGCAACTGCGCACATAAAAGAGAAAATCAACCAAATTTGATCCTCATATAAACCTAATTGAAAGAGAATTCTCATCAAGCAAGCACAATGATCATTTCCAACTTGAAACTTGTAATCAACAAATGATCAGAAACAAACACGCAAAACATCAGAATTCGAGAAAATAAAGAAAAGACCTGATTAAGGCTCTGCTCGGCGGCTTTGCGTTCGTTAGGATTGGGGCTGAGAGCAGCTTGGAAGACAACGGCGAGGCTGGGAAGATCCATGAGTGAGTAGGAAGGATCGAAAAACAAAACAAACCGAAATTGAACGACGATCGCGATTGATATATATTCCGTAAACTAAAACCTAGCTCAAATACACTAGGGCTTAGAAAGAGAGAGACAGAGAAATGGAAAGAGAGCAGAAAGCTCAGAGTATAGAGAGAGAGAGAAACAGCTTGAGAGAGTATTATTTAAATCACTGGGGTTGACGGTCGTTTAACTATAAAACTAACGAATACGTTTTACTATGACTGATTCGCTCGCTCGCTCGCTCGGCTTCTGTATTGCATATGGCGTCCATCCATGTTTGCATAGCAGATGAAGGATTTCAGTGCAGGCACGGCGTCGTTTCCAGCACCCAGAGGCTGGAGGCGGCTTCTTATGGTAATTCTTAAAATATTACCAAAGTAATATTATTTAGATGATTAAGTCTGAGATTTGGCTCTTTTCTGTCCAAAAAGCTGTCGCGGAGTTTTGTATTTATATTGATGTAACAACATATTTTATAAGAGTTCAGATTCTATCTCTAATTTTATCATGTTAGATCACGTTCAATATTTAAAATAATTTCGATGTAAAAATATATTTTATAAGTGTTCAGATTGTCTGTTAAATTTTATTTTGACTGATATTCAAAACAACGATGTTTTAGTTATTAGACATGAATTTAGAAAATGTCTAACTCTATCCAATGGCCAAAATGACATTGCTTTAGACATTGAATAGAGTTGAACAGAGTAAAATTAGACAGAAGATCTCTCCTTATTTGGATTCAAATTTTTTGCCTAATTTTACCCTATATAATCCTGTCTAATATTCAAATTTGGACATTAAATAGAGTTCATTAGAATAAAATTATACAGAAGATATCTACTCAGTGACAGAGCCAGAAACTATTTAATGTCTAATATTCAAATTTGGACATTAAATAGAGTTCATTAGAATAAAATTATACAGAAGATATCTACTCAGTGACAAAGCCAGAAACTTAAGATTGAAGAGCCCAAATATTTAATTTTTTTAAATTTTGAGGGACCTAATGTACCACTGAGCTCCAAATAATTCCATTCTTATGTGTTTATATATCTATTAAAAATAAAAATATTTAATTTTTTAAAATTTTGAGGGGCTTAGTGATGAATGGCTCCGTCTATGTTTCTACTCATTTAGGTTCAGATCTTCTGTCTAATTTTACTCTGTATATTCTTGTCTAATATTCAAAATGATGGGGTGACCATTGGAGATGAATTTACAGACCATCCAATCATATTCAATAGTCAATTTAAACAGATGACCATTGAACATAAATTTATAGACTATCTAATACAGTACTATTCAATGTGACCATCGAATATGAATTTAGAGACGATCCAGTGATATTAATTTGAACATTGAAAAGAACTGGAAAATTAGACGAAAGATCTCAAGTGAATGACCCTTTGAAGAAACAAGTGGATGTGTCGTATGGTAACGTGACCTTGTACTTTTATTAAATGGCAAGTTAAGTGAAGACGACGGATAGGGATAACACTTTAATTAATACACAAAAAAGAAGGGTATTTAAAGCAATTATTATTTATAGGTTACCCACTAAAATCAAATAACTATATATATAGATAAATGACCACATATCATACCATACACAATTACACGTACGATTGATGCATTAAATACGAGTTCAGGAATAATGAGTATATTCCTTCAATTATTTCTCATTATTCTCTTAGTTAGATAAGTTTTTATTGGATTCCAACCGACTACAAAAATATAATAAACCAATTGTACTCTAGTCAATGGTTGATCGTACTTTTTGTGACAAAATTATTTAAAAAAGTTTTATGATATCATTATAATTATGAAATTAATAATATATTTATATGTTATTTATAAATTGTTCTTAGTTAGGAATTGTAAAATAGCCCGATGCAGAGTTAACTTAGCCTGAAGTCAACAAGCTCAATCTGAAATTTGAGCAAAGATTAAACCTTTAACTATGATAATTTTTGGACTTTGAAGCAGGCTCAAACATGACTCAAAGTCTGAAACTTAACTGTATTAAAAATAATATTCTTTTATTTTATATAAAATTACATTTCTTTGATAATAAATGACATTTAGGAAATAAGCACAAAAGGTTGGACTTTTAGGCTTAACTTATCCGATTGGAGTTTGTAACATTTGATATTTTTTCCTAAAAGGATTGAGATTCAGGGCTTACCTTAGCCTAAACGACTTTTGAAGCAAATTTTTTTTTTTAGGAATAGGATTTTGAGTTTAAGTTAACCCAATTAGGCTTAACTTGATCCAATGGGATTAATTAAAGCTTAATTAGGTTTAAGTTTAATCAAAGTTTCTTGGTTTTTATTGGGCTTTAAGCTACCCAAAGCCTGATCAGGCTCAGGTTTAGGCCAAGCTTCTCAAGTCCGATTGGGCTTCAGTTGAGCTTAGCCTTACAAAAATTTAGGTCAAACTCAAGCCTAGTTCGATTATTATCATTCCTATTTCTAATCATTACTGTTAAGATTAGACATTAATAGATTAAAAGACTAATACACATTGTGTTTATTTCTTTTGAAGGAAATATTGATCTTATAAACTAAAGTATAAAGATATTTAAACAAACGTAAGGGTACTTTTTGAGAACAAGTTTACTAAACTAACCTGACATGAGAATTTCAATTGGAATATTACTCATATGTCTATGAAAATTCTTTATTATTTTGATTGTATAAGTGATTTTTTGACTTGTGATCTCTAACGTATCTTATATAAAGATTGTTATGTTTTGATACTATTTATGATGTATCTTGATTAACTGTAGCTCTATCGATAGTAATTGGATATAATATAAACTATATAGAGTTAGTTGAATAATCAATATAGGATTTATCACCCTAAAGTGATTAAAGAAAATATTTCGTTGTTCTTGATAAGTATTATTAAGAAATCATTAGATAAGGTAGGATGAAAATTTGAAAATAATTTTCAAATGTCATTAATAGAATTAATTACTAGTAGTGGATAACTAATATGATTGGATTCAAATAGAGTAAATGTTATTTCATGTTTTACGCTAATTAAAACCTTGTTTGATAAAATGATTAAATTTGTAACATCCCAGATCACCCGCTTACAGATATTGTCCGCTTTTGGCCTTGGCCAAAGGCCAAGTCCTCACGGTTTTGCTTTTCCCGAGTCCTTCCCAGGAGGTTACCCATCCTAGAACTACTCTCACCTAAGCACATTTAACTTCGGAATTCCGATGGGATCTAATCCATTAGGCCATGGAAAACGCGTTTGTAAGGGAAAGATATCCGTACCCTTATAAGGCGTACTTCGTTCTCCTCTCCAACCGATGTGGGATCTCACACTCTTCACCCCCTTTAGGGCCCAGCCCTCTTTGGGATCCAGCTTAGCTGGCACAACAGTTCGGGTACCGGTTCTGATACTACCTATAACATCCCAGATCACCGCTTACAGATATTGTCTGCTTTGGGCGTTGGCCTAGCCAAGCCCTCACGATTTTGCTTTTCCTGAGGCCTTCCCAGGAGGTCACCCATTCTAGAACTACTCTCACCCAAGTACATTTAACTTTGGAGTTCCAATGGGATCCGGTCCATTAGGCCATAAAAAACATGTTTGTAAGGGAAATGTATCCGTACCCTTATAAGACGAACTTTGTTCCCCTCTCCAACCGATGTGGGATCTCGCAAAATTATACAAAAAATTATATGCAAAAAAAGTTAGTTATTATCGCTTTGACATTCCTGGGTGCTTATGATGTCATGCTAAGTGCTAATCTTGATATATAGATATAAATTATTTAATTAAACAATTAAAGATAAAGTAAAAGAGTTTAATTTATCTAATATTAAATACAATTAAAGAGAAAGGTTTTTTTAGCTATTGCCTTTATGTTTAGGAAACTAATTAAATCACACACAAAGAATGATTATAAGAGAAAAAAGTAATTTAATCAAGTTGGATTATAAAGTTTGAGAAACTTTAGGATTAAATATGAGATATTTAATAAATAATGATCAATTTGCAATATTGGATCTTATTTGCGTTCGAATAATAATTAATTGTAATTTTAATTAAAGTTTATTTGAAATTAGAATTATATTTTAAATAAATCACTAAAAGGTCCAAATCTTTATTATAAATAGATGAAGGCTCTAAAAGAGTTAGCACTTCTTACTTACTTCTCTATATAACAATTATAGAGTTCTCTCAACTTGTTTGTATAGATATTGTTAAAAGTTGGACATGTATGTTATTACGATAGTTGCGATGAACTAGCTTTAGAAACAATTTGAAGGAAACTTCAGGAAAAAAAAAAACAAGCTACATAATAAGGATTGATTTACGTTTATATTTTATTGTGTTCATGCATCAATTATGTTATATAATTCAAAGTGATCTTAACTTTTGAAAATTTAAACGAAAACATTTAATTCTTGTTTCACTAAACATGGGATCAAATCTTGCCCTAATTTTCTAATAATGACATCAGAGTCGTCTTTAATTCTTAATTTAATAAAATTGTTTAATTGTTATTGATCAAAACTTTGAAATTAAAATCATAACCTTAAACTTCTAAATCAAATCATATGTGATTATATGTAAAAAAGTTTAGATTATAAGATCTAAATCCCTACATTCAATTTGAAATTGTAATCACATTAAGATTGAAGAATAAGAATTATTTAAGAGTTAAGCAATAGATTTCAAACCATTTTAACTATTAGCCGCCCACTTAAGAGAATTATTGAAAGTGAGACATCTAGTATAAAAGAAACCAAAATACCTTTTATGTTGTCATCTCTTGATGAAATTACAATAAGGTTAAAAACCTAGAATTTGAAATATGAAAGCCACATATAATAAGATACCAAAATACTTTGATTGAAGATGGTAGTTTGGGTAGTTTGGGTTATTCCTTTAGTTGATGCTAGCTTCATTTAAGATGGTAGTCTAGGATGTTGGGCAATTCAGAAATATCTTTAAGTATTTATGTTTGTTGAGATATATTTGATGTTTTGAAATTGTCAAAAGAATTAATCAGATAATATCTTAGAGTCAAATTATTATAATAATATGTTTATGAGCTATTTGATTAAATGTTTGTTAGGAAAATCTGCAATATTTATCAATATTGTTTAATTCTTCTAATTGATAAAGTCTCTAACTATAAAAGGAGAGGGTTGTTATTGATTTTTGCATCATTAAAGAATTCATCATTCATAAAAATTACTTAAAGGTTTTCCTATTTTTTCCATTGTTGTAATTGCTTTTTTTGTTATAAGATAACATTTTGGTATTAAAGAAAAAAATGACCATATTCTCAACTGCAAATTTAACTCAAAATATGCTTGTGCTTACATGTTTAAACTACCAGTTTTGGCGCATTAAGATGAGGACATTACTTATCTCATGATTTGTGGGACTTGGTTGAGAAAGGATATCAAGTTCCTAAAGAAGAGGAAGGTATTAGGATAACAGTAGCACAATATAATGATTTATAAGAAAATAGAAGAAAGATGCTCAGGCTCTTTCCTTCATCCAATAATTAATGGAAGGAACCATTTTTTCTAAATTTATGAATGCAAAAACAACAAAAAAGGCTAGGGATGCACTTTAAATAGTGAACCAAGGAGAAAATAAGTCTGAGTAAGCTGTAAGGTTTTCATCGAGAGTTTGAGAGAACTTAAACATGAAGGCTTTTGAATTGATGCGAGAATTCTTTTCAAGGGCTTCTTTAATCATCAGCCAAATAAGATCGCTTGGAGAAAATTTGTTAGAACAAAAGATTGTGGAAAGAATACTTCAAAGTTTGCTTATAAAGTATGATCATGTTGTAGCAACCATTAAAGAGTCAAAGGATTTGCATAATTATACCTTTTATGAGTTGATGGGTTCACTTGAAACTTATGTGCAATCATTAAATAGGCCAAAAGAAACTCTAATGCAATAAGCATTCAAATTGGGGACTAATAAACAGAAGAAAAGAAAGATGGTGGAGCAACAGGTCGATTTAATCATAGTCTAGGAAGATCAACCAATGGTAGAGGTTGCGATAATGGAAGAGGCCATAGTTGAGGTCAAGGATGAAGCAATAATAATAACCAACAATGGGAGACTAATCATGGAGGTAACAACTTTTCTTGCTTGTATTATGGAAGGAATAACCATGAAGATAAGGATTATTGGTATAAAGATGATTCAGGTACATGCAAAGCTACTCAATGTTATTAATTTAAAAAATATGGCCATATTGAGAATAATTGTTACAAAAAGACTAATGATTAAGCAAACTTCCGTAAAGGAAAAAATAGAGAAAATAATTTATTTCTTTGTTCATTTGGTACTCATACTAATGCCATGCAAGATGTTTGGTATTTTGATAGTTGATGCAACAATCACATGACTGGTAACAAGGATTTCTTTTTTAATTTTGATGAATCTATAAAAACACAAGTTAGGATGGTGACAATAAGTATGCTTAGGTATATGGTATGGGGACAATTATTGTAATGTCAAATTATGGAATGAAACTTATTCATAATGTCATGTATGTTGCTGGTTTGGATCAAAACTTACTTAGTTTAGTTCAATTAATAATAAAGAGGGTATTATGTGGTATTTAAAAATGACGAATGCAAATTTTTTAATGAAAGAAGTAAGAATTTTGTGTACTCAGTTAAAATGATTGAAAATAAGATGTTTCCAATTTGTTTGAATGCTTTTTTTATATCATCTGATGATTGCACGACTTGGCACAAGAGACGTGGTCATCTTAACTTTAATAGCTTGGATTTATTGTATAAAAGGAAGAAGGTTTTTGGTTTTCCGATTCTAAAAGGTGACAAGAAGTTATGTGAAACGTGTGTTTATAGGAAACATCATCGAGATAAATTTCCTACTTGTAAAGCAAAGAGGGCCACGAAACCATTAATGTTAGTTTATGTTAACTTATGCGGGCCTATGCAAACTTCTTCCTTAAATAGAAGTAAGTATTTCTTGGTATTTACAGATGATTTTTCAGGGCTCACATAGATGTATTTCTTAAAGGAGAAAAATGAAGTTTTTGAGAACTTTAAAATTTTTAATGTTGTTAAAAAAGAGAGCAGATGCTATCTTATGACACTTTGAACCAATCGCGGTGTTGAATTTTTATCCATTGAATTCAAAAATTTATGCAACTTTTTTGGTATTCGACGATAAAAAATCAACTAGCTACACACCATAATAAAATAGAGTGGTACTAGTAAAGAGCATGTTGAATGAGAAAAAGTTGTCAAAAAATTCTAGGTTGAAGTTGTACCTACAGTAGTATAATTAAGCAATAGATCACCAACTCGAGTAGTTTAAGAATGACACCTTATGAAGCCTATTTGGTATATGACCAATGTAAGTCATTTGTGAACATTTGGTTGTATTGCTTATGCTTTATACCAGTTGAATTAAAAAGCAAACTTGATGATAAATGTGTTAAATATATGTTTATTAGGTATAGTGAAACCAAAGGTTATAGGTTATTTGATCCCAAAACTAACAAGTTAAATGTTAGTCATAATGTTATTTTTAATGAAAGTGAAGCCTGGAAATGGGAAAGTGGAGAAGAAAATATAGCCTATAATGAAGATTTTACACTACAAAAACTACAAGTCTTGTTGAAATTTATTTCTCAACAGAACAAGCTTATGTTACTATAGAGACTATATGTTTTGAAGATCCAGTTGGAAGGAAAGAAGGGGTGCAAGCCATGGAAGAAGAAACTGCAGCTATAGAGAAGAATGATATGGAATTTGGTGGATTTGCCAAAAGGAAAGGAGGCAATTAGTCTCAATTAGACTTATAAATTAAAATTCAACTCTGACAAATCCTTACAACAAGATAAAGTTAGGTTGGTCACTAAAAGCCACTCTCACGTACCAAGTATTGACTTTTCCGAAACTTTTGTACTAGTTGTTTTGATACTCTAAAAATAGTTTTGCCTTTAGTTGCTCACAATGGATGGGAGGTTCTTTCATTAGATATCAAGTTTGCATCCTCAATGGTGACCTTTTGGAAAATGTGTATGTAGAATAGCCACAAGGGTTTACTGTCAAGTGAGCTGAATAGAATTTGTACAAGCTATATAAAGCCTTATATGGCTTGGAGCAAGCATGTAAGGCATGGTACATCAAGATTGACTCTTATTTTTGTCAACATAATTATAAAAAAAGTGCAGGTGATCCAACTCTTTATATGAAGAAACGTAATGTTGATTTTCTAATTATATGTTTGTATGTTGATGACATTATTTATGCCGGGAACTCAACTTAAATGGTGCAGGCATTTAAAGGATCAATGATGCAATTCTTTAAAATGATTGACTTCGGGTTATTGCATTAATTTTTAATGTTGAGGTGTTACAGGACTCAATTGGCATATTTATCTCATGTGTAGGTGACTTGTTGAAAAGAGTTGGTGTAGAAAATTATAAGGTTGTAACGACACCATTAAATATGAATAAGAAGTTTCATCTTAATGATGGTGCTGAAAGGGTGAATGAAAAACACATTTCAGAAGTATTATTAAAATTTATGTATCTCACAAATACAAGACCACATATTATTTATAGTGTCAGCCTCATTTCAAGAAATATGCATAGTCCAAGTAAGTTACATCTTGGAGTAGTCAAAAGGATTATCCGATATATGTAAGGGACTTCACATTATGACATCTTATATTCAAGAGGTAACCCTATCACTTTTATGGCGTTTATTGATAGTGATTTGGTTGCTTGTCCAAAAAATAGAAAGAGTACAACAAGTTGTATTATTAGCCTTGGCTTAAGCGCAATTTCATGTGATTTAACCTTGACTCAAGCGCAATTTCATGGTCATAGAAAAAGTAGCAGAATAATGCTCTCTTAAGCACATAAGCAGAGTATACAAAATCGTAATTACTGTTTGTCTAGTAGTTTGACTAAGAATGGTCTTGAAGGATTTAAACTTAGAGCTAAAATGTCTAATCAAGTTATTTTATGACAATAAGTCTACAATTTTGATGTTTAAATATCCTATCTAGTGAGGGAGAACTAAACATATTGAAATCAAGTTCCATTTCATTGGAGGATTAGTTGCAAAAAGAGAAGTGAGGTTAGTCTACATCAACACTGATGATCAACCTACAAGCATTCTAACAAAAGCTTTGCGAGAAAATAAGTGTAAAAAATTTCGATTTATAATGGGTGTACAACCTCTGAATTAAAAGGTGGTTGTTGGATAATTCAGATATATCTTTTAATATCTATGTTTGTTAAGATTTGTTTAATGTATTGAAAATTTTAAGAGAATTAATTAGCGAATACCTTAGAGTCTAATTGTTATAATAAGACGCTTATAAGTATTGCTTAATTCTAGTAACTGATAAAGTCTCCTTCAATGATAAAAAGACAGGATTGTTATTGATTTTTGCATCATTAATGAATTCATCATTCACTAAAATTACTTAAATGTTTTCCCATTCTTCCGTTGTTACAGTTGTTCTTTTTGTTACAGGATATGGAAGTCTAGAAATGTACTACACTCTTAGTCAGTATTCCTACAATTCTTAGTGGGTTATATGTTTCCATCAGAGTTACAATTTAGTGGTGATGTTCATCACTAATAGTGGCAAATTGGCTAGAAGACAACTTTAGAGCTTGCTGCCAATGGTGGAATTATTTTCATTATGAGAAGTGATGCTATCATTGCTGTATTTGTAGTTGAGGTTTCAAGTTTCAAGGAGTTGTTGGTTGTGAGAGTGGTTGCTCCTTGCGCGATAATGGCAGGCAAATGGATACATGGTTGTCAGATGAGACGTTAGAGAACTATAAATGTTTTGGTTTGTCATGTTGCTTTTTAATAGTAGTAAATCACGACGTCATGATCTAGTGTTATAGTTGTCTTTTGTAAAGTTTGTAGGCGATTACAGTGGCTGAATGTAACTTTAGCTAATGGTGGATTTAGACTGGTAGTAGCTAAAAATAGGAAGGAGACAACAATGTTGTGAATGGTGGCAGCAGCTGGTGGCTATAAATGGCTTTCAAACGGTATGGCGACAATTGAGGAAAGTTGGGGCTAGGGTTTCTTTGTCTTTTGTAAAGTTTGTAGGCGATTATAGTGGCTGAATGTAACTTTAGCTAATGGTGGATTTAGACTGGTAATGGCTAAAAATAGGAAGGAGACAACAATGTTGTGAATGGTGGCAGCAACTGGTGGCTATAAATGGCTTTCAAACAGTATGGCGACAATTGAGGAAAGCTGGGGCTAGGGTTTCTTTAATGAGGACGAATATGTTTGATAGGATATAGTATAGGATTTCTCATAGCTTGAATTAAAATTAGGTTTGTTTGGTCATAATCCATATCATGGATTAATGTAATCAATGCTAGAGCAATCTTAAAACTGTGATAAACTAAATTTGTAGTCAAATAGAATTTAAAATTATTTTAAATTGAATGTCAATTTCAAAGGTAAATCAATTATTCTATTTACTTATGAATATTTTCCTTATTAATTTAAAAATAAGTTTCTTAATTTATTAGGAAGGTTTTGTTGATTAAATTTGAAAATTATGATCATTTATTGATTAAGAAAATAAGTTAAATTTAATAATTTAGAAATTAAGGCTTATAATTATTGAGGAATTATTTTCTATTTAATTAAGAAATTAATCTCTAAATATATAAAAATGTCTTTCTTGGTTAAATTAAAAATATTTAATTTAATTTTAAAAGTAGATTCTTTTTAATCTTAAAAATAATATATTTTTGATTAGATTAGAATGTCTTATATTTTGAATTTTTTAAAAAATTAAAAATTATAATAAGTAAAAAGTATAATTTATTAAAAAATTTCAATTAAAATTTTATTAAAGGAGTTAAGATAATTTGAAATTTTTTTGACATCATATTAAATTTTTATTTGAAATAGGAATTTAGTTCATTTATGCATCAATAGTTTAATCTAATTTAATTATCTAAAGCGTTAAAATATTATTTTAAATTACGAAGATCAATAACTAGAATCATACAAAACTTGATTTTCATGCATACATTCGAATTTTATTTGCATAATTAGTTGCATGCTTATTTATATGTTGGATATGTTTTCTTGTATGTTTATATGTATACTATTTCATATGCATTTTTTGTATTTGATGAGATCATTTAAAATTAAATATTTCTTTAAAATATTAAGTGCACATTGAGAACATGATTATTGTCTTATATTATTTAAGTAATAAAATCAAAGTATTGTTTATTGTAAAGCTTATTGAGTAACTCAAGACCCCCTTAACCCAAATATATTTTATCTTAAAATAATGAATCCTAATTAACTAAATTAGTATGAATTAGATGAATAGGTTGTGACTATATGAATTTAGAGGTAAGGTTAGGAATAATATATTAAGATATATTTTGGTAAGAGTTGTCACCTAACAAATATAAGAATCACATGATACTGGTTCCTAGCCATGCTTTTCCTTCTACTCCCTGCTACAATCATCCTTCTTCATCTTCAACCTTCACCGTCCCGTTCTTGAGCATTACTCCTTCTCATCATCACTACTTCTGCAACTTCCTCTGCAAGGTGCATCTTGAATCTCAACCACAAACCCAAGGCCAAACCTGACCTTCCATAATAGCTACCTTTCTCGCCTTACGTCCATTTCCTTATTAAGCCATATCTTTTTCTGACACGTTTCTTCCTAAAGTTGAACCAAACCTTTTTCATGAAACTTCTTCACAATGACCAACACTTCAGTACCTTCCACTTCAGATTTTCCAATTCTAACCTCCTCCATTCCCAAACCCTCACAATTCTAGCCTCCTCTATACCCAACCCCTCATCCACAATTCCAGCAACTCAAACAACTCCATCTCCAACGACTATTCCCAGATCCTGGAAGCAAGTTATAGGAGAAGAATCCCCCTTAACATTGTTTTACTCACCTCCTAAGGATATGGACGGAAGGCTAGTGGTTTGCCCAAACATTGAAGTCTTTAAAGAAGGAGCTAGGGCTTGGGAATCAACAATGGTTGGTTTCTTCTTCAGAAAAAGGCTACCTTTCCCTCTAGTCTCCCAATGGGAAAACAAGTACTGGAAGTCGAGAGGTTTTATAAATGTGCTTCTCTTCGAAGAGAACTTGATCCTCTTCACCTTCAGCTCAATTGCAGAAACCCAAAAAATCATGGAGGAAGGACCTTGGCACATCGGAAGCCACCTAATCTTCCTACAAACTTGGCAGCCACACTTGAACCTTGAGACTCTAAAAGTCCAGAGTATCCTACTATGGATTAACTTCCACAATATCCCTCTTGAATATTAGACAACCCAAGGGCTTGGAGCTTTAGCTAGTTACATTGGAAGGCCGCAGTGTATGGATGAACACACAACCAAGAAGAAGCGAGCCAGTTATGTTCGGATTTGCATCAGTATGAATATTACCAAGGAACTCCCTGAAGAAATCCCAATTATGAGGTTAGGAGAGGAAGACAAGCTATGGGAAGATACACTAAAAATTTAATACCAATGGGAACCGCCTTCGAATAGCCAAAACAAAATCTGGAAAGCAACGGGAAAGGTGTTTAAAACAGGAAGTTACCAAGAACTTATGAAATTACCTGAAGTAGAAACTTTGGAAAACACCATTTCTTTGATAACCAAAGCCACCATGTTGCAAAAGGAGTTTGATACTATACCGCCTAAAAACGAGGAAAGACAGAACAATAAGGCAATGCAAATTCTTCCACTACCTCAAACACAAAAAGACAAGGAACACAATTTAGAAAGTAATGCAGAACAACAAGATTCACAGGTACCGATTGCAACACATGGCATTCAAACTGAATCAAATAATGATCAGATATTCTTAACCACAAACTCAGCGACTGCGAAAAGCTATGAAGGAGATTCAGAGGTAAGTAGCAATAACTATATCCAATCTGAAACCAAAGTTACTCATCAAGGTTCTG
This sequence comes from Erythroxylum ulei, assembly GCA_027564395.1. Taxonomy (NCBI): domain Eukaryota; kingdom Viridiplantae; phylum Streptophyta; class Magnoliopsida; order Malpighiales; family Erythroxylaceae; genus Erythroxylum; species Erythroxylum ulei. The sequence goes on from JANITX010000005.1 coordinate 12,588,501, forward strand.
GCGCTATTAAAGAAAATGCAACAAATATTGAATTTCAAATAGTGGAGACAAGGAGGTCAAAGCGGGGTAAAGGGAAGGGAAACAAAAGCCAATCCTTTTAATCTATGTCTATAATTGCGTGGAATGTACATGGAATAAGTTGTCCTATAAAACAATTACCTCTAAGAGGCTTTTTTTAGGGACAAGCCTCTTATATCTGGATTACTAAAAACCAAGGTCTGACTCGAAAATTTAGCAAAACTCGACATTTTTGAATCCCACTGGAACATGATTACCAATCATCAACATCATGCATTAGGCAAAATTATAATATGCTACAGTGGGGATGAACTAAAGGTGGATGTATTAGACTCAAATGAATAAGCCATGCATTTGGAAATATTCTTCTTACAAAAGCGCATCAAGATAAACATCTCTTTCATCTGTGCAAGCAACTTCCAATTCCAAAGAAGAGATCTATGGAATACTTAAATTCATTCAACAACACTGTCTCTAGTCCTTGGCTAATATGCGGAGATTTTAACCCATATTATACCCCTCAGAGGCACAAGGAAACTGCATCCTAAAGAATTATTCAGTTGAGTTGAAAGACATGGTGGAGGAGCTAAGGGTGACAGACCTTAAGTATAGCGGTCATACTTTTACCTAGTCCAACAAACAAAATTCTGCTTGGCATATCAGGAAAAAGTTGGATAGAGCACTGGTAAATGATATTTGGCTTAGAACCCTCTCGGATAGCCTTACTACATTCAAAGAGCTCCTCTTCTCGGATCATATCCCCCTTATAGTGGATAACCTATTCCAAAAAGTTAGCAAGCACTGTCCCTTTAGATTCAACAACTTCCTATCGCATGTCCCAGGGTTTGTGGAGGCATGCATAAGAGGTGCAGTATATACTTGTCAAGGAACTAAGCAGTTCTGTTGTGTCCAGAAACTGAAAGTTATCAAACAACAAATAAAGATCCTAAATTCTCTAGAAAGGCCTACCACTTCCTCAGTAAACTCCTACAGAATGGAACTTCAAGATATCCAAGCAAGGCTTGTAGCACATCCTACCGATTCGTCTCTACTTCATTGAGAAAAGAATGTGTTATCACAATTCTTGAATGCTACTCATAACTAGAGATGTCAATGGGCCAGGGCCATGGTGACCCGTGGCCCAGTCAATCTAGGCCAAAATCGGGCCAAGCTGGGCCCTTTTTGACATTTTTACTCATAACTACAACTCTCTCTTGCAGTAAAAGGCTAGAGTACATTGGCTAAAAGATGGTGACAATTGCACTAGATTCTTTTTCAACTCCATTCTTGCGAGGAAAAACAGCAAAAAAATTCATCAACTCCATTCTTATGAGGAAAAACAACAACACAATTCTTTCTATAAGTTCCAAAGAATCTATAGACACAACAAGATATTCAACAGGAGGCAGAGAGGTTCTTTAAAGAACTACTAGGAACTCACAACTCTGTAAATGCCACGTTAGATAAGCTCAGATCCCTATCCCTCAAACAAATCACAACAACTTATGCAAAACACCTCATAAAACCAATTGAAAGTTCAGAGATAGAAGCTACAATTTTTGCCATGTATAGCTCTAAAGCTCCTGGCCCTGATGGTATAAATGGATACTTCTTCCAGAAGGCTTAGAAGGAGATAGGTCCAGTTGTTATAGAGGTAGTCAAGGAATTCTTTTCCAAGGGGGTCTTACTTAAAGAGATTAACAGAACCTTTATATGTTTGATTCCCAAATGCTCCAAGCCTACACATTTTAGAGAATTTAGACCTATTGCATGTACTAATTTCCTCTACAAGAACATATTCAAGATACTTGCCTCAAGACTAAAAAAGTCTTAGCTCTATTAATCAGTGACAACTAAGGCGCTTTTATAAAAGACAGACATATAGGAGACAACATTTTAATTGTACAAAAGCTTCTAAAAGGCTATTCCAGATCAAATTACTCTCCAAATTGCACAATCAAGGTTGATTTCCAAAAAGCTTTTGATAGTGTGAGATGGGATTTCCTATGGACTCTACTGATGGCTCACGGATTTCCAATGGTGTTTATAAAATGGATCAAAGAGTGTATTTTAACTCCTCCTTGTCTATCCTAATCAATGGCACTCCTACCATCCTCTTTAAGGCAACAAGGAGACGTAGACAAAGGGACCCTCTGTCCCCCTACCTGTTCATCCTTTGTATGAAGACTCTTAACTCCCTTATCAAGCATGAAGTCCTAAAAAAACACAAAATTCAGATACCATGCTAAATGCAAGAAAATCAAGTTGACTAACATTAGGGTAATACACATTATCCTTGTTTGGTAGCTTTAAGTGGTATCGAAATATCCTCTCCTCGCAGTCAGAGTATCGCGTGCTTCCGAATTAGGGCATAAGATGGCTTCTTCATCTTCAAGAGGTGTTGTTCTCTCCTCCTGGAATTCCGTCAGATGACGAGGGTCTCTTGGCAGTCTGGAGGTTGCTATGACATTGGTTTACCAATTAGTTATTTTAATTTCTTCATTGCTTCTTTACAGTGTTGTATGTTTTCAGCTTCTCTTTCATATCTGTGAATTCTTTCGACTATAGCTTCTATTTAGACATTTAGTGAATGTAGGAAGTTTCTTTCGCATGTCTGATTGAGATTGCGAAGTAGAATGAGTTATCTGATTTCATAGAGGATCTCAGAAGTGAGGACCTCTTTGGGCAGGTTGGTTCTTCCAAACCGTCTGAGATTTCTTTGCTTCCATAGTCCATATAAACAGTTTGTATATATCGGATCAAGAGAGACTTATGATGGTTAGAAAATCGAGACTATCTTTTTATTCTATGATGGTTAAATCAACATATTTAGAATCAGAAAGTCACGTATAAAGATATGAATCATACAAAACTTATTATGTTTGAAGGATAACCAAACAAACATTTGATGAAATAATAATTATGGTATTGAATTTTTAAATCTTATATATATATATATATGATTGATTCGTGTCGTTAGACATATACAAATTAAATCCTTATTTCACTTTCGATTTATTAAACAAATGTAGTAGATAGCAAATAAGAGTCGATCCCACGAAGAAAGTTAATTTACTAATCTAGTTTGTTAATTATAATACTTTTAAAAAGAATTAATTACATCCTATAATTCCATAACAAAATATAAACATATAATATCCTCTTTAACCTATACAACATCAAAATATAAGATAAACTTATAATACATTCTTAAAATCACAATTAATATTTTAAAAACTATAAATTATTTTGTCACTAACTCGTAATTATGCAAAATATATGACGCTAGAAATTTTAATAAGAAAACCAAGTTATACAGGTCAACATTTTCCTATAAAATATCTAATACATAATTCTTTTGAACACAATACAACAAACTATGCTATTTTTTTAAGTTAGAGAAAAAATTAAACATACACAATGAAATAAATCTAAAGGAAAATAAAAACTAAGACAACTTGTGTTAAATCTCTACAAAATCAGCATAAACTATTATAATAACGAAACCTATAAATTTAGCTAATCTAATACATATATACGGAGAGGGGGTGTTTGATGCTTAAAACGCATAAAATTAAATCTAAGAATCAAATAAATAAAACATAAATTTAACCTAATATTTGCAAATAAACAAGTAAGTGATGAATGCTTGTTTAGCCTGCAATTTTATATACTTAAATCATCCAAGTTACTTAATCGGTTAACCATATAAAACTAACCAGATAAATAACATGAATCATAAACCAAAAAATTCATACATTATATAAATATTAAATTAACTTAGTAATAAGTTAATTCATTTAAAAATTAAAAATTTAAATATTTAAAGTGAATCTCTAAACTAAAATTAACGATTAAAATAAAGAAATCGTAAACAAAGGAAATTAGGATTCAAAAAAATCCCTTTCAAGGTCTGAAAATTCCGACTATCAACCTTGAACAAGCTAAAAATAGGTGAAAATTTGATCCCTTTCAACCCAAATCACTCCTTGATGCAACTCCTAACTTCAACCGTCTTGGATGGATGACATAATCCCCGGGAACTCTCACCCTTGCGTGGAATGCTTGCTAATTTTTTTTGCCTTCCCGTTGCTGCCTTTATATGGCCTCGCAAGACACATCCCAGCTGCCACATTGTTTCTGGTTTCAGATGATTTCCCTCTTTATCTCCTCCATTTCAAACAGGTTTCGATAAGTTTCTACTTATCTGAAGAGATTTGACGAATCATATTGAATTGATGAAATAGAGAAGCTTTCTTCTTTTCTGTTGCACTTTGCTTCTCTATGCTATGTTAGGTTTCTTTCTTTTCCTCTGTGTTGCGTTGGCTTCTGCTACCCATCGTTTTGTTTCTGTATTTTTCTTGCTGCTGGGGTGTTTCTCCTTTTGCTGTGCGCTTTCTCTCTGCTTCTATGCTGCGTTTTGTTCTGTTTCTTCTACCGTGCGTTTTGGACTTTCTCCCATCTGCTGCTGCGTTTTGTGTTGATACGTTTTATTCTTCCACTATTGGCGTTTTGGTTATTGTTTTCTCCTTTGCGCTTGTAGTTTTGTCCCCTGTGTTTCCCTGGCTTCTTTGTTTGGCTGATTCTCTCTACTGGCGTTTTATTTTCTACGATGCTGTCGTTTTGTTGTGGATTGCTGCTTTTTTGTTGCTTGCATTTTCTTCTTTTCCCAAGCTGCTTCGTTGTTTCATTCTCCTGGCATGCTGCGTTTTGGCTGTTGTTGCCTTCTACTGGGTTGCCGTTTTGTTCTTCTATCTACTGCATTTTACTGCTGCCTCTGATGTGCATTTTGCGTCTGGTTTGGGCTGCTGCGATGGTGGCTACTTCTTTTCCTTTGGTGCTGCGTCGTTTTGGACTTCTTTTCTCCTCTGCTTTTTCGGCTTTTTATTCTAGCTGTTGCTTTTTATTTCCTTTGGTTGATGGGTTGGATCATGGGCTAGAATTTCTGCTACTAGTTTCGTAATTTGTTGGGTTGTTTTCTTTTTTTTGGACTTTCTTTTGGGCTTTGTATTTGGATTTCTTCTATATTCTTTTCCTTAAATCCACCAAGCTTACACAATAATATTTAATACAATTTAAACTCTTTTTTTAAAAAATATAAAATTAAATGACTTGAATAATTAATAAAAAATACAATATTTTAATCCAAATGTGTTATGTAAATAATTTAAAACAATATAAAATAGGAGTATAAAATTTGCTTTAATTTCTAATTATCAATGATTTATTGGTTGTAATGAAAATTTATAAAAGGATAAGTACCTGTATTTTATTAAATTTACTAATGAATTCATATGATATAGTCATATGTATTAAATAAATATTAATTTTAAACTTTAAAAGTTTCAAGTGTTTAAATATAAGTAGAACTAAGCATTGAGAATGCCAAAATACTTCAACAATATCGATATATTAAGATTTAAAATTTTTAGTTATTTATAAGGAATAAAATTCTCAACAAATACCTTAATAAATAAATTTCATAACATTACGAATTTATGTAAGGAAAGACAATAAAATTTAAGATATTGTATGATTTAATATTTATTTTTCTATAGTTATTCCTATTACAATAATTTACCTTTATAAATTACAATTAAACCAATTGATAAAATTTCATATTAGATATAGAATGTTAAAAACCTTAAAATATTAGATATAGAATGTTAAAATCTTGAAAGAGTTGAAGTTAATGATTTTAGGATGTGATATGTAGTTGAAGTCTATATTATCTGACAAGTTTAGAAATAAATTGGATACTAAATTTTTACGAGATATCCAAAAGAGTTGGATATAATCTTGTAAACCTTAATGAATAAAATGTTTGTTTTAATGAATACTTATAGGAGAATAATTATTGAGATAAGTAGTGGGAAAAAGATAAAGTTCTAAAAAGTTAAAATTCACGACAGTACGTCCAATTAGAATTAATGTCTTTATTGATGTATTTGATGTATTACCAGATGTTGAAAGATGCATTTTCAAGATGGATTGAAAGAGTTTGTTTTGGAGATAGATTGTAGATTTATCATGTCTATAAGAAAGTTAGTGAGAGTATAATTGTATTTTTTACTGAGTTTATGTGACGATCCACTACCTATAAAGAAACAAAAATTCATACTTTCAAATTTTGAAATATGATATTTCAAGAAATGAAAAGGTAATAATTTAATTTTGAGAATTAGATCTATAAAGATAAATATAGAAGTTGTTTACCTATTATAATCAAATTACATAGATAATATACCAAAGGTGTCTGTATGTGAGATATTTGATACTTATAAAATATAGTTATATCAATAATTCTATAATGATTTGATATTTGAGTTCAAAGTTATATGATTAATAACTTTAAAACTAAATCCTAATTAAGGTATACTTTACTTAAAATAATATTATTTTGAGTTAAAAAGGTTCCAATATGGCATCAATTGCTAATTAAGCCATAATTCTTTTTTATTTTATGAAAATGATTTTTTAGATTAGTAAGTTCTTTAATGAACTTGATGTAGCTCTATTAATAGTCATTGGATATAATATGAACTTACGAACATAGTTAAATGATCAATATAAAATTTATCACCTTAAAGTGATTAAGGAATATCTTATGTTGTTTTCGATTAGTATTGATTCGAGAAATTATTGACTACGAAGGAATGATACTTTCAAAATAGTTTTCAAATTTTATTAATAAAATCAATTACTAATGATAAAACGACTATCATGATTGGACTCAAATAGAGTAGATAATAATTCCATGAATATTATGTGATGGAAATATTGAATTATACAGAAAATTTATGCACGAAAAGTTTACTCAAAATTACTTTGACATTCCTAATATTTGGACAGTCATGACGTGTTATTAGACATCAATCTTAATCTATGGATATAAATTATTTAATTAGAGAGTTTAAGATAAATTAAAGGAGTTTAATTTATCTAATATTAAATACGATTTAAGGTTATAAACTATATCCATTGTTAAAATATTTAGAAACTTAATGGGTTACACATAAAGAACGATTAATTGGAGCAAAGGTAATTTAAGTTCGACTTTATTGTAAAGTTTTAGAAATTTTATAATTAAATATGAGATAGTTAATAAATAAGGACAATATAAGATATTATATATTATTTGAGCCCAATTCATATCCAATTAAAATTAATTGTGATTTTAATTGAAATTAGAACTATATTCAATTAAAATACTAAAAGTCCAAACCTTATTATAAATAGGTGTAAGCTCTCAAAAATTAACACTTCTTGCATACCTCTCCTCACACCACTTATAGAGTTCTCTAAACTTGTTTGTATAAATACCATTAAAGGTTGAACAAATATGTAGTTACAATAGTTGCAATGAACTAATTTTAGAAACGTTCGATAGAAGCTTCTAGAAAAAAGATCAATCTACACAATGAGGTGCATTTTTAATTTATATTTTATTATAATTATGCATCAATCATATTATAAAATTTAAAGTAACGTTGACTTTTGGGAAAGTTAAAAAAAAAATTCCTCTTATTTTGCTATAAGCGGGATCGAATCTTATCATAATTTCTTACCAAAATACTTGTTCATATCATGGTTACACAGTATTACTAAATAAAATAGTAATGGTATGCATTGTTGACTAATGGTATGTTGGAATTAGTTAATTTTGTGCTCATTGCCAACCAAACTATTAAAAAACTTAATAGTCTTTTAAGTTAAAAAATGATTTTTTATAAAATTAACCAAAAAAAACTTTTTGTTTAAATTTAACTCAAACCAATTATCATTCAGATATATTCTTAAGCTTACTTAATCTTATTTATAATATTACAAATTTAACCTTGCTTAAATAATAAATATAATCCAAATATTAAGGTTATTAAGGAGAACATCTTTTTTTAAATATTCCATTCAACTTTTCTCTCATTGCTTTTTATAAAACCTTTATTTTCTTTTGATAAGATTAAAAAAAACTATTTACAATATTATCATTTATTTTTTTGATACAAAGGGAAATCAAAAACCAAAAAACAAACTAATTATTGCAGTGCCCTGCGGTACACTGCTCCTTGCATGTCGCTGTGGATGAGCTCTTGGACTGACACAGGAGGCTCTTGAAATATATGTGTGCTTGGGGTGGCCAGAGCTGCGAGAGCGGCCAGGTGATGGGCGCACTGATTTCCTTCCCTGTACACGTGTTGAAGCTGTACCTCCCAAGTATGCTGGAGAAGTCCCTGAGTACCTGCCAATAAAAAATTATTACCATCAATCTCGATATTAGAGCCGGAGAGGATGTTAATGACTTCCAAATAGTCCATTTCTACGATAAGTCTGCGATACCCAAGGGACCAAGCTAAATTGAGGCCCAACTGGACTCCCCATAGTTCAGCCATTAGGGGTGAGCTGCTGCCAATGTGTTGTGTAAATCCTCCGCAGCACTTTCCATGCCAATCACGAATTATGCCCCCTGCAGAAGCGGTTTGCGACCCTTGTTTAACCGCTCCATCCGTGCTGAGCTTAACCCAGTCCGTCGACGGTTTGGTCCCACCCACTAGACTGCCCACTGGAAAGCCTGGGTGTAAAAACACATAATTTTTCACTACCCGTACCCTGACTATCCGTGCCACATAGTCCATAACCACCCTAGTACCATCTTCCGGCCAACCAAAATTCTCTTCAAAAAGGCTTTTGTTGCGCCAGTTCCAAAGCATCCAGCAGGTGACTCCAAAAATAGTAGTCCTGTCCCCTCCCAATACTTGTGAATGCTTCGTGAGGTTAGATTTTATCCATACCCTTTCGTTCTGGAAGAAGAATTCCGTATACACCACCTCTGTTGGAAATTGTCTCTAGAATGTTTGCACCTTCGCACAGTCGCGGATGACATGGAGGGTGGACTGTTCCTACCTGCATATATGACAGCTGCTATCCATTATAATGTGTCTGGCCACTCGATGTTGGTTGGTCAGGAGTTTGTTCTTTGTCATTAACTAGAGAAAAGTGCGAATTTGCTGGGGCCCCGCCCATTTCCATATTAAGTCCTAGAGACCAGTAGAACCAATTGTGGTGTGCCTTTCAATAAATTCGTAGGTGGATGCCACCGTAAATCGCCCATTTGTAGTAGGGCCCCATCCCATGGTATCTTCTCTTGTAGGTTCTGCATTACGGGGTAACTCAGCTAGTGTAACATCCCGCCCCCATATAAAGGGTTAAGACCCGAAATTTAGTACCAGTGAGCTTAAAGAGAAACTAAGACAATGCATTTTCTTGTTCATGCATCATGTTAGCATATGTGCACTTGAATATG
>JANITX010000005.1:12624308-12636012 GCA_027564395.1 Erythroxylum ulei
CATCACTTAACAGTAAAATAAAGTTTACCCTTTTTATTTTTACCCAAAACAATTTGGGTGTTTTACCCCCCCCCCCCCCTTTTATTTTTTCTCTTTTCTTAGTTTCATTTATTTCGAACAACAATTAAAATAAAACTCATATAACTAGTATTTGGGATTTGGGAGATACACAACATCTACATCATATAAGATTTTTATTAATTCATTTAATTTTGTATTAGGATGTAAAGGGTCCTTAGATTATTGCTTTTAATTTTCCAAATGATGAGCGTATAGTCAAAGAACGAGGAACTTCAATGGTCATGCTTAAGAATCTTCAAGATGCAAAGTATGTTTTGAATTCTGTCTCTGATTGTGCAATCTCAGTTTTAAGTTTATAATGTCAAACTGTAGTATGTTCGTTGTTAGTGTTTGAAAATGTTTCAAATGCCTGATATGCATGTCTTAAACAAATTCAAGCATATCCTTCAGCCTATAGCTAATCTATGTGTTGCCAAGGAACAAAAGGAACTTGTAGAATTCGAAACTTACTTTATACATACCATTTTCCACGAATGCTGCCATGGCATTGGGCCTCACAGTATAACACTTCCGGATGGAACAACTTCTACAGTAAGAAATGTAAGTTACATTGTTCTTCAATAGATTGCGATTTTTATTTGTATAGTGTATACCATTTGATTAAATATATGCAACATAAAATAATAACTTAAATGTTGTAGTTCTTTAATCATTGGTCTGGTGAGGCTCTAAAAACCATGTGACATATCTTTTCTTCCGTGTATCTAAGATCATCATACAAGTAACAATTTCCTGTACACTAAAGTTTTGCTTTGCTTCGTAACTACTGGAATTGTATATTTAAGATATCATTGTCTCAGAGCATTAAGCACCTAGATCTGCATGGCTTTCCTCAATATATTTGATAGGAGCTGCAAGAACTGCACTCAGCTCTCAAGGAAGCAAAGGTTGATATAGTTGGTCTTTGGGCGCTCAAGTTTCTAATTATCTAGGTCGGTAGCTAATGGCAATAGGGCCTAGTTTTCATAAGATGTTATTAGTAAATGTTCTTTGTAGATGTTTCATATGGTCTAATTATAAACTTGAGATTTACAATGAGAAAGTATCAGTTATTTTTTACAATGGAGGTTTTTAGGGTCTTATTCATAAGAATATGGAAAAGGCTATGTATGTTTCTTTCCTAGCCGATTGCTTCCGCGACACTAGATTTGGTTTACAAGAAGCTCCTAGGTGAGATCATCCTCCTTCCTTCTTCAGTTAAGTTATATATGTTGCAATAGAATATCTATTATATTTCTACTATTGTTTTGCCTGTTCTCAGTATAGGACAAGCATTGCAGTTTAACTAGTAGTCCCGGCCCTGGGCAGGTAGGGCACCTACCCCAGGGCCCATCTTTAATGAGGGCCCCTCTCAATCTTATTCCTGTAGTTCCATAATTTCATTTATTTGAATAGTATAAACAATTTTTTACATCTCTCTTGTTGTGGGATGCTCAATCTCTTTTTTATATTTTTGGCATCTCTTGTAATGGGGCCACTCTCAATCTCTTCAACATTTTACCAATCTCATTTAATGTTAACTGATCTTTTTGACTGTTTTTTTTAGCTTCTATGTTCAAAGTTAACATTAACTTTCTAAATTACTGTTAACTTCTTGTGTTTATAAATTCTTTCGAAGTATTTAGGTATATTTCTTACACTCAATTTTTCTATTTCCATCAATATATGAATCTAAAATACTCAACTTAAAAATTAGCAGTAAAAGAGTTTTCACATTTTTAACTTCTTAATTCAAAGTGATAATTTAAAGGTAAAATCTCTAACTTTTTATGCATTTTTAGCTTAGTAAATATTTGAATATCTGAGTGATAATTCATTGCAATATTTATGGTTCATCTATTTGAAACTCTTTTTTTAGCATAATAAATCTCTAAATTTATTATATATAAAATTGAACTTTATTTAATTTACATTTTAGCACTCTCTAGGTCCTTGAATAAATTACACTAAAAGAATAACTCACTTCGAAAAATATATAATTAAATAAATTAGTTATTTACTTTGTTATTTTAGTTATTGTATACTAAAAAAGTATTATTTATTTGTATATTATTATTTAAATGCTACAAAATATATACTTTTTATTTTATTTATATTTATTTAAACTAACATAATATTAAATTTACTTAAAATTTTAGTAAAATATAATAAAAATTATTTGAATATGTGGATTTATATATTGAGTCACATATTAAATTTTAAGAGCAAAAATATGCTTTTAAAGTTTACATATTTATATAGGGATGACAATGGGTCAACCCCTCCAATTTTTTAAAGGGACTTTTTTAAATTAAAAATATAAAATATTGTTTTTTTATTAGATCCGAGCCTAGGCTACCCAGGCTCAGGCTTGCCCGAGACTCAATTCTTTTAAACAAAACGATCAGTCTGAGCTTAAGTCTGACCTATAGGTCAATTCATTTAAAACAACTAAATTTGAGCTCATGGGTCAGTCATTGTCATTCTTATATTTATATATTGTCTATTTAACAAGGCCCGTTTTTTTATCTCGCTCAGAGCCTATAAAACGTTAGGAAGCCCGGTTAACTAGTTATATGAGAAAGAAGGCTTTGTTTTGCTTCCTGACCAGACAGTTTCTGTTAATTTTGACAAGGTATATATACTTGGTCCAGATTCCACCTTTTATATATTCTTTAAAGCTACTGTTGATACCAAAATTTGTTCTTGGTTCTGTCTGAATCTGCTGGGGCTGGACGTCGTTGCTTGGATCCATAAGATTGGTTTACTTTGGCTGAAGAATTCCTGCAAAACAATAAAGGCGCACCGGGGGTTGACTGCCGGTAGGCCCCTCTGACGCTCAAGTTAGTCTTTTTTTGGGGTTTTGGCGGCTAGTGAATAAAGAATACTAGGATTCTTAGAAATCATACCTTTTCCATGATGAAGCTACATCTTATATACCCGGAATACCTGTTAGGTTTAGATCTTTACGTATGCATGAGAGATTACCACCTACGAATGGGCCGTCGATGCATGAGCCTGGGCCTAGCACACTTCAATCTGAGCTTGGGCCTAGCACGACCGATTAGACCATAATTAAAAAAAAACCGTCATTTACTATGACCGAATTCTCGTTTTTGTTCGAACTCAGGAGAGGTGGTGAGGCAATATGGGCGGTTTTGTCTTTTAAACTATTAGTAAAAGCGAAACGTAGACTGGCCGTCACCATGTCTCGCTGATAAAATGGCTCCCGTCAACCACGCCTGAGGATTTTTGATGGCGTCACGAAGGTTCGTGGGTCCCACTTCCTTCCCATCAGCTCGTTTACTTGCTCGCAAGTCGTCTCCTCGTCGGTCCTATTGTTTGCTTAATCTTCTTCGTCTCTTCTCCGCCATGACGTGAAAACAGAAGATCACAAAGCCAACAAATACAAGACTCCCTCACGTCTCTCTTTCTCTAAGAAGAAAAACGACGTCATTCTACGACGATGAACGAGTTCGTTGTGGCCGTTACCAGGAGTTGCTTCACTCTTTCTTTTCCTTTTGCTCTGCTCATCATTTGGTTGACCGTTACTGATGTCTCCGCCAATAACGGCGTTTTCAGCGTCAAGTACAAGTACGCTGGTCAGTCAAAGTCTTTAACGGACCTCAAGGCGCACGATGATCGTCGTCAGCTCCGAATTCTTGCTGGCATCGATCTTCCTCTCGGAGGCACCGGTCGTCCTGACGGCGTCGGGTTTGTCTTGTCCTCTCTTTGAGTAAACTACTCAAATATTTGTGATTGAGTGAATTTGATAGTTTTATGTTTCATTAAGCTCCGTGTCAACCTAGTTAATGGTTGTTGTGAGTGATTAATTTGCGTTTGATTTTTGACAATTATACATGAATTTTGTTTTTCAAAAAATTGAAGAAAGAAAAGAAGAAAACATTATTTCGTAGGGTGAAAAACAAAAATTAAGCTTATAGCGATATTAAGCCTCCGTGTGAGCTTATGACATATAGTTATTTCAAAGTCAATGCTTCTGGTGAGTGCTTAATTTGTGCCTAGTTTACTTGTTTCAATCTTTATGTTCTGTATCCTTAGTTTTGACAATTCTACTGTTTTATCGACAAATTGAAGAAAGAAAATAATTATATTGTTTTGGTTCATTTATAGTAACACGGCCATGCATTTGTTTCTCTCTGATTTCGAATGTTTAGGCTTTATTATGCTAGAATTGGGATTGGAACACCTTCCAAGGACTACTATGTACAGGTGGATACAGGAAGTGACATTATGTGGGTCAATTGCATTCAGTGTGTAGAGTGTCCCAGAACAAGCTCCCTTGGTGTAAGCCACCAAATTCATGATGTGTTAGTTTGATTGTTACCTTTCCCCTTTTTGCATCTGTGGAATTTATATTTCAGGCTTGCTGTTCTATTCTTACTCTGTTTTTTCTTGTTCTCTTTACAGAAATTTCTGTTTAAAAATCGTGTATTGTTCGTAACAGATAGATCTTACTCTATACAATATAAACGAGTCAAGCACTGGAAAGTTGGTTCCTTGTTATGAGCAGTTCTGCTATGAGGTAAATGGTCGCGCTTTATCAAGCTGCGCAGCTAATATGTCTTGTCCATATTTGGAGATATACGGAGATGGGAGCTCTACCGCAGGTTATTTTGTGAGGGATTTTGTTCAATATGATTCAGTCTCAGGAGACCTCCAAACAACAGCAACAAATGGGAGCATAATGTTTGGGTAAGTTAATATTGAACTATCGGACGAGTTAAGCTTATACTACCAACCCTGAACTTGGCTCCTTTTTGCTCAACGTTGGTCATATTTTCTGATGTTATATGGTAGATATGCTGAAACAAGTGGTGATGTTAACTAGATAGGTTACGCCAAATATATCAACTCATATATATGCATCTGTTCATCTTTATGTTTATTAACGCTGACACAGTGGTTCTGATGCTTTCTTATTGTAGTTGTGGTGCTAGACAATCAGGGGATTTAGCGGCATCTAATGAAGAGGCACTTGATGGGATACTTGGTTTTGGAAAAGCAAATTCATCATTGATTTCACAACTTGCTGCAACTGGAAATGTAAAAAAGATATTTGCACACTGCTTAGATGGCACAAATGGAGGTGGTATCTTTGCTATTGGCCATGTTGTACAACCACAAGTTAACATGACACCGTTGACATCAAATGAGTATGGTCTCTTTTTACTTCAAATCTTTTTTTAGAATAGTTCCGATGGGTTTAAAACCATGTATAAAAAAGTTTTAGTTGGGATTGTTTGTAATTATGACTCTTATGTCCTTAGAGCTGCAACAAAAACTTGCAGTTTCCCAAACGACAATTTTCACCACTCAATCTACTAAGGGGTTCATACCATTTGTAAAGTACCATAATAAAGCTTTACTCATCCAGTGGACTTAGAACCACAAGGTCTAAAAGGAAATAGTTTTTAGTTATTAATGGTTCCTATAAACAACTATGAATGCAAAAATTTCTAACATAAGATATCACGTTGAAATGTAGGCATTTGGTTTCCAACTGCTTTTTGCTTTCTTGCTACTGTATATTCTATTTTGTGTGTCTGAGTGAATTTGAGATGAGTCCGTACTTCTTTTTTAATTGCAAAGAGAAACCAATTGGCTTCTGATATGATATTAATTGCTGGTTATTATCAAATTCGGGAAATATAATAACTCCATTATTAGTTTTGTGTTTCTTTACACTTTAGGATTGTGAAGTTAAGCTTGATCTTGTGGTCCTTTGGATCAGTCTGGTAATTGAGGTTAACTTCTGTTCACATTTAAGTTGGTTATTTTAACTACACCTCTCTTGACTCCCTCTTTTCCGCACAAAGCGATGACCTTCTTGTCCATTGCACAAATGCTTCTTGATTTAATGGCAAATTCTAGTGCTATTTAAATTAACCTTTATTTGGTTTGATTTCAGGACAATTGTTATTTTCCTTAATTTTGTGCCTTATTGCTGAGTTTTGACAGAAAGTAGTGTGTTTAACTGAAAATTGAAATGAAAAAGCAAATTTGTTATATTGCTGCAATGTGTACAGGTATTCCACTTTGCATATATAGCGGTACATAAGGCATATAAACTAGGAAATTATAATTAGGAAACTACAGTTATAAATCTTCCTAAACTCCTTGATTAAAGCCTTAAATCCCTATATTTACAGTGTAGATCTACAAACCCAGAGTATTCTAAAAAGAATACTTCCCTAGAATAAGTCTAGAATATTCTAAAATGATATTTTTTCCTAATCTGACATGAACCAACGAATTTGAGGATGATTTTATAGCCTACAAAAATTCATACATGGGTTTCCAGTGTATCATGTTTTGTTTCTTTTTTCTTTTACCTGTGACTGATTGTTGGATTTCTCTACTAAACTTTTGCTATGGGTTTTATGCATTTTTTTTACCTTCAATTCGCTGATGATGTTATTCTTTTTGCGTTGGGTATTGCCTATGATTTAATTTAATAGCTTAGTGTCTTCTAATCAATCCCAGTTATGCTAGATTTATGTAGCAAAGTTAACATTTGAAGCTATGTATCAATTGTAAAATTTTAGGCCGCATTACAACGTCAATATGACAGTGGTACAAGTTGGTTATGATTTGATAAGTCTTCCACCAGATATATCTGAGACAGGGGATGTAAGGGGGGCAATAATTGACAGTGGTACAACCTTGGCCTATCTTCCAGAATCAGTTTATATGCCATTAGTAAGCAAGGTATGGTAAGTCCATTTTCTTTATTTCAGATTCTACTTGTGAGTTCCTAACTTATGTATTTCGTATCTCTCTTAGATCGTCTCACAGCAACCTGATCTACAAATTCAAACTGTTCATGATGAGTATACATGTTTTCAGTATTCTGGAAGGTATGACATACAGTACATTATATGGCTTTGGAACTTTCATTTTGTGTTACCAATCTTTAATTTTTAAATGAAACTTGAAAATTGTTTTGTGTTTACCTTTTAAGACGTCATTTCATAGGGATAATTACTATCTCCTTTTGAATATTATGTTTATGATAGATTCAGTAAGTGTCAATATTTGACTATCGTGAAATACCAAAGTCATTTACTAGAATTATGTAACTTGTGTCAAGTGCTAATCTTGAGTGCATGTTTGAAGATGTTTCATGTGTTAAATTCCTTTACATTTAGAATTGATCTTGGTGACTATGTTATTGGTTGCCTCCAATTTAGGTCACTTTTGTGGGTAATCCACATTTGCTTAAATTTTAATGCAACCGGTGAGAATATAACATAGGAGATTCCTGGTACTATTCTGGTATGAACTGAGAAAAGCCATTTGTTTTAACTGCAAAAGTTGGACTCAACTGGCATTTATCAATCTTCAGAGTAAGGTGGTAACTATTTGAGATTCTTTGTCTACTTATCCATGCTAAGACTTAACTCATAAATGGCAGTTTGAGTCAGGATTATGATTTGTCATTATGGACTGGTTGTTCTTGAGCCTATATATGTCCCGATACTGGATGCATGATCAATAAACTGATTTTATCTTTATCTATCACAGAAATTACTGTTCCAACACAACTTACAAAGGCACGAAAAGTTATACTTAATATGTATGTTTGTATTAATTACAGTGTCGATGACGGGTTTCCAAATGTGACTTTCCACTTTGCAAATTCAGTATTCTTGAAGGTTTATCCCCATGATTATCTGTTCCCCTTTGTAAGTACACTCTGCAAAAGCTCATGAAGGTTTTTGCTTTTGGAGTTCTCTTTTCTTCCTTTCTCTTGAAATAGCTTCAGATTTCATGTCTTATGGTTGTATCTTATAACATGTGGCGTCTTATGTATAAGCATTTAGTCATATGGATGTCTTATTTTTATTGTCGTATAAGTCACCTAGTCTATTTGCCTTCAATATATTATAGATGTCTTATATTTCTAGTCATGTAAGTCCCTTTTCGCAGTCTTTTGTACTTATTTCACATGAATGGGCTCATTCACTGGACTTTTGCAGGAGGGTTTATGGTGCATTGGTTGGCAAAACAGTGGTATGCAGTCAAGGGACAGAAGAAACATGACCCTTTTGGGAGGTAATAGAAAATATTCACATTTCTACCTCTGATATGAGGTGCATGTAGAGTATAAAACATTAAATCTTTCACCTTTATATGTATTTGGTTTTGGACTTTCATATTCCTCTGACATATCTTCCTTCTACCACTTAGTCTTTCCCATACAAGTTGTTGATAGTCGTGATCCATGAAACAACAGACTGATTCTTACACTGTAACTTTGCTTGTATGCTCCTTACTACATTTTTGAACCTCAATGTTTAAGCCCTAGTCTACTGCAATTATCTATAGCCTTGTTTAGATTACTCAAATATCATCCAATATCCCTCAAGTGAGGTTGTTCTGACGAAAACAAGAAATCTTTTATTGCAAGAAGAGAACTATTGATTTGTATTTACCTCATATGTTGATGATTCCTCCATCAGCGGTCTTCTTACATGTTCTAATTCTTGTTTCCTGTACAGATTTGGTTCTTTCAAATAAGCTCGTCTTGTATGATCTTGAACAGCAGGCCATTGGATGGACTGAGTATGACTGTGAGTCTGAAGTTAATTTTCATCATTACTTCAAATGGTCTTTCTTGCTCTAAGACATTTCTTTGCAGTGAGCTTCTTATAGTTTCAAAACATATTCGGTGTTCTTTTCCATATTCTTAATATTAACATAAGCACAAGTGGCATTTGGTGCCCATAACATTTGATAGTTAGGATAGTGAGGAAGGAATTAAGTGGTCAGGTATAGCTTGTATTGGAAACAGTGGACTTCCACTTCTAGTATTAAAAGCCAGCTTTCTCAGCTTGTTCACTATAGCCTCTCCTATTTAAAAAGAAATCAATGGTTCTATACTTCACAGTAATACTTGTGGATACTGATTTATACCTACCTTGAATTGGACTGTAGCTCATAAAATGGTTAGGAATTAGTTGAAATCTATTAGGAGATGTAACTATCTTCACTAGTGTGAGTAGCGGCTCTTAAGGAAATACTTGTTGGAGGACTGGAAAAGGATATCTCTGAAAGGGGGAGATAATTAGAGAGTGTACCTTTTTCAAGTAAAAGGTGAAGACAGTTGGTGACGTGTTTGAGTCTTAGTATGTGATTTGTCTAAAACATTTTGACGATTATCTCCACTAGAGTTGGTGAGGTCAAGTGGAAAGCATAGGAAAAGAATGATACACTTGGAAAAGTTCTTGGTTTAGAGTTGGTTGGAGGATTTCTAATGCATAATTTCTTTGGTAGCCTCTTTATGCATAGGAGCTTAAACAAAGCATTTTTTTCCTTAGCAAAAGCCATCTTAAAGTGGAGAAAAAACTCTAGATATTGATGGTAAATGGGGAAACTGTAATCCGGGATTGTTTGTTGTGTTTTAAAAGTTCCGTCACTGAAAATGGTAGAGTTGTATTTATTCTCAAACTTCTATTTTTCCTTTTAAATTTCTAAAGCCATTGTTCAAACTTTAAACCAATAAGTCTGGTGGAGTGCATTTAAACTTGAAGTTTCAAAGCAAAACCGTGGCTGGGTGGTTAAAGAGTCTATTGGGTGCAGCAAGGCAATCCTTTGAACTGGTTTACATAGCTTTTATGTAGCTTATATATCTCGTTTCTCTATGCTAACCTTTCTATTTTTAACTTTCAGGCTCTTCAAGCATCAAAGTGAAGGATGAAAAGACTGGAACGGTGCATTTAATAGGTTATCACTACCTTTCTTCTGGTCACAGTTTGAATATAGCATGCGCTTTTATGATGTTGTTGCTAATAAATACGATGCTGTGCAATTTTCATGTTGAATTCTGACATGGACACCTATAGAAAGAGTAAAAAATGAATACTAGATTAATTGTTGAAAGGAACAATAGATAGTGTGATTTGTGGAATAGATATCATATACTGAATTTTCAGTTTAGTTGTTATGTCTTCGTTCCACAGTAAGTTCTGAACCAGCCAGTACAGCGGCTTGGATGTACATAATATTTTCAATAGTTATAATTCTCATGTGCAATGTTATGGCCAGTAGTTTCTGTCGGCAGTTGTTGACCTGAGCAAGACTTCTAGTGGGCTGGCTGGGATTACAAAATCCTCTGTTTAAGCTTAAAACTGAGCGATGTCTCCAATTTGGAGGTTGTAGGTATGATATAAAGATAGAGAACACGAGACTAGATTCTTGTACATTATCGAATGAACCTCACAAATGAATTCAGAAGACATACTATTACGTCATAGAATAGTCGTATGTTACTTCCTGTGGTTTTCCTTTGTGCTGCTTTGGCCGTGCGTGTTTACTCATATTTGCTGTAATGGTATTTGCACCAATCTAACTTCGCAGTTGTCCTTTTTAATCGTTGACTTGTGTGGCCTTTAAAAGCTGGATGAAATTGCATAGAAGTCGACTGATGTCTATAGCTATCATTTTTTTTTCTTTTTTTGGAAATACATTAATCAGTCTTGTTGTAAGATTTGGCTCAATTGGTCAGAGGTATTATTCGGTAATCCCAAATTCAATGGACGAGAAGAACAAAGTTTTTGAGCTCCGGGGATGAATTTCTTGCTCCCTATAGTAGTCTTTTAACTTTTCGTCAGCCCCACTTACTACCAGTTTGTTAGTCCTAAGGATTTTAAAAGTGCACTGCTTTATCATAGTCTCAATTTTATTTGAAGAAATAAGACATCTTTTAAAAGTTATTTATTGATTTATTAAATCATTTATTAAATTTTGCAACTCTAAAATTTAAAATGTATTTGTAAATTTATTAATAAAAAACTAATGATTGAAAAATTCAATGGCCCAATCGTTGAAATTTTAAATTGATTAATTTTTTAATTTGATTTTTAACTTTTTAGCTGAGTCAATTTTTATAAATTTAAATTAATTAATTATTTTTTATTAATAATTTCTTTTTACTTAAAATTTAATTTTTAATGAATAAGGACTAAACTTTTATTCATATTTCAAAATTTTTACTTTTATTTAATTTTTAATTGATTTTATGACAGTTTAATGCTGATTGAATTTTTTAAACTTGATATCTTATCGATTTGATTTTTAAAATCAATTTAACTTCTAGTTCAATTTTTGACACGTTAATAAAAATAATTAATTAATTTATATTTTCCAAAGTTGCATCCACGTGTTTCTTTTCTAGCCACAAGAAGAAACGAAGTAACAAGACCATGGTTTTGAATTTTGTTTCGTATCGGCCAGCACCGGTGGTACGTACCGTATTAGTTGGAAAACGAAATGAAATAAAAGTTTTATGTATTAGGTGTAAATATCAGTCATATATTTGTTGGTACCGAAAATTTTAAAAAATATAGAGACTTATTTGCAAAATTTTTAATTTTTTTTTTAATTTTCCTTCCCTCCTGCCACCACCTCTTTCTTTTTTTCACAGTTTTTCAATTAGTTATTTATTTCAATTTTTATTATAATTTTTATTTTTAAATAAAATAAATATTTTTATTACTAATAATTATTACAAATTAAATAAAACTTTAAAATAAATTATTTAAATTTAAATTTATTTTAATATTTTATATAATATTTATTAATAAAGTATTAATAAAAATATTTTATTTTTTAAAATAAA
>JANITX010000005.1:12637397-12650134 GCA_027564395.1 Erythroxylum ulei
TCAATCCTATTATGCATGAACAGTCCTAAATCAGTCCGATCTATCTCATCCTATGCCAATTTTACTATTTTACCCTTCTAGTAAGGGGTGGGATGTTACAAGATTGACTTATATTATTGTTCCAATTACCTTAATTATGTCAATCCGTTATTTCATTGTGCTCTCTTAAATGATTATGTTCTGTTTACTTTCTATGTGTGAATTTTTACACGGCTATTTTTTTATTAAATTGTATATGTTAAACTAATTTATTAAAATAAGTATTCATATTTTATTAATACTTATTTTATTAGGCACTAGTACATATTTAATATCCATTAAATATCAAACTTTTAACATTAATTCTCTTCTGACATATATGTGTACAAATACAAGAAACCATTCAATGACAGTCTTAGCAGGAAACACTTATTGATGAGACTCAGACGTATCTTGATGTTGTGGGTGGTAGGGACCGTCATGGAAGGATCTTAGGGCTAGGTTCATTTGCCAACACATATTATTCGCAATCCTTCACGTCCAGTACAACAGCATCTAGTAGATGGCCGCAAACTGATCACATCAATCGGCTTCAGACAACAGTGGACACATTGATAGACATCATAGCTCAGCTGAGACAAGAGATGGATGAGATGAAGGCGAGGGGTAGTACCTCAGAGCATCGACGGTCACCAGGACATTAGGATTGTTGTAATCATTTGCTTTAAATTACAAAGACTTATTATGTACACTGTAACGTTTTTATTATCAATTAAGATAATTTTAATTTTATATATTCAATCAACTTTCTGTTTAAAAAAATTAAATATATAAACAAATAAAATTATTATGCACAAATAATTCATAACTGTTGAAATTATGCATTTATCATAAGATCATGAAATAAAATTTGTTGTCAGGTTTTTTTATAAAAAACCTCTTACTTGTATTTACTGACGGAATGTATAAGACCGTCGCAAAATAACACTATATGTACAGATGGAAAACCTTAAACTATTAGTAAACTGTAAACATCTTTACCGGCAATTCTTTTTCTTTCGTCAATAATATTGAAAGTTTTACCGACCGCTCTTCTTTTGCTATTGGCAAATGTACTGACGGTAATAGCCTTTCGTCAGTAAAATTTACAGACGGTTACGCCTGTCCGTTCGTATAATTTACCGACGAAAGGACACATAAATTTTTTGTCATTAAATTTACCTATGGCTGTATTAATGACGCTATTGTCTGTCATTTTATTCCATCGGTATTTTTAATTACAGATGGAATACTTACGTTTATTGCCGTTTTTTCCGTCAGTAAACTACTTGTAGTGTTTACCAACTATGAATTGATCACTTACTTCTCTACTATGTAAAGTTAAAGTTGTATATCATCGCGCCTTTCCAAACTCAGCACTTTAGCGGAATTTTAACTGAGTGTTGACAATGAATTAATCACTTATAACATTGATATGACTAAGCTCAATTTTCATCCAAACTAGTGATAGTAATAAACATCTGCATATGTTTACATTTGACTTGTGAAAGCAAAAACAATTATGTAAAGTAATTTTACAATCTCATGGGCGGAGCGGATGGGGATTCAGTAGTTATACTTCTTGGCTGCCTAAAAAGCTAGGAGATGAGGGGGTGGATCTGTCCATGGCATAAGTTCTTTTCTGGTATAGGAATATATGTATTCATAAAATGCGCTTTTACACTTCAAGAATATTGGGAAATACTTCATAGTATTGAAAAAACCAGTTTTCAAAGAATACCTTCTACCAAGTTTTTGTGAGGAAAAAATATAATTCTGAATTATATAATGGTTTATATTAAAATATTTACAAGTGTACGGAAGTTTCTATTTAATATTTTTAATATTACATAATAATTTTCTAATTATTTTAAAACACTCAAGTAAATTAGCCGGTCATATCGGAATCAGATCTTCTGTTCCGATTATAATACTTTTATCATATTCTATTAAATCTCATGCACACATTTATGTAAACCCTGCATAAATATGTGAATAAGATTTAATAAAACAGAGTTGGAATAGAATAACTGGAAGGGCCTAGTCATATCGGACCGTGGCTTTGTTCCTTTGGCGTCATTTTCTACCCCTAAGTGCCAGTCATGCAACATTCTGGCAAAGATACCCCGAAGATATTGCATATCAAAGGAATAAGAGTTGAAGAATTTGTTACACATTACTTTATTTTTGGTATGTGAAGCTGCTATACTTGTTCATGAGCCAACACTTGTCACTTTCCAGGCGATGCATGCATGGCTCCTGCATTTTCGGAGTTGAAGAAAGGCAACCGGCACAATTGGCCAACTTAATTCCCATTACATGTATATACGTCTGTCAGGCCAATACCATTAACTTGGTCGAGACCACATATCCAAGAATCAAATCCATGCATACGTTAGGGACATATTCTTCGAAACGGCTGCTAACAGTTACGTTATTAATCTCCCTCTGTAGTTAATGTGCATTTTGGTATTTCCATGACATGGATGATGATGTATCTCACGTACTGCAGATAGATTCTTGCGATGACTTAATGACTGCGACTCTGCCTACTTCCATCGCTTATAAATATTACCAACTTCATATCCATAAGTAGGCAAGGAAGCATCTGTAGAGTTGGAGCTTGATTATTGGATAAATATTTTTCCTTTCTGATTCCGTTCTGCCGAAAGCTTGAAGTAACTTGATCAATATGCCAATGTGGGGTGAGCTGAGGAAGTCCACTAGAGAATTACGATGCCCTGAATCGGATTGTCTCTCTCGTCAGAATCATCAAGTCGCAAGTGAGAAATTGGGGGAGGAATGCTTCAATTGTGATGCTTGCGTGGAGGAAAATAAAGGGTACAAGTGCACTTGCAGCATTAAAGATCAGAAGAACATATCACATGGCTTGGATGATCGGGCTAATAGCTCCTTTGCTCACTCTGTCATCAACATGATTGCGATGCTCCTAGGTAACAACACAACGCAAGATTTTGTTTAAAGTCAAACTTATCATGTTGATCAAGTTTCATGACTCGTTTATTGCAGGACTTGGTCAGCTATCAACACCATATGTTATAGAAAATGGAGGATGGGCTTCTGCCTTCTTGCTTTTTGGGTTGGGAGTAACATGCACATACACTTCTTATCTGCTAGGAAAGTGTCTGGAGAAAAATCCAAATTTAAGAAGCTACACTGACATTGGACATGATGCTTTTGGGAGAAAAGGAAAAATTCTGGCTGCAACATTCATCTACATGGAAATTTTCATGGCCCTTGTGTCCTATACCATCTCTCTTCATGATAATATTGGAATGGTATTTTCAGGGATGCAAATCAGGCTGCCGTGGTTAAAACTATCTACACCACAGATGCTAACTATGATAGCTGTGCTTATAACACTTCCGAGTTTGTGGTTAAGAGATTTATCTGCCATATCTTTCCTTTCATCAGGAGGGATTCTCATGTCAGCTGTCATCTTCACTTCTGTTGCATCCACTGCCATTTTTGGAGGTGTCAAAACTAATCATAGGATACCAGTAATTAACTTCCGCAAGATTCCTGCCATAACAGGCCTCTACATCTTCAGTTATACTGGTCATATTGTCTTTCCCGATTTGTACAAATCCATGAAAGATCCATCCAAGTTTGCCAAGGTACTAGTTCCTTATTAATTAAAACTGACGAATCTAATCGTAAGAACATACCTTGCCAAGGGTTTTACATTGTGGCTATAGAAATATAGTCGCAGTCGTTGCTAAAATTGTATCTGCATCAGTCTTAATCACCATAACATATATCAAGTTGTACTTCGCTTTATTTATAATAAAGGGATTCATGCCCACATAAGATTGATATGTTTTGCAGTTGAAAACGTGGAAACCATGTTAAGATGCTCCTAAGTTGGATTTGACTGCACAGCATGTACCAGAATCGATGCTCTAACAGCATCCTATTCTTCAAACATTTTATTCCATTACCAGGAAAGAATTTGAGATACATTTTATTCTTGCAGGTATCTATTGTCAGCTTTGCATCTGTCACTGCACTGTACACAGCTCTAGGCTTTCTGGGAGCTAAAATGTTTGGATCACAAGTCAATTCACAGATCACCCTTAGCCTGCCTCGCCATTTTATAGTCACAAAGATTGCATTATGGGCAACTGTGCTCGCACCAATGACCAAGTATGCCCTCGAATTCGCACCATTCGCAATCCATTTGGAGCATAGCCTTCCAAGTTCAATAAGCAGCAGGACTAAGATGATGATTCGCAGTACTGTTGGCTCCATTCTGCTGCTACTGATACTTGCTCTTGCACTTTCTGTACCGTATTTCCAGCACGTCCTTAGCCTGACAGGGTCTCTTGTGAGTGTCAGTACTTGTGTTATCATGCCTTGTGTCTTCTACACTAGGATCTCCTGGTCAAAGATATCAAGGCCTATTCTAATTCTGAACACAACCCTCGTAGCTTTTATTGCTTTTCTTGGAGCAGTTGGAACCGTATCTTCCTCGAAGTCACTTGTAAAGAGTATAGTTGGTCACTGAACTTGTCGAAATGATCAGCTCAGACTTGTCAGTTAATAAGAATTTGCATTCCAATCTGCTATAAATATACAAACAGAATAACTCAGTTCCGTCAGGTTCCTACCAAGCAAGGTAAGCATATAAGGAGGCCAACTTCTGGAGGGTCCTTTGCAGTTTTATCAAGTGTGTCGAGGATGCAAATATTACAGAGCCGTCATCTACAAAAATGGTTGTAACAATACAGATCAGGACTACGTGTGTAACAGGTCAAGGGTGACTAAGTCTTCTACGTTGGTTTTGGCTTTATAATCTATTTTGTTTCGTTTGCTCCCTTCTAATAGCTAGCTGCTAACTCTAATTTCAGAAATTCTGAAAGCTCTATCACTTGTAAAAGAAAATAAACTCAAGTCCAGAGATGGGAATCCTCCAGGAAACAAGGGTAAATAAATCTAATCCCAGAAACCATAAGAAACAAACACGAAATGAAAAAAACATGGAACACTGTTGTGCCTACCCATTTGTTTGGAAAAGTTTGTCTGAATCAACAAAAAAGAGGATGGGATGATGATCTTACAACTACAGGAGCACTCAGAAGTGTCTTCTGCTTCTAGTTACACGTCCTATGGCTGTGTTACAGCTACAAGCTATCTGATAAAAAGCAGAAGAAAACTTGTACTTGGCGCATCTATATATGCTCTTTCGCACACGATGTGCGTATTCGCACTGTTCAAAATTGCTACGCATAGAAAATTAACAGAAGCATGATTTCCATCTTATTGATCATGATCTTTGTTTCTCTTACTATAACGGACGCTACTTAACTTAATTAAGTACATCAGGGTTGTGCAAATTATTTCTTTTATATCTTAAACAGGTATAAAATTAGTCAAATGTCCACTACTTTATTCAAATTATTTAATCAAGCCTTTTATTTTAATTCTTGCTCAATCTAACCTCCGATTTAATGGAATAATAGGGGTCACAATTAACCCTAGGATGGCCCATTGCATTTAATCTTGAACCCGACCATGAATTTATTTGAAAATTTCAAACTTAGTTCAATCCAAAGCTTACAAATTCTTCGAAGTTCTAAAATTGAGTCAGGCCAAGTTTCGAACCGCCTAGGCCGATCATCTTGGGCCGGAACCCAATCCGACTCGTTGCCAAGCCCATGTCACAAGGTGATAAAGTGAGACGTTAGAAGTGATAAAGTGAGACGTTAGAAGTTTTCCAAATATTTTCCGTCAGGATATAATCTTGGTAGTTACAATTAACAGAGTAATTAAAAGATTTAAATGAGTCACTTAAGGATATCTGTTTCCTTTCTAAACTTGGAAACTGTTCTGAGAAAAAGAATAGTCCAAATCAAGTAAGGAATTGGGAATCCAGAAAACAAATCAAGTGAGGCTTATCAATTAGCCTTGGCTTATTTCTACAGTGTTTAGAAGAGGGGGACTGTATCATTTGCAAAAACTCTACAACAACGACAAATCATAGTTTTAAGATACACAGCTTAGAGTTGTGTACGGAATTCATGTCCTAATTGCATCAAACGATGAAGATTAGTGCAGATCAGAGATTTAGAACTAACAAGAATGATGGTTATGGACACATTAAATGCATTGACAGATTGGAAACAATATCAACATAAATTGCCTTCTGGTATTCTATCACCAATTCACCACTTATATACTATTTCCAACAAAATTAGGAGGAAAAAAAGATTGTTATTAACAGAAACCACAGGTGACCGTCCACTTAATGGCGCCACAAATGATTTGCAGACGTGTGATACTCTTTGCACCTAAAGTTCGAACAGATGACTGTTATACCTCTTCAGGCATTTGCAAGAGAAGCCTTTGGTGAAGAAGATGATTCCATGTCATAACTCCAGAGGTCTTTCAGCTCTCCTCTAATCAAACCCAAAATGACACACAATCCTGATATCATAGACACAGGCAAAAAAAACTCTATTAGCATATCAGGAGAGATGAATTCCATTAAGAGTTGATCATTACGAGTTTTTTGCTCATTACCTAGTGTACAAGGAACAAGATAGAGGAGAGCAGGTTGACCATACCCATTCATTAGATACAAGCCTAAGTAAGTGAAGAAAAGGCCTGAAAAGAGGAAAAACTTCTGTTAGCAGCCTCAGAAAGAATGACCCTTCCAACAGATATGAGTTGCCAAAAGCCTGATTGGAAGAGGATTGATATTTCATAATGTATGTTATTAGCACCAAAGATGAAGCAGCGTATGAAATAATGCCACATATCATAAATTTTGTTAAACCATAAGATTACAACTTATAAAGCAATAAAAACATTACTAGAGTAGAAACTGAGGCCAATCACTAAACATCTACAGTCCAATCATAAAATTCTCTCTCTCTATCTCTTGGTAGCAATCCTGTGCGAAATCTAGAAAAGGAATTCAATGTATGCCATTAGCCCCTATGATTAAGAAGCTTAGCCAATGAAGAAAAACAAGAAGGAACTAAGATAACAATGCACAAATTGTGTTTAAACGTTTCTCAACAACCACATTTTCCATGCTGTATCTGTTACACTACAGCAGGTCCATTGC
Organism: Erythroxylum ulei; assembly: GCA_027564395.1. Classification (NCBI taxonomy): domain Eukaryota; kingdom Viridiplantae; phylum Streptophyta; class Magnoliopsida; order Malpighiales; family Erythroxylaceae; genus Erythroxylum; species Erythroxylum ulei. The sequence continues at coordinate 12,644,509 of JANITX010000005.1, forward strand.
ATCAATCGTCTCAATTTCCTGTATGTGGCTTGTCAATTAGCTAGAAGGTTTCCACGGAGTGGTATTTGAGGACCAAGTAGAAAGATTTCTATGCAAGAACATCTAGCTGTAAGTTGACCGTAGAGGTAAGTCAAAAGAGACGAAGCATGTTTCAAGCATCTACAGTAAAGCACTAACTCGGAGAATCATGTGGTTTGAAAAAATTGCAGAGTCAAACATATGAAAATATCGGCATGGACATTTGAAGGAACAGAAGCAGGCAGGCTCGAGAAAGAAAGTAACAATAAGGCAATAAATTTCCTAAGGATAACTCAACTCCTAAATATGGCAATCAATCTTGTCCCCTAAACATCAGTTCAAAATCAAGCCAAGCACATAGAACATGAGAGCAAGTAAAGGCTGCACTAAGACCAAATTCTAGAGTCTAGACTCAATAAACCTGCATAAATATCTGACCCAAAAAGTATACAAAAACACCCATTGGCATATAAAGATTGAGGACAAGTGGACCGGAACCAGAAGCTACAAAGCAGTACCTACACAAAGGTCAAGAGCTTTCCCCCTCAGCCATAATGTGCTATGTGCTGACATCCGATTATGATTTCAAATAAACCTTTTCCATCTCAAAATGCAACACATGACATAGCACAGGTGTATCTTTGAACATTTCAATGTTTGAAAATAAATATGCTTACCAAATCCATAGCCAATTATCAACCAAAGAAAATATCCATTGGCCAAGCCCTTCCTGGTTTCTCTATCAAATCTGAGATAAGAAACAGAGAAACGTAAGCTATAATAACTATACATAAAATGTGACATTTGATAATGATAATAGCGTGCTAGCTTATACCATGAGAGAGAGAGAGAAAGAGAGACCAAGTTTGGAATATTAACAACACGACATCCATATGGTCAACAACAGTTTCTTCATATTATACAACTTTGTCAAGAAAAAAAGTGAACAGTAATTCTCCCAACAGATACAAGCTTTGAAAGGTTAAATCTTTCAATTTATGCAAAGAGTGACTACATTCACTGAAAATAATACCTGTAAGCAAATGATGTGAGCAAACCAGGGAAAAGAATGTCCCCAAATCCAATCATGTCATAACCACCCCAAGGGTCTGCCAATCGAGGAATTCTCAAAAGCATGGGAATGGATTCACCACCACTGTTGTCACCTCTAGCAACCTTTGAAGAATAAGAAAATAAAAGAAAAAAGTATGAATTCTAAAATGCTAAGAATAATATACCATTAGAAGAATAAAAAATACCATGACAAAGACATAGACAATAAGCTTTTATCAGAGTCGTCTAAATACACTGTATTTCAATAAATAAATGTTCTTGATACAGAGGAGAATTTTTTGAATTTTTTAGCCAACTAAAATTTAAAGAATGCTTCATTGATTATCAATTCTCATTCTCATGTTGTACGCAATGGCAGAAGTTCCCATACAGCTGGCATTACCTGAATCTATTAAGTTAGTGTCAAGAACACATAATCTGAATGTTGTTTCATACATTCGCGCACAATGTGAAGTAACAAACCGTCTTTGACCACACAGTAGAACAAAATGTGAAATATAAGATCACTACTTACAGCAATCATAACACTTTGATGGAATATCAACGGTGAAATAAAGACCCAAAAGATGTCATAGACAAATGCGCAGCAAAGAAGAACAGCAGCAACCTGAGTCATAATAAAATATAAGGAACTGAGAAGCATCAGATGTATCGTAAATGCATAAGCTAATCATAGCTTAGGTACCTTAATATTAGGGAGCCGAGCCACCTGTAAGACGGTTATCATCAAGCAAATACCCTGACAAAAACAAAGCCTTGTTTAAGGAAAGCACCAACATTTAGTTGTTGAAAATGTAGCATAGCTATGTCCAGGTAGTCAAATCCAAAAGCATGATATTGCACCAGACCTCAAGTAAATGGATGCAATATGTTTGGGAACTGCTGGATATGCTAGGAACAAAATTGCCAGTAACCCAAATTCTGCCGAACTTAGTTCAGGTTGCCATACAGACACCGTCAGTTTATATAGATAGCACCAAATCCAGTGCATTCCATTTCAAAAATGTGAAATGAAAGTAAGGCCTATATTTCACTCCATAGCCATCATTATACACAAAGGATTGGGGAAGGGATCTTAGAGATCTTGCACAACATCCATGTTTCACTAGAGTGCAATAAGATAAACAGGCTCATGTTTTTTCAACTTAAATCTTTTTAATTTTCCTAGGGGTCAAAAACTATGGGGAAGAATGAAGTCAGAAGAACAAATAAACAAACTAACTAATGTTCTTATATTTAAGGACACCACAACACATATCAACCAGATAAATCACAAATCTATAACTTGCCCTAGAGAACTAAAAACTTGTATGTCAAGCTCCCCTTATCCTTAAGGCCCTTTGGTTAAGAAATTGAAAGATGAATTGCTATAATTAGGGATTTGGTGCTTGTTCCACCCAGAATCCAGGACTCCCAGAAAACTAACATTCTAGGACTCCATCATAATCCAATCTTCTCTTTCAAGCAGAAGATAATCACCTTCCCAACAGTTGAAGAAAATTCCTAAAGTACAAATGTGCATATTGTTGATATCGAGACTCGAACGAAAGTTTTCTTGTGTAAGGGGATATCATATAAGGGTATTGTATGTTCACTACATAGTACATACAGGTAGGGCCTGTATGCATGTGTAAGTGCAGCAGCATAGAGCCTAAGTTTACTAGGGAACTCAGGGCACTTTTAAACATGGAAACCTCCATGGGTATTAGTTACCCAAAATTTGGAAAATCACAATCTCACTAACAAATCCATTATGTCCTTATCAAAACCAATGAAATATCAGATAGTAACCTCTAGAATTAGCTCATAAAGATGATACAAGCAAATCAACATAACAATGATAGAATGTCAGCTAGCCATTATCAGAAGTTTTAATGATGTTGCTTTTCTGTATCATTAGGCCTTACAAGCACACCAAGACCTCTCTTGTACACTCCACTCACCAACTCGCTACAGTTCTAGCATGCTGTAAATGCCCTCTGTCTAGGCACCATTATGATAAGCCATATATATATAGTTATACTGAGAGGGGGAAAGGGCATAGATAGTCACTTTCTTATTTTGGGGTCTCTGTAGAGATCATTAGAGGTTCACAGCTCCTCATAAGCGCTGTTGGGCTGTATCGGTGACATTTTCACTATTAATATACTTCTACAGATCTATCATTTTCTTCTCCATTGATCCTCTATTTTCCGTATTTGGTTGAATCTATAAAGAGTCTTATCATTTTGGTATCAGAGCAGTTCCGATTCTTCTAGTTGATGCCAAAAGCAAGGATGGAAAGTAGAATAGCTTTGATGGAAAAAGAAATCGCAGAAATTTTAGAGATCAAGAAACAAATGAACGAGATAAAAATGGAGTGGAATGTTTCATTCCTGGCGTTCACCCAACACATCGAAGACATGTTTAAGCAACAGTTGGGGGCGGGACATGGAGCTCAAGGTGAATCAAGCTCAGTGGCAGCCAAATCCGATAACCCCAACCCACCAGATTCTAACACCCACATGGGTCATCCACCATCTAACCCATTCACGGTAGACCCAAGCACAAATCTTGAAACTGACTCAACCCCTCAAACCAACCAACTGTGGAACAAGGATAGATTACCGAGGAAGCTGGAGTTACCGGTTTTTAATGGAGTCGATCTGGATGCATGGGTTTTTCTAGCGGAGCGATATTTTACACTGAACAGGTTAACGGAGGAGGAAAAAATTGAAGCTGCAGTAATTTGCTTCGAAGGGGAAGCCCAGGCTTGGCTGAGGTTTGAAGAGCGAACCACCTCCTTCACTACCTGGTATCAGCTGAAGACGCAGCTGCTTCAGCATTTCTTGGGACCAGCCTATGGGACCATATTGCATCGTTTGTTTGCATTAAGACAGATTGGGTCGGTTGCTGAATTTCAGGCACAATTCAAATTATTAGCAGCTTCGGTGGGCCAACTGGATGAGGATACACTATCTGCTATTTTTGTTAATGGGTTGTCAGAACAAGTGAGGGCTGAACTCCTCTTATTGAGTCCGAAAGACTTCACGGAAACCATGGAGGTGGCCACCCGAATTGAAGCGAAGAATGGTCTGCTGCTCCAAAATCACAACCCCAAAGGGCTCCCTTCATATCCAACCAAAACCGAGTTCAAAACAGTATCTTGGACCACTTCCAAGAACACAAACCCAAATTCACCCAATTCCCAAACCAACACCCACCCAGTTTCCAGCAATCGAAGCTCGGCCTCTTTAAACTCAACCATCCCAAATCAAAATACCAAAACCACCACCACTAATTCCAACACTCCAAGGACTCGATTCAAATGGTTGACAGCAGCTGAAGCTCAGGATAGGAAAGAGAAGGGCCTTTGTTATCGTTGTGATGAACGATGGCATATAGGGCACAAGTGCAGAAACCGCGAACTCCATGTGATCCTGGTAAGTGAGGAATCTGATTTGGGGGACGTGCAATTACCTTCTGATGACGATGAGTTAAATGCTTTGGAGGGGGTCGAGTTATCAATTAATTCGGTGGTGGGACTTTCGGAGCCACGTACACTGTGGTTGAAAGGACAAGTGAGGGAGGAAACGGTTGTGCTTCTAATCGACTGTGGAGCGACTCATAACTTCATCGCTCAGGCTTTGGTGAAGAAGTTAGGGATCCCGATTTATGATACAGCAAATTACAGGGTTGTTCTGGGGAATGGGCAACAAATGCGTGGTCATGGCATCTGCAAACAAGTGGTATTGGAAATGTAGGGTATGATGGTAGTAGAAGACTACCTTTCCATTCCGATGCAGAGTTCTGACTTGATTCTTGGGATTAAGTGGCTAGCAACGTTAGGCATCGCAAAGGCAGAATGGAAACGTTTGACAATGTCATTTGAACTGGAGGGACAACAGATTACACTCAGAGGGGACCCTAGCCTTTGTAAGTCGATGGTTTCATTAAAAACAATGCTAAAGGCGATCCAAGAGGAGAAGGAAGGGGTAATGGTGGAATTTTGTAATTTGGAAGTTGGAAACACGGGGGAAAATGGAATAGACGTGCTACCAGAGATGAAGGAAGTGTTAGGGGAATTTGCAGACGTCTTCCAGGCTGCTCACAACCTACCCCCATTCTGCGAGCATAACCACTCCATTTTACTTAAAGAAGGATCGGCACCGGTTAATGTGCGCTCGTATCATTATCCTCATATTCAGAAAAACGAGATTGAGAGACTGGTAGCAGAAATGCTTGAAGCAAGTATCATTAGACCAAGCGTGAGTCCATTCTCTAGTCCCGTACTGTTGGTAAAAAAGAAAGAAGGGAGTTGGTAGTTTTGTGTAGATTACCGAGCCCTCAACAAGGTAACCGTACCGGATCGTTTTCCAATCCCAAATATTGACGAGTTGCTGGATGAGTTACATGGGGCGAGAATATTCACGAAGCTGGACTTGAAGTCAGGGTATCACCAAATTCGCCTAGAGCCGCAAGATGTGCATAAAACGGCGTTCCGAACTCACGAGGGACATTACGAGTTTCTTGTGATGCCGTTTGGGCTCACAAA
>JANITX010000005.1:12725862-12742744 GCA_027564395.1 Erythroxylum ulei
GAGGCCACGATCCCTTCCATCAACTGGGAGGACTCAGCAGCACCCAAGGGCCGGTCCTGTAGGAGCCGGGGGTCGCAAACCATTTCAGTATGGGACAGAATGGTAACCACTAAATTCTTGCAAGAGGGTGTAGATTGGAGTCGAACGGGAGGGTCCTCAGTCGAGTGCGAGGGGGCGTCACGTCACCCCGAGCGGGCCCCCGACCTTCCCTACGTTGAGGGGCCGGCACGACAGATTTGCTTTTGGACCCGGAGTGAGCTCGCCGGGAAGATCGGGCAGTAGGGTCCGATAGACCCTTAAAGATGGGCTGTCCAATTTCAACTAAATGGGACACAACCTGCTTATGTCCAAAGCCCGAGGATTGAAAGACATGGGCTGGTTCTGACACAGCAGTGGTCACGTCGTCTGTGACATCATGTTGTGCCAATGCCTGAAACCGTGACTCGCCTCTCGTAGGTGTGACACTCGACTTTGCTAGGGGGGAAGTAACCGTTGGTCTTGAGCGAGGGACTCATGGGGATCCCGTTGGACGGTCTCCCTGAGTTGCCTCCCTGGAGGGCGCACCTCACCGAGCGTGGACCCCGTCCTATACAGAGCCCCCTCAGCGGGCATGCCCCGTGCCGACTGGCACAAGGGGTTGTCTTCTCTGACAGGAGGCGGCGGCACCACAACGTTACTGATCTCGGAAGCGTGCTTCAGGCAGGCTTCAAGAGCGTGGCCAAGCAACCCACATCCAAAGCAAACTGAGGGAAGACCCTCGTACTCGACTCGTAAGAGCTCATCATTTAAAAACATCTTGTTCTAGAAGTAAGTTATCTTTTATGCTCCTTCTACGTATGAATGTTCCTTGATTTAGGTTAATGACATTCTTTAACTTTTCTTTGAGCCTTGTTGTAATCATTTTTTTAGATAATCTTCTAGAGAACATTGCAGCAAGATATTGACCTATAACCATGTAGGGAGCTTAAGATTGGTTTTTCTAGGGATAAGGTACACATAGGTTTTGTTCATTTCCTTAAACATCCCACCATTTGAGAAAAATTCCAAAGTAGCTTTGGTTATCATATTACCTATCAAGTACTAAGACTTTTAAAGGAAGAAAGTATTTAGATTATCTAGCCTTAAAGTTCTGTTAGTTTGAACTTTAATTATTAAGCTTATTTCCTTTAGTTCTTGTTCCAAGAAGTACAATAATAGAAGAAACCATTGAAAACATATAATCATAGATTATTTGCTATTTTGGGGTAGTTCATGCCACTTATGTTCCATTCTATAATAATGAAACAAAATACCTTATGTCCTTTCTTCTTTGTTGCCTCTTTCTAACTTCCTTTTAGTTCTTACCATTATTGTATTTTTAGGTTCCTCTTCTTTTCTATGTTTCCTATAATGGTTCAATGGGCCAATGTCATTTTATTCACCTTTCTAACATATGTTGGAGGTATCATTCATTTCTTTCCTATAGCTCTAATTTGATTAATTATTCTCTATCAAGGCAAGAGATTCTCTATACCAACCAAAACATGTACTTGTTCTATCCACTCTTTCTAACGACTTATCTTTATAATGTCATCTGTAGTTACTAACGTTTATAATTTTATTTCTCCTCTTTTGAAGCAGAGTTATATTGTAGATCTCTTGGTATCTGACTATGTTTATATTGACTAAATATTGACCTCTCTTACTTAAAGAGGATATTGCTTTTCTTCTACCAAATTCATATGAGAATTATCATTAGTTAAACTCAATATTTTAGAACTTTTCCTATTGTGAATCTTTTGCCTGTAGGTTTCCGAGCACTTTCTTGTTTTTTTTTGCTAAATAAAAGGTTTCCATTAATTATAGGAAAGCATGATTTCTATCTACACTAATCCTTCATCCTCATATAGCCTTTTTTAATTTTAGTGCTTTATGTAATTCTTTAGTTATCTCAACTTTCAAGAAAATTCTATTATAACCTGCTCTACTTAAGCTAGTTGTATGCTCATCCAAGAAATTTAGTTTACCAACAGAGCTAACAAAGTAGCTCAATCTAATATTTACTAGTATTCAAGTAGAACATATGAAAGTTAACTTAAAGAATATACTTTTCATGCAACCTAAAAAATATACTTTTCATGCTTGTCAAGTGGCATCCTAAGCTTCCATCTCTGTATCAGAAGATGGTTTCTATATACATGTCAAGGAAACATTTCAATGATTTTTTAGATACACGATTCACTCCAGAATTTGAATATAAAAATTCCTTAATATTTAATGCCCTAATTTGCTCTAGTTAGCTTTTATCCATACTTGGACTTAGGAGAATGAGAGCCTTATGCGAATGAGATAGCCAATTAAAAAGGTATTCCATTTCATCAGGACGAATGCCCCCATTGCCTCCAAAAAATTTCATATAAAAATTTTATTATTTTAATTTTTGATCCCATAAAATAAAATAAAAAATTCCCCCATTAATAATTGGTGAAAAAAATTAATAATAAAAATTTTAGATATATTAAGATATCAAATAAAAATAAAATCTGAGCTCATCCTTTTTTATTAAGATTACTATTATTTAGGCCCATGATTTTTTTAAATGAAAGCCTACAAATAGAGAGATAAAAATCACATACTTAATTGACTTTTTTTATTAAGATTTTTTTTTAATCCTTTTGGCCCATCAAAGTAACAAGTAATTGCAATGTTATGAATACCGTACCAGACATGGTACCGGATTGAGCTCTGAAACGGAACTGTACCGGTACCGATCGGTACAGGGTACCGTTTCAGAAAATTTTTTAAATTTATAAAATAGTCTCTAAAATTTTTAAAAATTGCAAAATAGTTCATATTGATATATTATACAGTTGTACTATATACTTTACTAGTTTATTGTTTACATCAACCATGCTTTCAAAAATCTTAATAATAAATAATCATGATAATTAATTTGAAATAACAATAATTTTTAAATATTTTACATATAAATAATAACCACAATTTCCAATCCTAATAATTATACAACAATCATATATAAATAATATTTAATCTAATAAATAACATATAAATAATATTTAATCTAATATTTTAAAAACAAGATCGGAAATTAAGTTGATAAGATAAAAGATTTATTATAGAACTAACTAAAAATTAAATAATTTTAAAAATTTTAAAATATAATTAAAAATAGACTATCAACTAAAAATTAATTAATTTAAATAATTAATTATTTTATAAAACTAACTAATTAATTAATTAACTGATCAGAATTTAACAGTCAAGTTATTAAAATAAATCATACTAAAAATAAAAAACTCAATATAATCAAAATTTTATGATTAAATCTACCGAATTAATTATATTTTTAATTATTAACTTAATTAATTTACAAGACTTTGTTTTTTATGTATAGATATTTGTCTTTTTATCACTTCTTTTGCCTTTATAAGCAAACGGTACCTTAAATGCGTACTTTTAATTTATGTCGTGATATTCCATGCCTGAAAATATATAACCTGCCGATAAAAGTACTATGAACTAGTAAGTTGCCTAGTCGTTTCTCTTTTTTCGTTTCATGTAGAAAACTCCGTTTTCTCTTTCTATGGTGTTTTGTCCTCTGGACCTTGCTCACTCTCTCAAAGCTTGCGTTTTTGGGTAAATCGACAAGCGCCTTCCTCTCCTCGACAGATTTGCCGACAACATTCAAAACCCTTGGGTAAATTGACAATCGCCTTCATCTCTTCACCAGATCTGACGACGATGACCTCTTCGGGCGTGCAGTGTGCGGTGACTCAAAGACGGTGTGCGGTGGACGTCTTCGGGCGTGGACGATGGTTGAAGGCTGGAGGCGAGGTGAGGTTGGCCGGAGGCGCGACGATGGCAGGAGGGAGAGCAGACAGAAGAAGACGAAGAGAGAGGGAGAGTCGACAGTCAAGAGGGAAGAGAGGGTAGAGATAAAATTAGGTTTTAATTTTTTTGTTTGCAAAATGACCCTCCAATTTTTCATTTTACGAAATGGCCCCGGAATATTCCGGTATTGGCGGTACCGACCAGAATCGACCGGTACCGATCGAAATTCATTTCCGGTACCTATATGCCCGTTCCTGTACTTCAAGTACGATATTTGCTTTCACAAATATACTCCTGAAATATTACATTGGAATAAAATAATAATTATTAGTAAGCAACATGGGCAGCATTTTGTCAATAAAAAAATTAATTTAGCATATTTTTATTATGTTACTTATATTAAAATATAATATTTATTAGTTTAATATGATAGTAAATCAAGTATCTTATTAAATTTTTATTTAGTGTATGATAATATATATTTTGTTTATAATTGATAATTTTGTGATGATTTACATTATTGATTTTTACTTTTAATATACAAAATTATTTTTATCAAATTTACATATTATTGGTTATATCAAAAATTATAAATAAATATTTTACATGTATCTCTTTGAATTAATCAACAAAAGTGACAACAACAATAACATCTAGAAGGAATTCCGTTGATACTAAGTTTAGCAGTTTTGAAAATCCTTTTAAAAAAGTAATAAATTGACTCAGGTAAGGCAGCCTCCAGCTCTGGCCGGGTAGCCCCAAGCCTAGTTGAGCCTCGAGCCGAAGCTGGACCGGGAGAGTAGGCTCGGGCCTTAGTCTGGTCCATTGTTTAGCAATATTAGGTTCTTTTTGCACTGCTTGCAAGCTCACACTTGTCTCGATATGTGTCGGCATAAGGTCAATGACTGAAGGACATTCTAATAATTGTTAAACCGAGATTAAAATAAATAAATGGCGACACGAGATCCAATTATATTCACGATTATGTCATACCGACTTTGTTAAACCAATTTGCCCTTACACCGACACTGGTTGATGGACAAGAATGAGTTAATTACATATACTTATAGAGACGACGCCGTTAAATAATGTGATTATCTTTTGGATTAGTTACAGGGTGATGTCGAGGGTCAGAAATTTGCGAAATTTGATCATGCCTCGCCGGTTCACCTGATTTTGTTTGCCATGTGGCCCTATCTACATCTACCATAACGAGTCAATGCCTGTTTTCCTTAAATAAAGAACTTATTATAAGAATCTTTCAATTAATGCTACCCCCATGCTGATTTTTTCAATGTATGTAATTTGGATGGACGTATTCTAATTTGTAACCTTCCTATTTGAGAGAGTCATATGTTTAAAATAATTAATTGATACTCTATTTTATAAGTTTATATAAAGTATCAAAACCTCGAAAGGAGATAAAGATTTAAGAGTAACAAACCTAGGCCTCAAATCTCTATACAAGTAACTAAAGTCGTGCCATTTTTATAACTAAATTGCGAAGGAAAGTATACATAAAGTAAATTTTCTTCTCTATTTTAAATATATAGTAACTAACTTAAGGGGTGTGGTTGAGTAGCAAGGGACTCATCCACCCTTAACTAAAAATTAGGGGTTCGATCATTAGCTTTGGGTATGGAGCAGCTTTAAATCCTTAAGCCAACTATCCCATCCTGTGATGTGTCTTCCCATCAACGAGGGGATTAGTCACTAGATCCGCCGGTGGATATCCTGATCAAAGACCAAAAAAAAAAATAGTAACTATTTTACTTGTGCCCTAATAGGTTTGTTTCTAGATCCAAAACCAGTCTCACGTGTAGATAGCAAAAATGTGAGTGATGATTAAAAGAGTGACGATCCAAAACTACTCTAATACTAATTAAATTTTTTAAATTTTAAATTTCTTATCTTACTCATTTTTAAAATATTGATGAACTCAAATAAAAATGTTACCACAAACAAAAAGAAAATCCTATAGTAGAAGCTCGTTTCAAACATGGATATGTATAAAAATGTAACTATCCATGGTTGTTATTTATCAAAGAGGGATGACAATGGACAAGCCCGATGCTCCTTTGACTCAGCTTGGATCTAGGCACCATACCTAGCCCGACCTTTTTATGTCCAGATTTGGCTCGAGACATGATCAGGTTTGAGGCAGTGGGCAGGACCTAGACTCGGGCCATTTGGCATCCCTACTATCAAATGATAATTTTCGAGTAATGTTTAAATACATAAATTTTGAAATAAACATAATTTTAATGGATTTTTTGGAATATTATAAAGGGTTAATTACAAAAAAGCTCAAATTTTTGCCATTTTTCAAGTAAAATCCGAACTTAAAAACTAGCAATAAAATGCTCAAATTTTTATTTTTTTAATTCTAGCTCAAACTTCAAAAAGTGACAATAAAATATCTAAAATTTCAATTTTAACCCCACGTTATCTTTATTCTTCTGATGCTCTCTACAATTTATTTTCTGTTTGTTCTTTTAATACCCCAAATTACTATCGCATAACAACGTATTGCACTGGTAAACTCTTTGTTTTTAGTTCGTTCTCCTGATACTATTAGTGTGAGGGCATCAGAGTTGCATAATCTGAAAATCAAATGGTAAGAACGTCGAGAGAACAAACTAAAAACGAAAGAAAAAGCTGAAATCAAAGCGTAAGGTTGTTCGAGCTACATAATCTGATTCAGGTCATTTTAAACAATGACGTGATTTTAATTATGTGATTAAACGACGTCATTTCATTAATATTCGTTTGTTGTATTAATTTTGGCTGTCATGTATTAATGGTTAAAGTTTCTAAAACAAATAGCAAGTCATGTCAACAAACTCAACGGAAACATTAATATTAGGTTAGAATTAAAAAAAAAGTTTAAGCATTTTATTTGTTACTTTTTGAAGTTCAGATTAGAATTAAAAAAATTGAAAGTTTGGCCATTTTATTCCTACTTTTTAAAATTGAGATATAATTTAAAAATTAACAAAAAAAATTAATTATAATTTTTTTTAAAAAATTATAATTAACCTATTATAAATGATAGGTAGAGATTAGTAGGCTGACAGGATTCACGGTTAAGAGTTGTAGGTAGGTAGCTAGCTAGAATCCTAAAAATGACGTGTTCTCTATGGACATATTGAAAGGCGTGAATTAGGTATGTGTCTACTCTAGAACAGGAGTCCTGAATGTTCAGAAATGAACCCTACATTCCATTCTCTAATCTTTTAGTCCGTAGGAATTTGTCTTCACTGACCAAGTGGCCGTTTAAACTTCAGCCTGCAACTAACCCCCCTTACATAGAACATTGGTTTCATCTTTTTAAGATTATTTTTTTGCATCTCATCAATAATTTGTCATACACAATTTGATTTAGCCAAAGCTGAATTTGGCTAAGGGATAGAGAGGAAAATGCAAAATCCGAATATAGTAAATGGAACTATAGTTTTAGGCCAACATGAATGTGTTGCCTGGTATAGTTTTAGCCTAGGTAACGAGAGACCAAGCCCTTATGCTTCTGATGTTCCAAGAGGGTGATTTAGAATGGAAAGTACTTCCCAAATTGTTTAATCTTTCACAATTGAAAAACAAAATTTATCAATTTGGTAAGTGTTCTTGAAAGAACTAAGCAAGTAGGTCTCCAAAGTCCAAAGTCTAGACCAATCGATCGAGTCTCGCATTCATTAAGCCTAGTATTTTAACTAGTCCATGACGTTTTTTGCGTAGAAAACGTGGCAGATGACATTGATGTTTCAACTTATTGCTAAATATTGCAAGAAATAGTGAAAGGGGTTTGAATATTGACATAAGGCTTTCTTAAATGTAAAACCCTTTCCACTGTTTCTGCTCAATCTTATGACTCCATATGTTATTAACAACAACAATAACAATAGTATTCGATAAAAAACTCGTTAATACGAAATATGAAAAGGTCCACTAATATGTAGTCTTATTTTAATTAATAAAAGGATTGTTTTCAAATGAGTGACATAAAGAGAGGTTAATGTGTCACCATTGTATAGCAAATAGGTACAAATGACAATACCTACTGATGGAATAACTGGAGACTTAGCTCTTATTTATTTAGTTTTAAAAATAACCTTATCTTAATTTGTACATGAAGAGTCAATGAGAGAGATCTCTGGCTGCAATTAGTGAATGCCTCAGTAGATTTCATTGCATCAAGAGCCAAATCTCATCATGCCGTGGAGATTAACGACTTCTCGGCTTTCTTAGGTACCTTTTTATTAGTAATTCTGTCCATTTTAAAGCACCTAAATCGGATAAACAACAACAAAAATTCGATATAATTCTCATTAAATCCAAATTTACGGAGGTTTAGTATGTGTAACTTTATCTTTAACTAATAACAAAGCGGGTTGAAAAAGCACCTAATTAAAAATTAAAAATAAACTCATTATATCATTAAAATGTAAATGCTGTCAATCATTAAGGCATTTGATTAATATATTATTGAAAGTTCACATAAGAATAAGTAGCCAAGGACTTAGATTATTTAATGAGCCAATGACTGACATGCACATATTAAACTAGTGATGATAGAGATCTGGACCTTCTGATATATTTATATTTTAAGAATGCCCAATAATACGTCTTAATTAAGCATATTCGGATCTCGCTTTTGAAAAATGCTTCCACTTTTTAACAATTAATTAAAACTCTAATACTGTTTAAACATGTTAAATTATAAACATTTTATCTTACTGATTTAACCTTTTTAATGAACCAGGCTGAGTTAAGATAATTCGTGCTCAGCTCAATTCAGCCCGTGGCTCGGAAAACTTAAGCTAAAATTGACATTTTTACTTTTAATCCGATTTTTAAAATATTGAAAATTTCAGCAAGACGAGTCATGTATGTTTTATTCTAATTTAAAGTTAGTTCGTCTATAATCATCTAACCATCTAACAAGTATATTTAAGTACTTGTAACTTAAGTTCAAAATGTATATCTGACCTAAGTTCAAATATATTATTTAGTTTTAGTAAGTTGGTATCAACGACAACTCAAAAAGGGCTGTCGTGCACTTTGGAAAGTGACATATGCAGAATCAAAATTCAAACTAATTAATTAATTTTAACTTCAATTAATAAGTACAACCCTCTCCAACGTTCGTATCAATCCATCACACGTACGTAAAAAGGGTTTCCCAAGTCTAGATAAATCCTCTACTGATGATTCAAGCGTTGATTTATTTATAACGGTGATCGGTCATCACATTGAATTCTGAAGGAGTCGGTAACAAGAAATGGATTGTCTAACTAACAAGCAACCATTATTCTTGCTTAAGAGACTAGACACCTGTAGCCCATTTTACAATTTAGACTACTAATATAACACCAAAATTTAAGTTTCACGTAAAATAATTAATGAATGTTAGAAGCCACTAGGATCAATTCAACCCTTATTGTCAACACTTAACAATTTTGTTGATATTTTCTTTATAAAGGTGGACAACAATTAATTGTGTTTGATCGCTTAAGTTACGTAATTTGATCTGAATAAAAATAAATGTTTTAAAAACCAGACCGGTGATTGAACCGGAAAAGCAATTAATTCAAGGGTTAATGGTTCAACCAGAATTCAACTGTGGTTGAACCGACGATTAATAAATATATAAATTTTTATTTTATACATTATATATATAAGCTAATTTTTAAACATATTATTTAATTATTTATTTATCTAATGTAAACTTAAACCTTTAAATTTCAAAATATACAATTTAAAAAAAAATTCGCCAAACACAACACAAAATAAGATAACAAAGCTCACTAGTCATATTTCATCAAAAAGATTAAAAAAAGATCACTAGTCATAATATTTATTCAAGTTGAAATCATCAAAATCAAGACATTTTAAATAGACCAGCCGGTTCTTTCTTTCACCGGTTCAACGGTTTTTATCGGTCCTACCGTAAAATGAACAGGTCAATCACTCACAAAAAATACAGGCTAAACTGAACCGTTTCATGTCCCGGTTCACCAGTTCTCTAGTCCGACCGACCGGTTCGGTCCGGTTTTCAAAACACTGATAAAGATAATAAAGTGAGTAAATAAAAGATCTAAATTAATTGGTCAAATTTTATGAGAAAAACTAATCGAAGCTATATATAGAAGATTAAGATTGTCTATAACTATTACAGCAAATCTTGTGAACGTACGAATACTCTAATCTAGGCAGATGTTCTCGTATATAGAAAGATACAGAAAGGCTTTAACGTGGGGGGACGGGGAGCATGGGGTTAAAAGATCTTGATTGAGTCTGTCGTACAACGCTTGCCTAATAAGGAATACCTGATTGACGTGATTTGCAAGTTATTGCGTCAATCTGAAGATTTACCCAATGTGCATCTAAAGGATAGTGGCTGCAGGTTCCTCTGTTTCTAAAAAAAGTGTTGTGGTAAGCAACTCTTGTGAAAGTCTAAGTGAATTCGCACTTGTTTCGGCCTTGAAAAGTTCATTTGAAATTATGTAACCGAAATTAAGTATTTTCACATTTCTTCGTTATTTTCCTTTCACGTTCGATATGAGGTGCGTAACTAAAACTGATATTACGTGTTACAAATTTAACTTAGTTCGAAAATTTTAAACTTTAGGGATAAATGGTGAATTAATAGGTGCGAATGCGATTAGAGAGCATGGAAATTTAATTTAATTTTTGTGCTATAAATTATTATATTCCTATCAACAACATTACAGCAACTAGTCCTGTCACTTGCCTCCACGTAAAGCAACGCAGCTCCATCATCCCCTTGTCTCTTTCAGTTTGTTATTCTTGCAGACACAATCTACAATCATTGATCTTTAATGGTGGATTCCTTGGGTCAAAAGGTTGAGTCTCCAACCTCAAGAGCTCTTAGTCGCAGGCCCGATTATCGTTGAAGGATTGAATCACGGTTTGATTCGGGTCAGTCACCTAACAGAACGGTCACTTCATCTTGTTACCGATAATCGAACCTAAGACCTTAAACCAATTAACCCTACTAGATAGCTAATCCGGTTACCCGTGCGGGCTTAGTGGTGGATTCCTAAAATGGGTAGAAGTTGGCTCGACAACTCTAGCCTTGAATGACGTAAATTACTGTATTATTGTTTTTCTTGATAATGTGAGCAAAAGTGAGATAGAACATGTAGAACAAGCCACGCATTTCAGTTAGAGTTTGAATGCTTCCTACTGTGACCAGTTGTCAAACAATTACAGATTAGCGGGCAAACCACTATTACTAGTGCAGACTAGGCATGATTTAATGAGTCCAGATTTTTTGTCCAGTTTTATTCTGTTTTATTCTGTCTCATGAAATCTCAGATATTTGTTTTGCGAGTTTCATGCGAGACCTACATAAATAAATGACTGAGATTTATTAGACACAATAAAACACCATAATATTGGACAGAAGATCTAGACTCTAATTTTATACATTAAAAAAGAAGAAGAGGAGGAGGAAACATTGTGATCTAGCCGGGGACGGATGTACAATGCGAGCAAGTGGTGCACTCGTTGTCTCCAAAAATTTGTATATAAAAAATTATTATTTTAAGTTTTTATCTTATAAAAAAATTAAAATTTTACTCCCATTAATATTTTGTCCTCACTTAAAAAAATATTTTTATTTTGCCTCCGCTTAAAAAAATTTCTGAATCTGTCCCTGGATCTAACTATAATCAACATCTTTAATGAGATTTTGAATGCTTAACTATAGAAATTCTTGATATTTGTATCTGTAATAAAAGAAAAATTCACAGTTTATTATTACCTTTAAAATGTACATTGAATACTAATGATTAAAAAACTCAACCGAATTGGGTGAAAATTTTGAATCGTTTAATTTTTCAATTTGATTTTTAAATTTCTATTTTAATTTATTTTAATAACTCTTGTTGTTAAAAACCGATCAATTTATTAATTAATCGATCAATTTTTGTAAATTAATAAATTCTCATAACCTAAAATAAATAAATTAATTTTTATTTAATAATCTCATTTTTTATTAAACTTTCTTCGATGAGTAAGGAAAATCTCTTTCAATCATATTTTAAATTCTTTAATTTTATTTAGTCTAGTCGTTTTTAAAAATGGTTTAATATCGATTGAGTCTTTTAAACTTTAAATCTCTCGTCTTACCAATTTATTTTCTAATCCGATTTTTAAAACATTATTGAATACATAACAAATATAAACAACCATAGACCAACTGCAAGCACAAATATTTTAATTCAGGTTTGCTTACTTTTCAACTAATACAAATTAATTCATATAGACATCAAACTTCTATACAAAATAGAAGTTTCTATACACTAATAATATAAACTTGGCATAACATGAAAACAAAAAGCCTAATTAAATAATCATGTGCATTATTGCCTCACAAATTACAATAAGACATACATATTTTTCTCTTTACAAGATATTCAATTTTATCTTGTGTCTTAGCTATTTTTATCATATCCATGCAACTAACAATAATTAAAAAGTATTTGAAAATCATTTTTATATTAAAAAGTCTTCTCCTTACCTGAATTTAATTAAAGCCTTGAGATTTGTGAAGATTTTAAATTATCCAATTTTTTGTAAAATTTTCAATTTAGTAACTAAATTTTTAAAATTTTCAATTAAGTGATCAAGTTTTCATAACTTTAGCAACTTAGTTCAAAACATTACTTCTGTTTAGTATTTTGATGATTTAGTTAACTTAACATTCTAAAAGTATTAATTACTCAATCAAAAAATTTAAATACTGAATTAAAAACTTATAAAAAATTAGACACTTAAAAATTTATTAGTCTTATATTAAAAATTGAAGTCCATCAAAAATCTATATAATTATCTTCTTATAAATCCATCCAATTGGTTTATTTTTAGTTTCATATCGAAGATCATTGCATAAATTGGGAATTTTTTATCAATTAAGTATTCATTTCAGGTACCTTTACATCTTCAATTGCAACATGCATGTTCTACTACATTTTTTTCACCGTTTAAATAGTAACAACCAACAGTTCTATAATTGTGTTCTAGTACCAGTAATGAGTCGTCCATAATCATTGAAAAGGATTACACGCTCTCTCTCTCCAGTCCCTTTTTTCAATTAATGTCTTTCTCAGAAGAGAAATAATACACAGCATCCAAAGTTTCCGAAAGTCGAAAACTATCCCTTTGAAAGCTCTCCTATGATTACGACAGATGCCACTTGGACCTCTATGATCAAAGAAGACGGCTTGCTAGAGGCAAGACACGGACGAGAGCGTTGCCGGAAAGGAACATGTAGATGCACCTTTGCCTCTAAAATTCTCTTGATTTATATATATTAAGCCTTGCACTCAAAAGGTGGTGTCGCCCACCCAGCCGCCCCCACACCTCGGCCTGATTTATTGAGCCTAACTCTATAGGATGTGGCGATTAGGACAAGATTGTAACTAAACAAGTAGATATAGAATTATTGTAGGGTTCTTTGTCTTGATATGCTAGTCATATAGAAGGATAAAAGAAACATATAGAACAGCAGAAGAAACACAGGACTAGAGAGTTTTGTCTGGTTGATAATAAATCGGAACAGATTTTGGTGTAGAGGCGGCACAGCCTGCTCTAGGCCGCCTTGGAGCGTTTCAACATTAGTCAATCGATGTGGTCGCCAACTTCTAAGACAAAGGCTCCATTTGGCGGACTTTTCTACTCCACAAAACTTTACTCTTTGTTTTGTTTTCGCTTTCCTCATGTTATTATCATCCGGATTTATATCTCTTTTAATTAAAAATTTTAACATATAATTAAACATTTGTCTTATATATAATTAAAAGCACAATCTCTTTTTATTATATGTTAAAAATTTTAATTTTATTCAATTTTTAATCAATTTTATAACGATCTAATACCAGTTGAACCTTTTAACCTTTAAATCTTTTATCTTACAAATTGAACTTGTGGTTCGAATTTTAAAATATTGATAAAATAACTCAAATTCATTAGTTTTGAAGTGTTGGTTAAATCCATTTTTTATGTAAAAAGGTTAGATGTTATTAGTGTTTGAAACCCTTTGTCAATATTCATGATTTGATAGAATGTTGAATATTCTACAAGAAATTAAAGAAGTAGGACTCTATCGTAACACGTTTCTGAATTCTAAGCCATCTTGGAGGGTTCTAATTAATTTAGTCAGTAGGGTAGTTGCTGTATTCATAAAGGCAGAAGCACGTCCTCCATCTGCCGGATTTGTCTACTTTACATCTTTTCATTACTATCCTTTGCCTTTTGTTTCTTTATAGCATGCTTTATCTATAAAATTTAATGCGTAAATCATAAATCCAAAGGGAGTAGATCAAATGGGCATCAACTTCTTTGTACCATTTAATCTAAACAACGTTGTTTTACATTCAAGAGTTTATAATAGTGTGCAAATCTTCTCCTTTAGAGCTACCTTTTGGAGGTAAATTAGGCATTTTCTATCATGGTATCAAGGTTAATTTGTTTCGATAGTTTGGGGCGGTTCCCGGTTATGTCCCTTTGTTTAATATGTCCATCAGATATCCAGTCTTGCTCTAGACTGAGAGGGATGTGTCAAGAATCCCACATTGGACAATTACAGAGACATTCAAGAGTTTATAATAGTGTACAAACCTCCCTTTCTTGAGCTAACTTTTAAAGGTCAGTTAGGCACTTTCTAACCGTTTAAGCGAAACGGAACATTTGAACCCCATCAAAAAGAATAGTGTAGTTACTAAAGAAAAGAGTCCCTCCTTTGTATTTATTTATTTAATAAATTAAATTTGTAATATTAAAATAAATCCAATATGGAATTAATTTTAATATCCCACATTCCAGTAAAATTTATTTATTTATTTAGGTCTTTTTATTAATTAAAAATAAGAATATGTATTATTAAATATTAAATATTTTAATGAAATTTTTAGGTGGTGTTATCGTTATTGTTATTTTTACAGGAAGCAGATGAGTTACTCTCCGTTGATTCTCAGATTATCATTGGTTGTAATAGCAATACTGTACATAATTACACGTGTTGTTGACAGTGTTCTCGTGAGTGTCGCGAAACGATGGCCGGACTTGACGGCTCGAATATTGATATCAATGATTAAACCTTTTTTAAAGCACATGTCCCCACTCCCCCGTCCCAAGACACACATAGTTTTCGGATAAACTCGTCTTACGTTAAGAACAGCTGACCAATCAAGAGTGGTAACATGTTGTGGAATCAACTACATACGAAAGGAACGATGTAGCCTTTGAAGACAAGAAAAAAGAAGACGACAAAATAAAGTAAGATGCTTGAATGTTACAATTGGTGTTTTCTGAATTTTGAAGTGAAATGCAAAATTGAACGGTAGATTTATCCACTAGTGCCCGCGCTTGCGGGAGCTCCCGGTTGAAGATCAACAGCAACTTGATGTTATTGATGAATAATACATTATATGGTGATTGTCTTCATATTTAGTTTGGTTGATAGTTTTTTAATGATTAATTTCCCAAATTTTTAAAAAACTTTATGATTAAAAAATGTTTAGATATTTTCTCTGAACTATGATTAAAAAAAGATTTACTACAAATAATGGTTTTTTTTTGCTTTTTTTAATTTTACTAACTATTTTTGATTAATAATATAATTTTAAAATATTTTTCTTATTGTTTCTAAAACTATTTTGGGAGTTCATGAGACTATTTTTATTAAAAATCACAATGTATAATATTTGGTTAATTTTCAAAACCATGATTTGGTAAAAGTAATCTTTAAGTGGAGAAAAAGAAACTTAGGGGTGCTTGGTTAAAGGGATTGAGAATGAATCCATGGCTATGTAATGAAAAATAGTAGTTGGTTATTTATTACGATATTGAATGCACATGTTATTGATATCTTAGTTTTCAATATTACTCTATACCCCGAAGAGGAATGACTCGTTAAGTGTTACGCATGTAACCAGTGTCGGAGTCAGAAATTTAAGATTAGAGGATTCAAATATTTAATTTTTTTAAATCTTGGGGCCCTAGTATACCACTAAGTTTAAAATAACCATATCCTTATGTGTATATATATCTATTAAAAATAAAAATATTTAATTTTTTTAAATTTTGGGGGGCCCAGGCTCCGTCTATGCATGTAACACATATATTTTCTTTTTTAATTAATATAATTAAAATATTATTTATTTATTAATAAAAATATAATTAATTAAATGATTAATTAAATTATAATTGATTAATTAAAATATTGAAAATTTTATTTCTCAATATTTTTAACAAACTAATCACTAACGGTAATCACTCATTCCTCTTAACAAAGTATTATAATTATAATGATTATATCCATTATAATTCCTCATTATATCCATTCTTATTCATATTGTCATTCTCCCGTATGAACCAATCGTCCCCTATATTATAAACATCACTATGTTACATATTTTTTTCAAGTCATTAATTATATACAGTCTTTCCTTAGTCTTTTCTTTGCATTTTACAAAGAGATTGTTTATGTGACTCGAATTGTAACGTTTCAATCACAAATGAGTAATCTTAGTAGTTGTTCCAAAGCTTGCCCTCTAATTTTGATATGCACACATTAATCAATTATTCAATAAGTTTGCAATTTTATTGATTAATCTAATATCATCTTTTGGTATTACTATCAAATAGTTGAAATGTTATTTTCATTCAAAACGTTTTATTCATAGCACTTCTAAATAGGGATGACAATTGTACCCGAATCCGATGGATACCCGATAAAATTACCCAAACGGGGGTGAGTATGAGGAGCAAATTTTTACCCGTGGAACGAGTACGGGGGTTAACCAAAATATCCGTCGAATATGGGGCAGGTATGGGGATACCACCCCTCATACCCGTTTACCCGTTCTATAGTCATTACAATTTTGCCATTATATATATATACATACTTATATACCCGTTATATATATCTATATTTAATATATACATTCATATTAAATAAGTTTATCTTAAAAAAAAAAGAGGCGGATAAACGGGTACCTGATGGGGGTCAAACTCCCAACGGGTA
>JANITX010000005.1:12755293-12768711 GCA_027564395.1 Erythroxylum ulei
CTGCAATCTTGGAATTTAATTATTTTGACCGGTTTCCAAGGTCGATTTTCAGATCGAACGACAGAGCCGCGATCACTATCTCTTATTTTATATAATCCTTCATCATCAGACTATTGGTAAGAATATATATCATTCCTTAAATTTTCTATCTTAGATGGTAGAGAGCATTTGGCAAGGAGTTTCACAGAAAAAACTCCCCCAAATATTGATTGATAAAGTTGACAATGCTTTTAGACGTTTTATTGCCCGATCCTTCACTGTGCATGGAAATAACATCACCTTTAATCTTGAATTTTTCGAAAATCTCCAAAAATTTGGTAGCTTGTTCATTGGGATGCTCTTAACCTAATCTAAAAATTGTTACATTTTATTATAGTATCTAGATTACATTATGGTTAATCGAAAAATAATAAGCATTTATCTTTGGCCTTGGAATGCTCAATTGTGTTCCCATAAGATATGGTTAAGCATATTATCATATTTTGATGTTCTTTTTCCATATTTCCATATTGTATTTTTAGTGTATCACTATGTTCTTATTTGGTTCATTCTGTTTTATTTTAATTTAATGTTCTCTGAAGTTTTGAATCTTTCTTGGGAAATACAAAGTGTCAGCATCTTTTCGTACAACATAGTTATCCCTAAAACAAGAGTAAACAAAAGAAAAGAACAAATAAGATAAATATAAAAATATAAACATAAGATAAATAAAATCATATAAGAATTATACAATAATAGAAAATAGTTAATAAATTTCCTCAAGCTAGTACTTCCCAAGCAACATTATCAAAAACCTGGTGCACAATTTATATATGTGCATCAATCCTATTGAAGTTTTCGTTATTTCAAATTCTCTCTCATTAACTATGCATTTTTGGTAAGCAATATATTGGTAGGTTGTAGTCATATCCTACCAAAAAGTAGGATATATTAGGGAGCATAACATTATTAACTTGTTTTAGGATAATAAACATAAAGATTATTTTTTTGGTTTTGAATTATGAAATGTATAATAGTAAAAACTATATAATAGCCAACAAAATCAACAAAAAGTCAATCAATTAAAAAATATTTTAATAAAATAACTATGTTTATATCAATAGTTCCTCTTATAGTACTTTTGGCTTCATGTTTCAATTAACCTATATTGAATATATTCTCTGGACCAGTAAGATCTTATAGGCAATAAAACTACACTATTTTGAGCTCCAACCTCTATTCTCCAGTTAATTAACTCATATTTTTACTATTGTTAACATCCTTTGAATGCATTAAGAAATCTATGAAATTTTTCATGCAAGCACTAAAACTAATTAAATATAGCTTTTAGAAATATATCTTATATTATAAAATAAATCAAATTAATCTATAAAAATAAGCAGGTTCAAAACAAAAAAGAAATGCAAAAATAGAGATGTCATGATAGACATAAATATAAATTAATTCCCAATTTTAGTGGTGATTGGATCCATTGAGATGACCTCTAAATCTTAATTACTTAGTGAAAAACATCTTAGAATTGACTTCCTAAAAGTATTAGAAACCTTTTGACATATTAACTTAGGGGCCGTTTGGTTCCACATTTGTTTTTCTATTGTTTTTTTTAGTTTCTGTTTCCTGTTTTTAGTTTCTGTTTTTTTTTCTAAAAAAAATGAAAATTATTTGATTGAGATTTGCAATATAAAAACTAAAAACAAAAACCTGTTTGGTTGAGATTTCTAATTAAAAAAATTAAAACAAAAATATGTTTGGTTTTAATAATAATAATAATAATAATAATAATAATAATAATAATAATAATAATAATAATAATAATAATAACAATAATAATAATAATAATAATAATAATAATAATAATAATAATAATAATAATAATAATACAACTGAAATTTTATTATAGTTACAAGTTAATAATAACATAATTATATATTGTAAAATAAATATTTATACAATTATAAAATAATAAATGAATTACATCAACTCTTCTTATTATAATACAGGGGCATTTCTGTCATTAATACTATTTTTTGTTCTGTCTCTTGCAACCAAAGACATTTCTGTCTTTAGGATAAAGATAATTTTCTCTGTTCTGTCTACTGCAATCAAACATCTTACTGTCTTCAATTCTTGCTCTATTTTGTCCTTTTCTATTTTGTCTCGTCCCGTCTCTACGTATTGAAGACGCTAACCAAACAAACAGTCAGAGACAAAGTGGTCAACTTCTGGAAAAGCTAATTTGGGCTGCTGGGTGTTTGGTCAAATCTGGCAACAAACGGGACTTCAGATATTACACACGTTAGACATAACATAAGCATATGATGGCCTTTTCTTAGATTAGTTTGATCTTTTTGAAAAAACTCATATATGATTATAATCTCTTTTAAGCAAATGTTAATTTATTAATATTACAAACCAACTTTACCTTATTCAAACTTGTAAAACCTCAAATATTTTAAAATTACATTAATTAATCATAATTT
The DNA here is from genome assembly GCA_027564395.1 of Erythroxylum ulei. NCBI lineage: Eukaryota > Viridiplantae > Streptophyta > Magnoliopsida > Malpighiales > Erythroxylaceae > Erythroxylum > Erythroxylum ulei. The sequence continues at coordinate 12,757,774 of JANITX010000005.1, forward strand.
TTATAAATTTGTGTAGGTTATTAATAAATAGTCTATTTTATATTAAAAATAAGCATGAAACCATATTAAATTTAATCCGACTAATAATTGACGAGTTAATCGCAAGATATCAATTAAAATTAACGTTTTAAAAGTCGGATCAAAAGTTAAATTGATAAGATAAAATATTGAAGGTTTAAAAAGTTCAACTGATATTGAGTTATCATATTATTGACTAAAAATTGAATAAAATTAAGAAATTTAAATCCAAAAATTTGAAAGTTTAATTAAATTTTTTTAAATAAAAATCAATCAATTTATTTTAGTTTATAAAAATTTATTAATTATGAAAATTATCTGGTTGATTAATAAATTAATCAATAAAAATTATTAAAATAAATTAAATCAAAAAGTTAAAAACTAAATTAAATAATTCAAGGTTTTTACCGTTGAAACAGACAAAGTTGCTTGATTTTTTAATAATTGGTTAAAAAATTCAACATGATTTAAAATATTTCCTAATTAAATATTAGATTTATGTGAAATGTATGAATAAATTTCCTTTTGACTCTCCACGTTCTATGAAATTCTCCATCATCTAGAAATTGACCATCCTCACAAAGGTCCGGTCTTTAAGCTTATCCAAAATTTGACTTTTAAAATAAGGAAAAATGGATTAAGTTACAAAATATTTACTAAAAAGAAAAAAAAGCAAAATTTTCTGACAAAAATTATTATGTAATTTAGACAACGGTAAAACAAGGGTCAACCGTTTCTAATATTTTCACTAAAATTGGGTATTTTAATTTAAGAACTTTATTTTAAAAAGAGAGGCCTGTGTTTAAAAATTGATTTATAAATTAAATCGATAGGACAAGAGATTTGAGGTATAAAAATATGGATGATAACGGGTCAGCCTTTATTATTCCTTAAGCCGACCTCACAAATTTTTTAAAATATTTTTTTAAAATTAAAAGTATAAAATAATATATTTTAAATTGAGTTCGAGCTTGGACTGCCCAGATTTAGGCCTACTGAAAACCCAATTTATCTATCGTTTTGCTTAGCAAAATTAGATCTTAGGTCGGTTTAAATCTGAGCATGTTTATACGTCAGACTAATTGAAAACACCTTAATATAAATTATTAGAAAAGTCTATTGTCATCTTTATGTAAAAAGTTTAACCGGTGTTAAACTGTCAATTACATATTAAATATTATTAAAAAAATTAATCGATTAATTAATAAACTAATAAAAGTTAACTAAAAATTAAATTGATGGAATTGAAATATTAAAGCGAAAAAGCCAACACAAAGAGACTATTTTATGAAATTAAAATCACTAAATAATTTATGAAAACGATAGATTATAATTAATGACTATTTTTTATTTGTTAAACGTAATTAAATAATCCCCTTAAATTTCTGCGGTTAAGTTGGGCTGTCTTAATTGACCGGTTTCTTTCATTTTCCTTCCCTTTCTGTCTCCGAATTAACAGTCAGAAAATTATTTAAAACAATAATTAACAAAGCAAAAGCGAATGGGTCAATTCTATTTCATTTGGTTTGCGATTGCCACCAAGAATCCACAAAGCTAAAGCCATTAATTTTCTCTCTCTGGAATCGAACCGATTGTCGCCGATTCAGATCTGGGCTTGCACTTGAAGTCTTTTTCCTTTCCATTTCGATCTTGTTTTCTCGCTCCCGGATCTGTGTAAGTTTCTTTTTCCGGATTTTTGTTCTGTTTTTGGATCTGATTCCAATATTTTAAATGTGCTGTTTTGTGATGGTTTCAGCTTGATTTTTTTTTACCCAGTCGATTCTCGTTTCTTGCTGTTTCTGGATTTGATCCATTTTTCTTTGGGTGTTTGCGGATATTGTGTTTTGGATTGTGTTAACTGTGGTTAATTTGAGATTGATTCTTGTTAATGGCATCATTCTTGAGTTAGGTTGGAGCTTGAAAGATTTTCTTTTTTCCTTTTTGGATTGGAATTGAGGATTGGTTGTGTATTGTCAATGATGTTAATCGCAGGTAAATTTCTGTGCTGTATGTATATTTTTTCTCTCTACTATTAGAGGTAATATATGCTCTATAGCTTGATTTGTTGTTATAGATCCTTGCTTCTTTGTTGAAGGGCTCATCAAATTATGCATCACATGACAAGGAATTGTTGAAAAAGAATTGACTTTCCACTCTGATCACTTGTGTTCGTTTTTGTTTTTGGTTGCCCACCCACAACCTCCATTCGCCTTTTCCTTTCTTATATGTTTTCTGATTCATCATCGATCTTTACGTCAAAAGGTTGAATTGACTTAGAACAGTTGATACTGTACGCTGCCTGCCCTGAAGTCTTGCGACAATGAAGAAGGTCTTTGATCAAACTGTTAGGGACCTGTAAGTCTGCCGCTCATCTTTTGGTGGTTTCCTTTTTCCCTTGGCTTGAATCTCGGTTAGATATTGGCCTTAGTATGTGAGGTGTATATCTAGCAGTAAGGCTATCTATTAACGTGGAATGCTAACTGGTTTGGAACCAAACTAAACTTGTTCAATGTTTCTATCTTTTAGGCAATGGATTTCTTGTATTCATGATATTCAGAAACTACATTGGTTAATTGGTTTGTTTATGTGGCAGTAAGAGAGAGGTTAACAAGAAAGTACTCAAAGTTCCTGGGATAGAACAGAAGGTAAGGTTGATTCAAGTAAAAGTTATATCGGCTAATCAGTTTATTTGGCATTTATTGTTGCATGAATGTTAGTCATCGCAGCCCATTCTCAGCTGTTTCTTGACATCGTTTTAGTATAATTGACCACAATGGTTTCTTCAAAAAAAATAAATAATAATTGACCACAATGGAGTTGTTTGGTTTTTAGATTTTTTAACTTATAGATCAAAATGACGTCAGTTTGGTTAATTATACCGAATCAATGCCATTTTGGCTGCGGGGGGTCGGGCCTTTTGGGACCAGGCTCAGATTGCCAATGCTAGTCGAACTAGAAGTTGGGTCCTAGGCTTTTGTAAAAAATTTACCACTGTTTAAGAACTCTTATGAACTAATTTCTCCGCTTTGTTCTTTCAGGTTCTTGATGCAACCAGTAATGAGCCTTGGGGTCCTCATGGGGCAATTTTAGCAGATATTGCTCAGGCCACCAGAAATTAGTAAGCTTGCTCAATGTTCTTCTGATAATTCTGTATTAACTGTTTCGTTGCCTAGAAGTTGATTTGCGAACGTTGTATTGCAGTCATGAATACCAGATGATCATGTCAGTACTTTGGAAACGGATTAATGATACTGGCAAAAACTGGCGTCACGTCTATAAGGTTTAATCATCATAGAAGTTATTTCCTCAAGGATAGAGCTGATGTAGCTGATTCATTCTTTGCATATGGATGCCTTGTTATTTTTACATTAGTTCATTAGATGCATTTTAGATAATTGGAGTGCTCCACTTTCCCAACAATGCATTCTAAAAGCTTCTAAGACATGAGTTGTTCTAATTTGATCGGTGTCCCAGGCTTTGACTGTTCTGGAATACCTTGTTGCTCATGGATCAGAGCGTGTAATAGATGAAATAAGGGAACATGGCTACCAAATATCGGTAATTTTTTCACCTGAACTCCTTGGACGACTAGTTCATGTGGTTATTTTACAAGTATATAATTACTTTTTTTAGGTATGTTTCCTTTCTTGTATTGTAGACATTGTCAGAGTTCCAGTATATAGATTCCAGTGGAAAGGATCAGGGTAATAATGTTAGAAGGAAATCACAATCTCTTGTAGTCCTGGTCAATGACAAGGAAAGGATAATTGAAGTTAGACAGAAAGCTGCTGCTAACAGAGACAAGTAAGTTATTTCTTGTTTGATTTGTCAAATAGTTTCATATGTCAGTGATTGTTATTACCCACTGGTAATGATATGCTTATTCATCCAAGTATTATGCAACTATTGCTTATTTAGATCACCATTGTGCATTGTTGAATTACAATGTTGCATTTGGGAGAAAATAACCATCAGTAATGTAAAATGTTCTATTTCAAAGGTTCCGAACTCCATCAACAGGCGGGATGTACAGGCCTGGTTCGGGAGGGTATGGTGACAGATACGAGGATGACCGCTATGGAAACAGGGATGATGATCGAAATGGTTATGGGAGAGATAGAGATTACAACTATAAGGATGATGATCGTTATGGAAGATATGGAGACTCATACAGTCGGGATGGAGACCGCTTTGGTAGAGAATATGAAGACCGCTACAGCAGAGATGGGTATAGAGATGACGATTATCGGGGAAGAAGTCAAAGTGATGATGGCTATGGTTCACGGGGAAGGAGTGCAGATAGAGAGAGAAATCATGGTTATGATGATGATGGTCAATCGTCAGCACAGTACTGTTCCCTCTAGCTTTATAGTTTTTGTCTTATTATTTTCTCAGTCTCTTGATGATTTTCATATCCTGTATAAACCAAAAGCAATTAATTATGCATCAATAAACAGTGCATATGAAACTTGAGATAGAACTAGGATTTAACATAGAACTAGGATTTCATGTGGATGGATTTCACCCTGAGATATCTGACGTGGCTAATATCCTTTGATTGGCAAATATGCCAGCTAAAAATTATTGTTCTAAAATTTATGGTTAACCATACTGCATTTTTATGCAGTGGGAGTGGTGCCAGAGCTGATGATCAATCCCATGATGGAAGGTGAAATATTTTAATATGTTTTTTGTTTTCTTGCTTTCTTTAAGGCTGCTGAACTTTGTTAAACTCAACTACGATGTTTGCACTGTTACTAGGAGGCTTGAGCGAAAATTATCTGAACAAAACATTGGTGCTCCTCCTAGTTATGAAGAAGCTTTGGGTGAATCCCAAAGCCCTGTTCAAAGTGAAAGGTGCTATTTTGTATCTGTTCATTTGCAGTAAGATTGTTCTTGATTTCGTGTTTGGTAGTTTTGCTAATTTTTTCACTACTTGTGTGAAGGAACAGGGAAACTCCTGCATCATTTGCTCCTGGAGCTTCTTCCCCAACAGTTCCTCAAACTTCTCCACCTGCTCCTAAAGCTGCTTCTCCTCCCACAAGTGTAAATTCTAGCCAAGCACCCTTTGGTTCTGGGATCTCTGCACCTCCCGAGGGCCAGGAAGTGGAAGTGGAAGTGGCAGATGAATTTGATCCACGTTGTCCTGCATCTGGTATGCATTTTCCTTATGCACTTTATACTGGTAATATCTTAGCATATGTAGCATTTTAATAATTATGTCTTTAAGATGTGAAAGGTTTTGTGTCATTTAAGGGTTCTATTAACAAGGAAGCTATAGTGAAGTGGTCTCCGAACTAAGTTTAGAGCATAGCAGGGGGAAAATATTAGTCACTTTTTAAAATAAACATATTGCCTATGTAATCTCATTCAATTCATATTTGCTCATGCAAGCTGCCCTGGCTTCTACTATGGCTCCAACTGTCTCAGCAGTCCCCGGTGCATCTAATAATGCTGAAATGGATCTACTCGGATCTCTGTCAGACTCATTTGGACCGAATCCACTAGCTATAATGCCAGTTACGTCTTCATCAACTGTTAACCATGAAATTGATTCCCAGACAAGCTTTTCAGGATCACCATTTGATGCAACACAATCTGATGTATTGAATCAGGTTAGTGTAAAAATGCTAATGATGTAGCATTTTAATTGTGTGTGAGAACCCTCTCCCCTCCCAAGTCCCCCACATCCTCCCGTACTTTTCTCAATATTAGGAGGCCTTTTGGTCTCACTATGAAATTTTCTGGTGATCAATTGCTCAAATATGCGACCTATCCCCTACAACGTGCCATTATGTGTTGTTTTTTAAGGAGAAGTGCTTAAAGGAATCTTTTTTTTTTCTTCTGAATTTTGCTGAAAATGCTTCTTGGGAATTTGATCCCCAAGAAAGGAATCTTAAGAACTTCACTTGCTCATTGTCATAACTATATTTTTATATTGTAATACAGGGTTATAACTGTAACTTCTCCATACTTTCCTCTTTTAATATTTTGTGGTAATAGGGTTACACATTGTTGTAAGTGGAACCCTATTCACTAAGGTTCATGTTAGCACACCTCATGGAGCGACTAGCCCCATGGCACCTATGTGTATCCTAGCTTCCTATGCTACGTCAAATTGAAGAGGCAGGTGCACTTGCCTAATAAAAATAGAGTTTGGAGATTGATTTGAATTTGAAATACTATATATGGTTGATATGGTGTGTTGGCTCATAATATAAAGATGACCTCTGATGTACTCAAGGGCATGTGGCTGCCATTGTAGTCTACTGATGGGGTACTGTATTGTTTCTTTACTTATGCCACCCTAATGTCAAATTTCATTTATTGATGCAGTCTTTTGACGACCCATTTGGTGATACTCCTTTCAAGGCTTTACCTTCATCTGGTGCCATCCCTTCTCATCAGCGGACTTCTTCTCCAGCCCCTTTCCAGTCTACTATCAACCAAAATGCTGAAATACTGCATGGTACTGCACCTAATCCAGAGTCAATGAATGACTATGGTTCATCTTCAAGCATCTCTTATTCAGCCTCCACTGTTCAACCTCCAATAACAAACTCACAGTATTTGCATCAAGAACCATCAATGCAACACGAGGAAGTTGACATTCTGGCAGACATACTTCCGCCGTCTGTTCCTTCAACTGCTGATTCCCACCCAGGTTTTACAGCTCCAACTAGTCAACCTGCACAGGCTGGCCCTGATATTTATGGAAACTTTAATTCGCAAGCAGGACCTATGGTGTCAGTGACATCTAATCCTGATCCTCATGCTCCACAGTTTCATAGTGGAAACCACTTCTCACAGGGAGGATCTGCAGCTCCTGTGGCTTCTTTACAGTTTAACAACGGAAACTTTCTCTATCAGGGAGGATCTACTGCACACGTACCATCAAGCATGGCTCCACAAACTCCTGCCAGACAATCTGTGCAGTTTAACAATGGGAACTTCCTTACACAACCACCTTCTGCAGTTCCAATAATGTCACAAATTGCTCACCAAACTGCAACTGGTCCAACTCCTCCACAGCTCAACAATGGAAATTCTTACTTGCAGCAGGGCTCTATGGGTCAAATGGTGTCGCAAGGAGGGCTTCAAACTGCAACCGGATCAACTGCTCAACCTAACAATAATGGCTTCGGTAACTTATATCCTCAAGGGATGAACACTTCTATGGCTTCACAGGCAAGTCTTCCATTGTCAACAGGGTCACTTGCTATAGTTACTCAACCAGCCAAGGACAAATTTGAGACCAAGTCAACAGTTTGGGCAGACACACTAAGCAGAGGACTGGTCAATTTGAACATATCTGGACGTGAGTTTTTATTACTATCGGTATTAAAGGAGTTTAATGGATAGTGATTCTCTTGCAGGAGTGATCTGACGTCTTTTGTTATATATGCAGCTAAAATCAATCCATTGTCAGACATTGGAATTGATTTTGATTCCCTTAACCGTAAGGAGAAACGAATGGAGAAACAACCACCTCCTTCTTCTGTTACATCCACCATTACGATGGGCAAGGCTATGGGATCAGGTTCTGGAATTGGCCGTGCTGGGGCAAGTGTTCTCAGGGTGCCTTCAAATCCTATGGTGGGTTCTGGGACGAGTGGGGGCATGAATATGGGCATGGGTATAGGTGGTGCTCCAGTTTCAAGCATGGGTGTAGGAGGCTATGTAGGCATGAATCAACAGCCCATGGGCATGGGCATGGGAATGGGAAGGGGGATGAACATGGGGGTGAATATGGGGATGGGACAAGGGGGACAGATGCAGCCTCCTGGGTCAGCCATGCCTGCTGGATATAATCCGATGATGGGCAGTGCAGGTGGTGGTTACGTGCCTCAACAGCCATACGGTGGCTATCAGTGAATTTGAGCCACCTTGCTAGAAGTGGTGGATACCACATTCTGAGCCGTAAAAGGAGATGACTCTGGTCTCACTATTGCTGTTGGACCTGATTATGAAGTTGCAATCTCAGTCACTTGTGTGTTCTAAGGTGTAATATTTTTGACCGGAATCTGTAAGTTCTCTGAAATGTTGGCATTGATGTGATTTATTTGTATTCATCCTCCTTTTTCTCTCTATATTGGTTATATACTTTTATTTGTTTTAAGATGAGGGGCTCAGATGGGGTTGTTTAGGTTCATTTTGCTGATTTCAGTTGTGAATTTATAATATGCTCAAAATGAGAAGCAACCTCTCTCCGGTTTGCTGCTATCTACCATTTCTTTTATTTTATTTTTGAATATATAGTTCATCTTGTAACTTCTGACAGTCGCTACTCGATGAGAAATAAATTTGGTATCATCATTTGTACTAATTTCAATTCTGTTGAATCTCTCGTCTACGAGATTCTGGTTGTCCTCTTTTGCTGTGCAGGTTGCGTTACATAAAAATGAGAAATGGCTTGGTGAATCATGGACTGGTATTGATTATAGTCTTTGGGTTGTTCATTTAGGTTTTCAACCGAGGTCTGGAAGCAGCCATGGATGGTAGACCTTGCCTTAGGTTTTGAACTGCGCCTTTGACTGAAGTTAGGAATTCTTTTCAGGAACCTTGTTTTAGAATAGTCTTCTATGTCGAAACGTTTACCAACATCTAATACGTCATTTTCCTTATTTTTATTTTCTATTTACGAAGCAAACTGGTACTGGGAGGTTAGTTCTTAACTTATAAGAGTTGCTCATCTCTCAGAAAATATTGAGATTGGTTCCACTTGATCCAGATTCAATGTGTTGAATCTGGTCATCGCATGGCGCAACTGTTATAGTCCATCTAGACACAATCAGCCTTTTACTTTTGTTCCTTTTGTTTCTTGTAATCAAAAGAACAATTCTTGTATCAAAGAGATGCTTTGTAGTTCATAAAAAAAAAAAGAAAAACATTCAACAGGCTATATTTTGGCTTTGTTTCAACAAATGAACCTCTTCCTTCAACTTATAGCAAGTTCACTCCAGAAAAACTTGAATCCTGTCTCCCCCGTTATCATTAAAATCCAGCAACAATTTGCCTCCGACTTCCTCCGCAGCGTCGTCCAAGAGTGATTTGAGGTTCACACCTCCCAAAGCTATCATCCAAAATTGGCAAAAAGAAAATGTAAGCTTCATTGAGCAAGATATAGTTATTAAATTATTAGCTAGTACCTGGAACTATATTTGTAATCCCTTCAAGGGAACTAGCCTGCAAAAAGAAAGAAATTTGCATATAGCAACAATTTTCTTTTTCTACAATAGAGGTTATGTTAATTCTAACTACTGATCAAAACAATGTAGGGTGAAATAACATGTTGCATGAAACTTGTGCAAAAACACAAAAACTGCAGATATATCTGATGATGTGAAAGGAGAGATAGTGATTATAGCTTCCCTGCAGTTATCACTGGAAACTGGTGGCAAGGGATATAACTGGTAAACCAAGGGATTGGACAAAATTAAATAATAACTGCATTAATGGAGGATGGATCACTTACAGGAATCCTAACACCAAGTTTCTCAAATCCATCTCGTCCAGTTATGCTAATTCTCAATGTCCGAGACCAAATCCCAGAAAAGGGACTTCTTGAGTCATCTGCACCAGAAGCTAATTCTCAATGTCTGAGACCAAATCCCAGAAAAGGGACTTCTTGAGTCATCTGCACCAGAATTAGCGTATACCTCAAGAGTTATCACTTCCACAACAGAATCTTGAGGATCTCTACTCTGCTGTAAACTATCTATATTACTGTTTCCTGATGAATATCCTTAAGTTACATGAATCAAAAGATTAGATTAGGTAATCAATCTACTTTGATTTAGAAGCAGGCTGCTAAAGCAGAAAAACCTAGCACCTACCTCTCTGACTTGTGTGGGTCGCATATCGCTTCTCTTCTTCATAGTAGTCAATGAAACCTACAATTTCCTTTATTTCTTCAAATGATGGCATGCTTCCAGGGGGAGGAATATGACCACCTTTAATAGCAGCAAGTGAATCCTGCAGATGAAGAACAAAAATACGTTTACTCCCTGAACATCATCTCAATGTATGGAAACATCAAGTGGCATAATAACAAATCATCGGCATTGCTGTTCTTCAAGAACTAGATACACCCTTATAATCAGGTATGGCACCTGGCCTCCAGATAAATTGTGATGGAGTAATCAAACAGGAAAATGCAAGTATTTTGCAGATTTGAAGGACAGCAGGTAAAAGGAACAGAAAAACAACTGTAGTCTCTTGTAACTACAGCGCATCCTCTTCAGAAGAACAGAATGGAACCTAAAACAATAATTTGCTAGTAAAAATACATTACTCACAATTGAATTAGTAGGTCTTCTAAAGCATCGACTTTTAGTGTATATAAATGCATGAATTGAGTAATTAAGTTAACTGTTTACTAATGGTATTGGCAATATATATATATATATATATAAAACTTTTGTTTTTCCTCATGGCGCAGATAATGGAAAAGATCTCAAGGAAAATGGAGATTGGACTCTCAACACTAGGAGTCAGTTTTGTGTAGAAGATATCACATATCAAATTTAAGGACAGGGCCAATGTGTTGAGTTAGGTTCAAGTAAAAGTAAGAATAACCACTTTGACTGCTTTAAAGAACCTTGTCCTTTAGTATACTTAAGGCAAAGCGAAAATTATAAAAAAATTCTTGAAAAAAAGGTGCTCAATATGGTATCATGCACTAAAAGATATGTAGTCTTCGAAAGGCAAGCTTACATGACCTGCATTGCTCGAATTGAAACTCCAATCAGGGACAGAGGGTAAACCACTAGTTTATATCCAACTTCTGCAAGTTGAAAAGGAGTGAGTATCGGTGTTTTACCCCCTCCTTCAAGCATATTGGCCTAGCAAGAGAAAAATTCCCAGTAAAACAATGGAAAATGCAGAAATTGATGTAGAAAGTAGAGAGTCAACTAATTA
>JANITX010000005.1:12958475-12971204 GCA_027564395.1 Erythroxylum ulei
AACAAGACACTACCTTAAGCTTCAATGTAATTGAATTCCTATACTTGGAGGAGTGAATTCAATTTATAAAGAAGATGAGTTTCAATTACATGCATGAATTGAATTCATTCCATTTTTATGTTTCCAAATAGCTGCTTGAATTCAATTCAGCCCTTTCCAAACACGCTGTTAAGGATATTCAAAAGGGTCCGGCCGATTTGGCCCGAGTTGACTGAGCCTGTGTCTGGACTGTTATTTTTGACGTTTAAAAAAAATGATGGGCAACGGCCACCCCATCTCTATTTTCACTTCTTATTCTTCTTTACCGTGCGTCTTTATGATGCATGCAGTCCTTTGGTTGATTGATCATAGCAGAAGATCATCCTTTGAATGTTTTAGACACACCCATGTGTACTTGCTTGTGGCTTTAAGGGATATACCTATTTGCTTAATTTACGCCATTTCAGTTTTATTTGTTGGCAAAGCTTTTGTCTTTGATATAAAGTTCGAATCTTTCATTCGATTGTCATTTCTTTTTCACTTAATCTTTTGAAGCAATGGACGCCAAGTAGTTCGTTTCTTTCTGAATTATGTCTGTTTGAAAAAGTGCAGTAAGCAGTGGTAAGAACATACTTTCTTTTAAAGGTTTACTCGTGACAATGGATATCTTTTTGTACAACGTTAGTACAATTGAAAGATAAAAGAATGGCAATGCAATGTTAAATCTCTACCTTGAGAAGTTGATAAAAGAATGGCAATGCAAATGTTAATCTCTACCTTGAGAAGTCTATCCAGTCAAAATAGTTCCTTAAAAAAACATAAAATGGATTTAAGTGATATTCATTTACTTCTTACCTTTAATGCTTCATTTGAATAAAATGACAGTTGAGCATATTTGTAAGTTCTTTCTTTGTTTCTCTATTCATGTCAGACTCGACAAGATAAGTGCTTCAAGCATGGCCGCACTATTTTCCTGTCATTATCCAGTATACAAGAAATAACACTTTCGTTTTTTAAGAACTATGGATCAATGCTTTGAACTCCACAATTTGTTATCATGAATTCCAGATGTTTAACAATAATGCAGAAAGCAAAAGACATTTCTTCTTTTACTTTCAGATTGTTTTTTCAGAAAATACTGAAACTTACTGAAGATTCACGGTGATAAGAAATTGTATCTGGAAAGTTACATACACTTACCGATTTTCAAAATGAGTAATGGAAAAAAGAAAAGCTCGTCCCTTTTCTTGGAGCTCCATTCTTATGTCTGCCCATTCAATTTCTGAATTTGGATTCTAAATCATGATTTTTTCACTATTGCATCTCTTCCCACATGCTTGTTTTCATTAGCTTGCCTCTCACCAAGAGCAGTGATAGTAAGGTCTTGTTTGCCATCATCCCCTGGTTTTGAACTCCCTTCAATCTTCCTTCGATTGGAATTCCCACCCCCAGCTTCCTCATCAAAATGCTTGCCTCTCTGAGCATCTTCATCAGCAACATCAGAACGACGATGATCATCTTGCTTGTCACCCCTACAGAAACTCTCAGAATATTTGACATCGTTAACATCACATTCTGGGCAAGCATAGGGAATGAATTTAATCCTAATAATCCCAAAAGCAATATGTTGAATGGCTGGTTCCTTTTAGCAAGTTGGCAAAAAACGACAATAAGATGTTTCAGCAAACAGTATATATAGCTTTACAAGTTTTAACAAGCAGGGAAAGAATGAACATAAATAAATAGGAAAAAATCATAAACTGTTGGAACCTTTAATATGCCAAGCTTGTTCCTGGACAATCCTTGCTATTCAATTCAAGAGCTTGTATCAAAGTCAGTATTACGCACTGAACACTTCCAAAAACTCTTGACTACTTGTATTTGTTGATCATAATTACAAGCTTAAAAAGCAGAGCAGGCAAGAGAGATGACATGTTGTTGTGCCTAATTAAATGTCAAAGTTTGAATATAAACAGAAATGAAACAGTAATCCATACCCTGAATAAATGACCAACCCGACAGCTACAGCCGCAAAGGCAACGAAGTACATCCAATCAACCTGAAGAATATCAACATCAGAAAGAAAATTGCTGAAGCGGAAAATTCTGACCTTGGATTACTTCAGATTTTTACAACACATGATGCAAATACAAGAAGCTAACAACAACCTTTTGATGGTAAGCAAATATGCGAATCAAGACAGCCCACATGTCTGATGTCAGCAAAGATAGGTTGAGCATTGTGGATCCACTAATCTGCAATCAATAGTCTCAGGTTCAGTGATAAAAGCACTAATCTGGTTGCTCAAATTACCTCTACAGAAGAATTGCTTGTAGGTCCTAAATTTGCAAGTCCCATAATTTCCTTAATAGATGCTATCCTAGGTAGGTTAAGTTAAAGACGCACACCAAAGGTGAAAAGCTTATCAACAGAAATTTTCAAGCAATGAAGTTTGAAAATTTAGAGACAAATGAAAAATCACATCAAGGTAGTCACTGCACAAAATTCATAGCAGTAGTATCAGTGAAAGAGTATGGAGTCTGATTACAAGTCCACCGCAGTGGTTAGGCACATTCATGCAGTCATTGACAATGAGAAGTCTACAGGCATCTCAAATACTTTACCTGGAGCAATATTGGGACCAAGGAATAAAACATAAACATTGCCACCGCAAACCCGAAAAATGGAAGAGCCTGAAAATAATTACACAGATAAAACAATGTAAAATTAACCATTATATCATGACTGAATTTGAGAGCCCAATTTCTGGGCTCCATGGAGAATAATTTTTGTTTGGAACTGAAATCAGTTACAAGTTCAACAGTACTTTTTCTGATCTCAGCTCAAAATGGGAGCATTCAACAGATGAAAACCAAAGAAAACAAACATTAGATTCTAGGAATTTCCAAATCAAGAAAGTAGGTTGAAAAGAAACTTACTGCTCCTGCTGTCCAGTTAATAGATCTAAGCTCACTGCGCTCAAGAATACTTCTGTGCAAATCGTTAAGGAATACAAAGTTTTATGACAATTGAAGAGATTGCAGATTAAAGTATTGATTGAAGAAATAAACAGAGGAGTGTCCACCACTAGAAACATTCAGAGTCTTCACGACAACAAATTTAAGGAGTAAAGCCAAGGATACATTTGAATAGCACTGATGATACCACCAAAAAGGCCCAGAAATGCCATGAGTTCAATTCTGTCTGCATTTTTCACCAAATATTCCTGCACAGTACGCAAACAACTAGTGAAATTAACCATTTATTCAAGATAACAGACTTCAGCCAGGTTGTATTTGGCCTTTAGAAGGAAAACTTTGAGAACAAATCCTGAACATAACGCTCAGTCTTGAGTGTTCAACAGTACACAGTTAAGGGACAAATTACCCTCTCCTGAGCCATTTCGAATCATTTTGCAACATGAAACAAACCATAAGCCAGAAAGTTACTGGACAACTCTTTCAACCCCAGATAAATGTTCGTTACTTTACCTCACTGACATTACAAACAGCATATAGTGTTGCACCAGCAACAACAAGAGAATCCCCCAAGCGAGGGTTGCTCCCTCCTACAAATAAAATTCAACTGTAAAGAAAAAACTATTTATGATATAATAAACACCATTATGAATAAGATATTCATAAGAAAGAAAAGCAATTTACACACAAGCTGTACGAGGAGATAGAAGTTATTCAATGGTATAGGAGATCATTTCTGAAAAGAATAGTTCTGTTAAGATAGATCGCTTCATGTTTTGTGCACTTGATAGGTTAACAATCATGGGCATAGAACATAGATACAAACACTTTTGAATCATACACTACAGGCCACTTTCTCTTCTAAGCCTAAATGTGATAGGCACAAATGAAAAAGGCAGAGTGAAAGGGAGAAAGAATCGATCACATAGCTTCTGAATTTTTTATATTGTCAAACAGCCTTATTGGACATACTACCAGGAGAAATGATCAACCAAACCCAAACATATTTTGTAAACACCAAGCTAGGAAAAAGTGTTGCCTGAATTCATGGAATCAAAAGAAACACAAGGCAAATCGTAGCAACTTAGTTAAGGCATAATTTATTCCAAGTTGTGTGAAAGAGGAGAGGTTACCTGCTCGGTCACCTGCATGGACATCTGAAAAAACTACCATGACAAGGCCAGCAACACAGACAATTACTCCAGTTATCTTCTTGAGTTTATACTTTGTTTTCAAGACAAACCATGTTAAAAGCATAACAGAAGGAATCGTCCAACAATCCAGCAGCATGACACTAGTAAGAGATGTGTACTGATAGGCCTTCACCACTGTCGGCGGAGAAAATTATGTCAATTTCAATATAACTAGAATCATTTAAGGTCTTAACAATTACATAATCGTACATTTACGCCTATGCTTTGATATAACAGGATAAGCATTGTATTCAAGGCCATTGAATCTCGTAACAAAGATTTTCCACACATATTGATGCATTGAAATCTTCAAGATTGCTTCAATAGAATTGCACATTTTACATAAAGTTGAACAACAAAATAACATATATACATATATTCATATATATAAAGTAGACATCACATAGCTGAAAAAATATTGCAAGTGAACCTCCATGGATACCTCCACTACAATGAAACACTCACCAAGAAAATTGGCTTCTACATCTACCAATCCAAGAAGGATATAGTAGTACCATTTTGCCTGCAGAAATTCCAAAAGGATGTAAGGTAACTAGAATATTGGATGCAGAATCTGGAATAATTTGTAATCTAATCCACCTCATCATTGTTTGTGTAAATTGCTTCGTGCAGTTAATTTCATAAATCTCCAAGGACTACATCAAGTCATCAATACGAAAAAAGGAGTGGAAAAAGGAGGGCAGAAAAACAGAAGCAAATAGATGAAGCACACAAAAAATCACCTTAAGGGGCTTCTTCCGGTAAAGCATAATGCTTCCATAAACAATGGCCAAGAACACGTAGTTCAGAAAAGACTGAGAAGTTGGGGCGTTGAATCCTGAGAAGAAAATCAGTATAAAAATGAAACAGTCATAAAAGATCAAATTTTTCAAAAGCCTGTCAAACAAAGTAAGAGGAAAAGAAAAAACCAAAGAGACAGATAGAGAGAGAAACCACAATGCTAAATATGGTTATCAACATCTGATGTTTCAACGGCCGAATGTTCAGCAACTCACACACAGAAAGACAAGAATTCCCTTTACCTTCTTTTGGAAGATCACTTTAAATATGATGAAGAGCCGCAGGTTACAGATAAAATCCAAAACTAAACGTACAATAAACACATACTATGCAATATAAGACCATGGCTAGGACAACACGCCAAACATAAATCTGTCCAGTATCAAATAGTCATAAGAACAAATTGGTAAGTTGTACGTATTTAGCACTCTTATCACGTATACCAAAAAGAAACCATAAAAATAAGCACTAATACCAATAGCAAAAGCATATGAAGACAAACATTCATACTCATAACAGAGAGAAAGAGACAGAACCTCTTCTAGCCAATTCAGAAGATGAAAAGCCAGTAGAAGTGATGAGCAATGAAAGAAACTGCCCCAGCCCAAGACCCACCAATGTTTTCTGAGACCAAAACTCCTTAGAGATAATCATTTTTCCAACACAAGAACAGCCAAAATTTCTATCCAAAGCTCAAGCAGGAAACACCAAAAAGCCAGTTTAGAGGTCCAAAGGTAGTGAATTGGCCAACCAACAACCACCCACTGCAGCTCGGGTGACGATGCAAATAATTAGCATTCAGAAAGTAGAACAAGGTTACGTAATGTGTGATGATACAAGAGTCACAACGAATAATGAAAGATAGCTTCTTTATCAAAATTAGCAAGAGAATCAATCCCAGAAAGATTAAAGCAATGAGCTTTTTGTGACTTCTCAAAATTTGCCTCCACCCGTTGAAGTTTGAGAGAGACTTTTGGCAACAGACAATCAAGTACCACCACTTTCACTTGACTTATTACTCTTATCTTCCACCTTGGTCACAAACAACCAAAGGTTACTGTAAGTTGACCAAACTGAGAGGCCTAGTCCTAGAAAACTTGCAATATTAAATTTGTCCTGTTTAAGTCAAATCTCCTCCAACATTATTTGCATGTATAATGCAAAGAATCACAAAAGCTCTGCTATTTAATTAATGCTCGGTCATTGTCAGTGTATTCTGCTTTCTTTCCAGTCGGTCAAGAATGTATATTATTTACTTATTGTTTCTTTTTTTTCTTCTTTTGCTGCGATTTTTCATAATCACATCACTTTTATGTGATTACGATACATTTTGTTTTTCTAAAATCAAAATTTAACTTGAAAATTCTAAAACTTGGCCAGATTTAATTTAACTCGAATGCTTTTCTTTATGGCATATCAGAACGTAAGAGTTATCCTTTCCTATGATCTAGGCATGAATGTTGAAATTTGTTTTCAGAATCACAACAAAATTTTCGATAACCCTTATTAACTCTGTGTTTATCGGCAAAGATTTTATTGTAAGGATAAAGTATTAAATATTAATGTTAATTAGGGATGACAACCAGTGACTATGAATCTAGATTCAAGTGTTTTCAATTGATCGTCTCATAAATCAGGTCAGCTCAAGACCCAAAGTTAGATGTCGGATAGGACTGAGTTTGAATAATCCAAGCTCGGACCCAATTAAAAAAATATTTTTAAAAAATTAGCAGGCTGCCTATTGTCATCCCTAATGTTAATTTTGGTATTAAATATTAAAGAAAATTAAGAAATATTAGGTTGTAAACATGGTTACATCCTTAAGTTAGGAGGTCTCCTTCATGCAGTCTCAGGAGTGACTTAAAAGCATAAAACTCATATGGAATTTGACCAACAGCTTCATTTGATAATACTTATGCATTTTGATTACTGATTCCCTCTTATATTCTTGAGTTGGTAAAGAGGGAATAAAGAATGAGAGAAAAACAAAGAAATATCTCAAAGAGGAAAATGACAGAAAGCCTCTTTTGTGGTATAAATTGGAGGTTTGCTTGTTGAAGCAGAAGTTGATGATGCTTTTGCTTACACTGAAAAAGAAAGATAACAGGAAAGCCTCTTTTACCTGCTTTTTGATTATTCTTCCAGCCAATAAAAGTTAAGATGCAATCACATAATATAGAAAAGCGAGGTGTCTAACTATAAGGTTGAAACTTCTTTTTGTGTAAATGAAGTGCAATCCAATGGATTCAAGTAGTTGGTAATCATAATCAAATTTCCATTGACATGTAACTCATCTAATGAATCTCTAAAGATGAAACCTAATTGCCAGAAAATTTATGAAACAAATGATATAGAAGTTTTTCTTAAGGATTTGACATCAAGTTCGTATCTTTTTTTTTTCATTATGAGGCATAGTTTACTTAGGGTTAGCTATAAATGTGAAGGCTCGTATGTTCGAGTTACGAAAACAGCTTCATTATAAAATTTAAAGTGAAAGTTACGTACAATTGATGACCCGCCTCTGATCTTCACAAAGCGAAGAACCTCGTGCAAAAGGGTTTACCCTCTTGTAAGTGTGAAGGGTCCCCTTTTAGCTGCCTAACGTGTTATTCACCCTTTCCCCCACTTTCTAAATGTACTTTTATTCGGACGGTTTTGGTTCTTCACGAAATGAATATAATTATAGATTCTCCCTTACCTTTTCTATTTTTGAGTTTGACTAATGAGATAAAGCAAGCATTCCAAAACCTTTCACCTCCATCCTTTTTAACTTTTCAACTCCATTAGAGAGGAATCACTTGCTCTCTTTAATTGCAGTCCGTCTATAGTACTTTGGTGCTTGTAATCATTAATGCATGTTTTTGGAAAACTTTCCATTCTTGTTATCATAATCAATGCTTACTCGCTACAAAACCTCTACAAAGCAGCATGACTCGTAAAGAATTCGCATAATACTCTATTGGAACAAATGGTACGGTTTCCTGTAAACTATACCATTTTCAGTATGACTTCTAAACTATATATTTTATGTTGGTCAATTACAGAATATATTCCATAGAGGAAACACTTGGACGGTGATGAGGCCTAAAAAGACGTGGGAGACACAGATCATTAAAGTTGATAAACCAAAATCACCTACAATTAAACGAACAAAGTCATATGCTTGGAATTATTTCTCTTCTAATTTGTTTCTTGTGTGATATTTGGCAATATGTAATTTGGAGTGTAATGCATTGAAGAATCTATAGGATGATATGTGTAATAGTAATCGTTTTGCATAATGGAATGCATCCTTTAGGTTGCAATTGGGACGAAGAAAAATGACGTCATTTTGCAAAAAATGATATCGTTTTCTATTTTTAATTTAAAAATATTTTAAAAATTAGGTTGAGTTAGACTTTGGATTGTAGGACTCGATCGAACTTTGGGTGGGACTCAAGCTTATTGCCACCTTTTATTATATCTTCCTATCTTAATAATATTACAAGTTATTGGACCAATTTGTATAAGATACATTCTCTTAAGTAAGTAAAACCTGCTGTTCACACTGTTCTTTAAATAAGATTGCGATTACTATTTGAAAAATGTCACTTACTTTAAAATAACAAAATTTAACAATTATCAGTTAATTAATTTCAATGAACTCTAAAACTTAAAACCATAAACACTTGGAAACTTAAACCATAAATTTTGGAATCCTAAATCATAATTTTAATTAATTTTTATATGGTTATTTACTTCTTTTCATAATTTTCTAGTTCATGGAACTTTCTTATATATCCTTAAACAATATAGTTGATCTTAGGTACTAGAATGAGTTACATTGTATTCTAAAATTTTAATAGATATTAAAATATGAAAAAAATAAAGGAATGAATTAAAAATATATTTTACGGTTAAATATTTTTAACATTAAATATTTTAGATATTTTTAACATAAAAATATTTTAGATAAGCTAGTAATGCCAGAGGGATCAATAACAATATCAAGAGCTAAGAAGTTCAAAGAAACGCTTTTATCCTATATGGGTTGAATTGTAGATGACATAGAGTCTCAAGAGACAATGAGGGCTAATGACAAGATAACTAATCAAGTTGGGCAGAAGGAGTAAGAAGACTTTCCTTTATGTTAGAAGCTTAATTTTCGACAGCCCACTACTTGTGTCTTGGGCTTGTTTAAAATTTTTAGGTTTAATTGGTTGTATTTTAGAAATATTATTTTAGGCTTTAATTATTTTGGTAAAGGCCAATGTTTAAAGGCCTTTTACGTAGTTAAGGTTTCTTTCTTTTCAAGAGGTATAAATACATCATAATAAACAATGTTTAGGGTTAGATTGGTTGAATAACGAATTCTATAAGGGAGGATTTCTTGTCTTATTCTATTGCATCAAGAATATAATTCTTATTAAGGTAAACACTTGTGACAAATTTCTATTCTTGCTTTCAAATCAACCTTATCATATGTGTTTCATTTCATCTAATTGATTGGAGGTTCATTAGGGGTAGGGATTTCGTCTTGCTCATGTTCTATCTCAAGTGTTTATTTAAGAGGCTTTGAGTTCTTTAGCCTTGGGGTTCCGCATCATTTGGTATCAGAGCTTGGATTAGGATAAATTCTTATTTATCTTGTGTTTATGTGTTGTTATTACTATTATTTTTCATTAGAACTTGAAATTAGGGTTTATCTAATTATTGTGTTTTTCTGGAAAAAAAAAGCGAAAAAATAGTAGCTAAACAAGAAGAAAACATTGCTACAGTAAAAAAAAAGTCAAAAAACAAAAAAAGAGTTGCAAAAAAAGATATCTTTGGGGTTGGCGTGATTATAGGATTTTCTTTTGCTAGTTTCCTGTTTTGCTTAGTGTCTTTACATCTTTGCATTCAAGTTGATTTTTCTACTAGGGAAATTTCAATTCCCACATTGATGCTTTAGTTTTTTCATTTTCTTTCATTCTAAGTTTCTATTTTTTTAGTCTCTTATTGTTTCTTTTTGTTTCCATTTACACCATAATTAAAAAATTGATTCTTGTTAATTTAAATTATGTATTTTTTGGGTATCATACATCCTTTTCTCTTGTGTGCCCATTTTGCCTTCATTCATTTTGGTATACTTACTTCTAGATTTGTGTTCATCTTCTTTCTTAGGTTTTTTCATTGCATTCCTAAATCTTAATTTGTTGTTTGTGCATTACCTTGACTGGAAACAAAATTCTGAAGTGCAATTGAGGACATCAAGTTTGAGTGAAAAAAGACTTGAGTGTGTAAACTTAAAAGAGGGGGGGGGGAAGCCAATTTTGAGTGAAACACTAGTGGAGCATCATCTTTTAAGTGAAACACGTAAAGGAGTAACTTGTCAGGTTATCTTTTATTATTAACCATTTTTCTTGCAGCTTTTTTCATAAGAATGGCTAGTAGAAGGGATGAAAAGCAAACATTACATGAGGAAGACGACAATATGCCTGATTTGAAAGTGATGTATAAGGCATTCATGAATAAGTTCAAGAATTTATCTACTAGGATGGATGAGAGAATTAATGAAACTAGTAGAATCCATAACCGTAGTAGATCAATTGGCAGTTATAAGAATCGGGAGGAAGAATTGGAAAGAATGTATGACGAGTATGAAGATGAAGTGCAATCTGTGAGGGGTAAAGTAAGGAGGAAAGAAAGAGTGGAGAAAAAAGATAGCAACGTTAATGCCACCAAGACGAAAATTCCATCCTTCAAAGGTAGGAATGATGTTGAAGTGTACTTGGAATGGGAAAGAAAGGTGGATATGATTGGTCGTAACTATTTTGAAGATAAAAAATTGAGATTAACGCATTAGTTTGATGGGATGAATTGATAAAGAATAGCAGGTGGAACAGGGAACCACCTATATCCACTTGGGAAGAGATGAAAAGAGTAACGAAGAAGAAGTTTGTATTACCTTATTATTATAAAGAGTTGCACCATCAATTATATAGGCTCACGCAAGGAACTAGATCAATAGAAGATTATCATAAGGAGATGGAGATATTATTGATTAAAGTTAGCATAGAAGAGGAGGAAGAGGTGACAATGGCTCGGTTCATGGGTGGATTAAATAGGGAAATTGCTGACGTGTTTGAATTACAACATTATGTGGAGATGGAGGACTTAGTGAACATTGTCATAAAGGTAGAGAGACAACAAAAACCAAGAAGGGTAGCCAAGTCTTTCTCAAATTCCAGCAGCAAATGGAATCCAAAGAAAAAAATGAAGATGAGAAGAGGGAGCAGTATGTGGATTCTAAGGAGAAAGGCAACGAGTTAATCAAAGGCAAGGAGAGGAGTACTTAAATTCAAAAAGGTAGCACTAATTTATCCTCTAAATCTTCTAAAAACAGGGATATTAAGTGCTTTAAATGTCAAGGGTGTGGTCGTTATGCATCTGATTGCCTTAATATGAAGACTATGTTTATTAAGAGTGGTGAAATTATTTTTGAGTCTGATGATGTTAATGAGTTTGATGGTAGTGATTTAAGTATGCCACCTTTAGAAGACTTTTCTGATGTTGATGAGAATGTTGAGTATGCTATGAAGGGTGAATCTTTAGTTGCTAGACGTGCATTGAACTTGAATGTGAAGGAAGATAGCTTAGAACAAAAAGAGAACATATTTCACACGAGATGCTTAGTAGGTAGGAAAGCTTGCAACATGATTATAGATGGGAGCAGTTGCACTAATGTGGATAGTACTACTTTGGTAGAGAAGTTGGGGCTGAAATGTGATAATCACCCTAATCTATATAGACTACAATGGTTAAATGAAAGTGGTGAAGTTAAAGTTATTAAGCAAGCAGTTGTTGTATTCTTTATTGGTAGATATACGGATGAAGTTTTGTGCGATGTCATGCCTATGCAAGCTGGTCATATATTGTTAGGTAGGCCATGGAAATTTGATAGGCATGTTATACTTGATGGGTGCATGAATAGGTAATCTTTTATGTATAATGGGCCGAAAGTTACCCTTACTCCTTTATCACCCAAAGAAGCATACCTTGAATAATTGAAAATTCAATAATCATCAAGCAGGGATTCAAGTAGTGAGGTGAAAAGAAAGAAGGCAGAAAAGAGACCATAAGAGAAAAGGATAATATTAAAGGGCTAATGGTGAGTGACTAAACAAGTGAGGAAAAGAAAGTGGGATGTGCAAGAGAGAAGAAGTTAGTGAGTGAAAAGAAAGAAAAGAACATGAAAATTGAGCAAAGAAAAATTGAGAGGAGTGAAAAAGTTAAGACAGATTGATGTTTTTATGCAAAAGAGAGAGAGTTAAAAAGTGCATACTTAGGCAAGAGAGCTTTAATCTTGATTCGGTTTAAGGAAACCTTGTTTATTAACACTGACTATGACCCAAGTTTGCCTAGCGTGTTTGTGACCTTATTGCAGGATTATGATGATGTTTTTCCTGAAGAGATACCCTATGTGTTACTACCTTTGAGAGGGATTGAGCACCAGATTGACTTGGTACCAGGAGCTCAAATTATTAATCATCTAGCTGACCAAAGCAATCCAGAGGAGATGAAGGAATTACAAAGGCAAGTGGATGAATTGCTTAATTAGAAGGGGTACGTTAGGGAGAGCATCAGTCCTTGTGTTGTGCCAGTTCTTTTAGCCTTTGTTTGGATGGAAGGAAAGTAAGAGAAAAGAAAGGAAGGGAATTGCAATTCTCTTGATTTCCATTATTTGGACAAAAATAAACAAAGAGAAAGGGAGAGAATAGAGAGGAATAGGAGAGAAATTTGGACCAAATATATTTCCC